>JAPDSC010062886.1:15578-26192 GCA_026290005.1 Latrodectus geometricus | reverse complement strand
TAACCATTTTTCCTTTAATTTTGAACATGAATTATATCAACTTGATTAATTTCACCAATAAAGAAAGAATCATGCAAAGAAGGGTTAAAAGATTATTTTGTAGGTATTTTGTAGAAGGGTTAAAAGATTGGAATATTATTTTGTATTTTTTTAGATTAAATTTGGAAATATTTAGGTTTAAGGATAATCATTGAGCATGTAGTTTAATAATAGATTAATATACCATTTTTGGATGGTCTTTGGAACCAAATATTTGGGCAAAGTCACATAGATTCCAAATTTTCGGTCATAGTCATCTATATTCTTGATGACTATGTGCGACGATTCAATACTTCATCGGCACTGTGCAATTTAGAATTTGTTCCTGATAATCGGTGGCAATTAGTGGTTATTAAAACACTGATACCTCATAGTAGACATCAATGTTAAAACATTTTATCTCTCTTGACATAGTTTACCTCAACGGGTAAGTTTTATTTTTTGTCCGAAAGGACTTTTAATAGATATTAAGACATATTCAACTAAAACAAGACTTCAGTAATCTTTTAGGTACCACTTGCTACAATCTAAAATTTTAATACTATATAATTTTAATCTAAAGGGATCTAAAGATTTTTAATAATAGTAGAATTTAGAAGCCATATTCAAAGAAAAACTATTAATTGAGGAAACTTTGAAAAAGCTGTACACCTTAATTATTTATAAATTATAATCACAAAATCGTATAACGTGATCGAGGGAGAATTAGGAGTCTTACACATAGGTGGTCTCAAGTTTGATTCCTGCAACTTTACACAATGGGAAATTCATTTCTAGGTTTTGTTTGTCTGCATAAGTAATTGCTTGGGGGATTTCTGATGGTACTTTAATAAAAATAGTAAATATGGCTTATTATTTAAGAGAAGTTCATTTGAAGTATAATATTCATTGAATATTACTATCTCTTACAGCATTTTAGGAGTGCTAGACTTACAAGGAAGATTATTCACTATGCAGGAGCAATTACAAAAAATTTTTTATATCGCTTTATAATATTATTCATCCATTACTACAAATATTTCACCATTTCTCGAAAATTTCAATTTATGAGAGCATTTGTACGAAATATCGTATTTTGACTTTTGGATTATTCTAAACTTTTATTAATTCTTGCACAAAACTGACCTTTTAACGAATTGGTTATGAAAATAATTGGGACTATATAAATTTATAATCAATTTATTGATTTATAGCTAAATTAACGGAATAACTTTATATCTGGTATAATTTTTTTCGAGTGCCAGCCAGGCTGGCACTATGGGGTGCGCTGCTCCAGTTTTCCAACTGAAGCATAATTTGGTATGGAGTCTGACTTCCCCTGTAAACTCTTGCTATCCGTATCCCTCTATAGGGCAGGCAACTATTCAAATAAGGAAAGGTCTATGACAGAAGAGGGAGAAAGAGTACATCCATGCCCACACAGGGATTCGAACCCACGACCTCCTTATCCGCAGTCAGACACGCTGATCACTCTACAGGAAAGGACTGCACATCTGGTATTCAAAGCCTTGTATTGATATGAATTATTTTTTTAAATTTGATCTTGCTTTAAATTTAAATCAAAATATTAATTCGAATTAAGTGTAAAGAAAATAAACGTAATAAAAATCATTAAACTTTTATTTCTATATATTTTTTTAAGAATATTTGTAGGTACGCGGCATATGAACACTTACAACATGTCAGTAAAACCAAATATTACGATGAATACTTGTAAATACTTAAATAAATATTTCGAGAAAAATTATACTTTTGAAATCAACAATGGCAAAAAAAAGAATGAATACGTTTTAATGACCTAAGTTTTATTTTCCAAAATCAATATCATTCAATTCTGAGCAGCATGTTTCGTTGGAGCTTATCTTTTGCTTTGTTTGGATAGAAACCGACGCAGCTGCTTTTTTATAAGTACAGCAGCACTTTATTTCCCATAAGATAGAACAAATGAAATGAATTGGGCAGTGATATTGCTGGGGGTTATTTCATATTTTTATTAATACAGCTAAATCATTCCTCTTTATTTGATCTGTTATTTTTCGAAATAGCAGTAAAATAAGGGAAGTTGTGACAACAATTGTTGAAATCAAATGATTGTTGAAGCTTAATGATTTTAGAAAGCTCTCATGATTTTGAAATTAGTCGCAAATGATAGCGAGATTCAATTTGAACTTTTCTGATTTGTATTAAAATGAACAATGAGTGAAATTTACTGAAAAATCAATTTCATTTCTTGTTAATAAAATTCAGTCACTGTCATTAAATGTTAATTTCATTCGTTCATTCAGGAAATCTTATTCTCTATTTATGAAGATTGAACGCTTCAGTCAAATTTAATTTATTCACGCAAACGTGAATATTACTCACATAAAATTAAGACATTGTAAATTAATTTTTGAGATAGTTTTAATTTGCCGACAAGAATTTACTAATTTATAGTGCTAAAATATAAATAAAATTAATTTAAATAAATTATTAACAAATAAATAAATAAAAATATTAAAAATTTTAACATAATATATATTGTATTATTTCAGAATTAGTAAAGTGATTCTCATAATTATATCAGTCGCTTTCACACTATTAACTTAAATATAATAAAATTAAATACGAGCCGCGGTGGCCTGCTTGGTTAGGGCGTCATTCTCGTTACCAAAAGGTGGTAAGTTCGAATCCCGGCTTAGCCGAAGATCCGTCGTGTTCACTAATGGTGACTGTGGCACATAAAATATGTCGGGTTGCAATATCCTCCATGTTCCCATTCCAAATTAATGCCTCTGGGGGTGGTTGGAGCCAGGCTATGGGTTTTCTCCTGGTTTAAATCTTAAACGTGGAAGTTTCAGATGGTGCTGCCATCTATGAGCCAACAGTCGTACTTCCACCTTCGTAATAGGGTGTTCTATTCCAAAACGGAAGACGTTCTCCCTCTGATTTAATTCGCTTAGTCTCTGACTATCGGGCTTGGCCTTGCCAATTCTCATCGGAAACAACAAATTAAAGACATTTTTCATTGTTTAAAATGATTGTTAAAAATATTGCTATAATGATAGAACATTCTCTTGTCTCTATTTTTTGATAATTTAGTTTTCATATGTTTATTTCTTTGAAACAAAGCTGTTAAACACAGCAGACTTTGTAATTATAAATAAATAGCAAGTGACGAGGTGATCCCCAGAGTTTGAACCTTTTCCTCCAAACTTCTACATCAGCTTCGATATATTCTTTCTAATGTAAATTTAACAAATGTGTCTTCTATGCATGATCGTAGTGCTACATGCTAAGCTTTGTAAAACCGTTTTCTTAAAGTTTATTAAGTGTATAAGTACCATTATAATAATTTTGCTTATTTTAGAGACATTGTTGTAGATCATTTTACTAAACACTCAAATATTCAACATGTCATCTAATTTTTTCCAAAAAGAAAATACCAATTTGCAGAGCTCTTATAGTATCTTTAAACATTAATACAAATTTCAGGGGCTTTTTCAAGATTAGGAAATTTCAAGGATTTTCTAATATAAAAATCTGATTTTATTAGAGTGAAAAAACTGATCAAAAGAAGAATTATGTAAAAATAATAGCAGATATTCTTAGGTTTATAAAAATTAAACAATTTATATTGTTAATCATAAGTTCATTTTGATGGAAATGACTATTATATAACAAGGAAATAATATTCAATAAAATTAGAAAAAACTTAATTTTTTTCTTGTATTTCCATAAGAATTGTTATCACAGCACGTTTTTATGATTAAGACGTAATCGAACCATAATATAAAATTTTTAAAACAACTTTCATTCCATACCTTTATTTCGAAATATTGGACTTTACCTATAATAATTCGTAGAAATTTTGAAATCTTTAATTTTTTTTCTTATGTTTAAATTTTTTTCTGAAAACACAGGCCATTTGTACCATTACAACGAAATTGCTCATGCACGTATCACAACTAGAAGGGACCGGTTATCCTAGAACATGACCCATGAGATCATTATTAAAGTTTCTCTTTTAAAAACTTTTTAAGTAACCAACTGTTTTCCGCTGTTATTACTATTTCTATAACTGTAACTGCTTGTAGGATGTGTGGAGCATCCAAAAATTGGTGAAACAAGTTCTAATATCAATTCAATCTCAAATAACTACATATTGACTAATAGTCCATCAACACAACCATCTGCGGCATGTCTGTTCAAAATAACGCAAGATTTGCTGCTTAATCGGGTAAAAAATTTCATACACTTTCAGTAACTGTGACTAGCATCACTTTAAACTCAGGAACATCAAAAATAGTGCACCAAAAAGGGAGTATGGGATTGAAATAAAATTTAATGCACAAGATGATACAGACTTTTTCAATAGAGTTCGCTTCTTGTCTGCAAGCTTTAAAAACTAGATTTATACTAAAGAGTGTTTTTTTTAAAATTGTTTTGTCTCCCTTTCAAGTGTCATGCTAAAAGCCTAATGTTAGCATATCTTATTTCTCTAGAATTTTCAACATACAAAAACTTTCATAAATCAATTAAAATATGATGAAGCATCCTTCACAACAAGTTTTCTTAATTTTCAGCACATGCACCTGAAACACCAATACCATAGTAAATCTTTGAACCCTTTCATATTCTACAGAAGGAACTCTACAGCAAGAAAATAAAATCCTGAATTGTCAGATATCAATAAACTGAAGACGTATCGCTGTGTTTCCCGTCAAAAATCTTCTGTTCCTGGTGATTTGGTTGCCAGAATGTATATGGAGCGTTCCCTGTACAAAAAAGAAAGAAAAAACAGCTCCTGAAATTGATACATTTTTTTTCCAGTAAAAGAGGATTGCAAACCTACAAAACAATCGTGAGTCCAGAGAGATTGATTAGCTTGTTCCTTCTATACATTGGCTTCGATTAAATGGTGAATGTTTTTATTTCAACTAGTATATATTGAGAAAGAGAGATTAAACAGACTTGGAAACATTAAAACAAAACAAAAAAAAAATTGAAAAATGTGCCTCATCTGAAAGGGGAATAAAAGTTATTATTCAATGATTTAACTTATTTGCTTGTTCAAATGGTTGCTTTGTTATACAGGCAAAATAATAACAGACATTGCAATGTTTCACAATATTTCTCCAACACTGTTATTAAATTCCAATATATTGGTGTAATGTGATGAGAGAAAAATGCATTATAATTATTTCAGGGAGTGAGTCTAATCCGAGTATTAAATGGATGTACTGAATTGTTATTTTTTGTTAACTCCCAAGGCCAGTGTTCATAAACGTCATTTATTGATATTTACCTTCAAATATTTACATTCCTTAAAATGAAAAACACAAAAATTTGAAATACCATAAAAAATGAAATATGGCCAATAAAAATTTTTAAATATACATTTTATCATTGATTAAATAAATATTTATATCTATTAAATTATTTTTAGTATTAGTTTATAAAATTGCGAAAAATACCTGAATGATTTTTTTTTTTGTCGAGTGCCAGCTAGACTGGCAGTATGGGTGCGCTGCTCCTCTCTTTCAACTGAACCGCAATTGGGTGTGGAGTCCGACTTCCTCAGTACACACATGCCATAGGAACCTGTTTATAGGGTAGGCAACAATTCACAACCCATTCATACAAGGAAAGGACAAAGACAAGAGAGAGAGAAAGTACATCCATGTCCCGACTGGGATTCGAACCCAGACCTCCCTATCTGCAGTCAGGATCCCTGACCACTAGACAGAGTAGGCGGCACCTGAAGGAATGAAAATATTATATATTTATATACAAAATTAAGGAAGTAACGTTTGAATTGAAATAACTGAATATGTTTTCTTTAAAGCATTTTTCTTCATTTGAAAACATACGTCTCAAAACTAGCTTAAATAAAATGCATTGGGATTTGAAATCATCCTTAATTTGAGTTTGAAGTTTATAATAGACACCACTTTAGAGATATTTGTAATATTTTTTGTAGATAATGTAACACTTGTATTATCTAGAAAGTAATGGAATATGAAGTCATCTTTAGTTTGGCTTTGATTTTTGATGTTTACAGTAAACATCACTATAGATATTTAAGTGCGTAATAGTATTATATTTTTAAATATGTAAAAATACAATGTGTTTATTTTAAAGTAAGATTTCACGAACGTGGTTGAAATTTATTTTGTGAGTTACCTCCAATGTAAAGCACAAAATGCTTTGCTCTAAATATTTTTAAAAATTTCTACACGTTGCAGAATTCAGTTTTTTTACTGTAAAAATCAAAGTGCGATTGTTACTCGAAAGATCGAAAGATGGCGCGAACACCGCCCTTTCTTTTTTTCTTAACAGTTTGGGAAAAAACGTGAAGGGGAGAGCTTTGTAGGAAAGGAAAATCATCAAAAAAGGATCTATTAACTTATAGACATCTGGATATAGGAAACTCGTCCTAAGTTATTGTGTCAAAAAAAATTAATAAAACTCGTTTAGCAAAGATTTCAATCACATAGTAATTAGAACATTGTTACTGTAATTCCAATATCAAAATGGAATAATAAGCATTTTTTTTGTATCGCTGAACTATTTTTTTTTTTGGTTTTAAATCTGTTATAGGATAAGAATTAAGCAAGAAATTAATGATATGCGTTTTTCAAGACTAAATAACAATTTATGATTTCATCCCGTCTTCTGATGATGGTTTTATTAAGTACTTTCGTTGTTGTTTCTGATGATATTTAGCACACACACACAACGTCAAGCCCGCCCATCAGAGGCTAGGTGAATGAAGTCAGAGAGAAAGAGTATTCAATTTTTGAGTAGAGAATTCTCATACGAAAGTAGAAGTACGACTTTTGGCTCATAGATGGCAGCATCATCTGAATCTTCCAATTTTAAAGATTGAAACCATTGGAAACCCAAACCTTGATTCGGTCCACCCCCAGAGGTATTAATTTGTAATGGGAACATGGAGGACATTGCGACCCGACATATTTTACGCACCCCAGTCACCATTAGCGAACACGACGGATCTTCAGCTAAGCCGGGATTCGAACTCATCACCTTTAGGGGGCCGTTTTCGTTACCAAACGTATTACGGCCATAAGTACTCTCAGTTTGGCTTTATATTATAGTAGCTAATGGCTATAGAAACAGATATTGAAAATTGCTTCTTAGATATTATGGCAAAACATGGAAATGCAGCATAATCATTTACGACAAGTAGCGGGTTCGATACTCGTTCCAATCAAAAATGATTTCCAGTAGAGCGTTAATCTTTTATAGAGTAATATGGAGCAAAAACATCCAAATGCTAGTGGAGTCCTTTTGTAACGATGGACCCATTTGATATGTTGACGTCATTAAGGGATCAAAAGTTCAGAATAAGGATGAAATTCAATTCATTTCGCAGAAACCAAAACCCGTAAATGAACATGATGAAAGTGATAGCTTCAGAGATCTTAAGAGAAAAATAAATTTTAATGGATATGTATTATCAGAAGAATCGTCGCATTAATTTTTACTTTCATAAATACAGGCTTCGATGTATTAAAGGATATAATATTAATGTGCGGGGGGAGAAAAATGAATTTATAGTTATTATAAAAAAAGCCAATGTTAAAATGAATGTCATTTTGATAATAAGAGTATTTCAGTTTGCGGTTATTGTTCCATTTCAACAATCGTTTCAAGCCATCAAAAGAATAGTATTCACTATTCATTTTCAGCCTAACGCAATACTTTTTTTTTTCCTTTGTAAGCGTGAATATTAACTCAAGTAACGGTTTCCAACATTTCAATATGCAGTTGCTTATAATTGTTTTGTATTTTTTATGCCAAAATGATTGTACAGCATAATGTATATATACACATGTGTATACATGAATGCATACAGGGCGCATCAAATAATGCATATACAATTTAAAGCATCATAGAATTTTTTTTTCTTCATTTCACTAAGTTCAGTTGGTTGAATAGAAAACTTAAAACCCAGTTTAAAACACAAATACACTTTCTCACGCAAATGTAAGTATTGTTCAAAATAAGGGCCATCCATCATCGTATACACTTCGGAGTGTTTCTGATGACACTTGGTAATGCCAAGCCCGCTCGTCAGAGACTAGGCGAATGAAGTCAGAGAGAGCGTCTTCCGTTTTTCAATAGAGCACCCTCATACGAAGGTGGAAGTACGACTTTTGGCTCAGAGAGGGCAGCACCATCTGAATCTTCCAATTTAGAGATTGAAACCAGTGGAGACCCAAAGCCTAGCTCCAACCATCCCCAGAGGTATTAATTTGTAATGGGAACATGGAGTACATTACGACCCGACAGATTTTACGTGCCCCAGTCGCCATTCGTGAACACGACGGATATTCGGCTATGCCGGGATTCGAACTCACTACCTTTAGGTAACGAGGACGACCAGGCCACCGCGGCCCCATACATTTCGGAGTACGAGTCATGACGGGTACTGTTCATCGTCCAATGTATCCAGTGGGATTTCCGCACTTCAATCTCATTCCAAAGTATGTCTAAGTTACGTTTATACAACCTCATCTTTTACTGTGCCCCATAAGAAGAAATCCAGCTCGTAAGGTTTGAGGAGCTTGCAGGAAACTCTATTGATCATTACTTTATTTGACAAACCCCATTACTTTATTTGCTAAACACACTGCATAACTTGTGTGTTAGTATAAACTTTTGCTTCTAAAGAAAATGAAATGTGTGACGCTATTAAGCTGAAATTTTGATTAGAAATAAATTGTGTTATGTAAAGGATTAAACATTTAGATTTATCAATCATTTTTGTGGGTAGAGCCAATTCCAAAGAACATCACCTAACAAAAAATTTCGATGAAAGCGAAAACATAAAATTTTACAGCTTAACGCAGAAAAATGAGTCATGATTGCAAGGTTGGTTTCGACATCATTCTATTGAGTAAGAATCCTTCTTGAACCAAGGACCTGGCGTACATATTAAAGGTAGCTCGGCATGTTAATTAGGTCATCGTTGCAATGTCCTCCAAGTGAAATGATACCTATGGCGCTGTCAGGGGTAAAATTGTAGGGCTCTGTTAGTCCTTGCTTCTAATTTTTTAAGTCTCCTACTTTTCCAAAGTAGCTTCCAGCTAACTGCAAAGACGACTGAAGACTAGATACAGGGAACTTTTTGAAGCACTTACTTAAAAGGAAATTCATATCAAAATATAAATTAAATTCCCTTGCTATGAACTAAAAAGTAATCATTAAATTAACGCAGTGGGCACATTAGCACAATTTACAGTAGACATTTATTGCATATGGAAATAAAAGTCCTGAACATCTTAAGAAATCATTCCTGTCTTTCCTGTCTAAATTTTAAAGATAAAATCGTATATATTGCAAAATAATTTAATAGCCAAGTTACTAAATAATAAATAAAAAATTGAATCTCGTGCATAGATAGGGAATAAAACAGATCGAATGAAGTGTATAATGCTTGAAAACTCTCCTTATTTACTAAGCTATTAAATGCTAAAATCAAGATCAATTTCATTGATCATTGTAATGCATTTATGACTGGTGACATATTGGGAAGGATGAAATCGCATTCGCTGCAGAGAGAAAAAATTAGTACTTCAAAAACAGAAAAAAATAGTAAATATCATTTCCTTTAAAAATATTTGTATTATGGAAATGTAGAAAGAAGAATAGATCCAATGCAATAAATGTTTCTTCCTCCTAGCGTTTTTTTTTCATGTCAATTTTCAAGGAAGGAAGTTAACCATATTCTTGAAGCGAAAAAAGTTCTGGAAATCTATACGTCATCGTTTAATTTAACTATATAGTGACATACAAAAACTTAACAGGAAGATTAAAACAGTTTTAAATATATTTTTTAAATTAACTAAAAATACTATAATAAAATCTTCAAAATGAAATATAATTTTTATTTTAAATTAGCAATAAATGGACAGATTCAAGCTTCACTTATCATGATCGGATATTTGGTGAACAAACAGATCAAATATTTAATTTATATCGATACATACTTTTTCTATACATTTTTCTGCTTAATATTTTTTTACTTTTCAATCTTCAAATAGCATTTTTAGCGTTTATTTATTTGGACCTTTGAAGTGACATCTTTACAGAACTCCCACGACTTTTCGAATTACATTTATTTATTTTTTACCATTTTTTTCCCTTGCGCATTGTCAAAAAAATGAGTGTCATGTTATATTTTTGAACGAGTATTCCGCCCAGCAAATACAGTATCACTTCAGTGTTCCATTACAGATTAAGTACTCTATTTCTTCAGACACCACTTTAAAACTCTAGTTGCAGTAATTCTTAGTATATTTTTTCTAAAAGTCTTCAGAAATTTATTGAAGAGTTTCAGAGAATTTCTTTAATTTTTTTTTGCAATGATAGTTGTTTTTTTCTTCTTTAGCGAATCCCTTTTTAAAAAAATATACATCTCTCTCAGAATATGTAAAAATATATAAATAAGTTTAGAAAGGGGAAAATAAAAGTTATTTTATATCTATCGACAAATAATTCAGAAAATGTTTCAAAGTTGACTATATATATATATATATATATATATATATATATATATATATATAT
>JAPDSC010062879.1:16104-55976 GCA_026290005.1 Latrodectus geometricus | reverse complement strand
TTTCATATAGAATTCAATTCCCAACTTTCAAAATTATTTCAGATGATCCCAAATCAAAGAAATTTTTTGAAATGAAAATTATTACAACAATTCTCTTTATTTCTTCATATGTATAAATTCCCAATCTTTAAATTTATTTTAATATATTTTTAGTGGAAAAAATCATAAGGTTTACTAATATATACCTCGTCTTTTATAAAATACGGAAAACTAGAACATAAAACACTAGAATATAAATAATAATGTAACAAATCTAAACACTTATCAATATCTTTACTATTTTTTTAACTAATTGAACATTAACTGTTAACATTCATGTTATAACCAATTTTGTTACTTGTTTATGAGACTTTTTGAGGAAATTTTTATACAAATGTAAGAAATTTTTTTGAAAGAGATTTGCGACTGTTTTACATTGAAAATGTGGACAAATTTTGTTCTAGTGTTTTTTCTCAAGTTAAGGAATTTAATGGCCAAAAAATCATTTGGGTATGATATTTATCAAATTATTTCCCTTACGGCTGGGTGCGTTTCTAATGTAAAAACATTTATCATCAAATACAAAAATGAGTGTTCATTTGATTACTTTAGCTTATACCCAACAAATGGGTATAAACAAAAAGAATACAATGCCAGAATTACCTTTGCTTCAACCTACTCTCCAAAAGAGCTTTTTTTCCCAATCTGACAGGTGCCACGAGCTTCTGCCATACATTAACCTTTAACGAAATCAAAAGAACAGAAGCAAGGCACCGAGGAAAAGAAAAGAATCTGTGTGTATATACATACGTGTGTATTTTTATTTCCACGGTAGCTGATGCCACAAAAGCTTGTTTAATTGTTGCAGTTGGAAGGCGAGGCGAGTGTCTTGTTTACCTGGTGGAGTGCGAGATGTAAATTGAAGTGCCTGGCGAGGCAGAGATTGTCAGTGATTAGTGCTGACGTCCTGACACTTTAACAGAGCCCACAATCAACGGGTGTCAGCAGAGGCTTTTGTTGCACAGCGGGGTACCCAAAGAAAGCACTTCCACACACCCTGCCCTCCCTTCAACCTAGCTCTATTTTTTATCTCCAAGTCCATTACTCATCTTTCTATTTTATCTCCTCTCTTATGTATAATAACTCCTAATAACCAAAACGATGGATTTTATTTAATTTGTTGCTGGAGCCTCTGATAGCGCATAATCCATTTTAATGTAGACTGGAAAGAGAATCTGAGTGAAAATACTAGCGAAATAATCTCGGAATTAATTAGTTTCAAAATTAATTTATGGGATAAATGTCACTAAGAAAATTTCTCATGCTGTACTGCATTTAATAATAAACTTATCTTCCGCTACTAACTTTTGTAAATAAAAATTCAAATGAATTATAAGTTTCCTTGCTTTGGAATGAAATTTTAAGAGCATTGCCTTATTTTATTAATTTTGGAATCAATCGCCTAAGAATAAGAAAATAAAACAAAAAAGCGACAAAAAGCTTTTAATGAATTTTATATTAAAGTAGTAATTCAAAAAATTAAAAATATACCATTTTAAATACCATAAATATAATATTTAAAAAATTATGACCAATTTTACAAGACAAAGCACATTCAAATAATATGAATGCGTAATTAATTTTTTTTTTTAACTTAAGGAGGTAATTTTAAAGTTTTATCATACATTTTATACTTAGTTTTATTTATGGATATAATCAGTCACGATAATTTATGAGGGTATTTCAAAATGTGAAAAGATGATTATTTTGAAATGTTATAAAATTCAACGAAAGTTTCATCCAAACGAAAAATGTTATAGGACTCAAACTTTTGAAGCTCGAATCTTTATTATAATTCAAAAAAATTTTAATGTTCAATTTTTAATTAAGAACTTATTTTAATTTATTCAAGTTAATAAAGAAACTTCAAATTATCTACAAAGGAAACCAATTTTTAAATTTCCAAGATTACAAGATTTTGTCGTAAGGTATTTTCACAAACTCGTTTCACAAATTGTTTATAACATGCACACAATTTTGATATTTATTTCTATATGAATTTGACACAGAAATTAAGTATCAGAACTGTTTTCTAATGGCTCATTGGGTACGGGGAATGAGAAAAACTGTTAGTATTATAAGAATGATTCCTAAATATCTGCCACCCAAGACTACATTGCAATGAAGAATATTATTTCCAAATTATTTTATGATTACTTGGAAATGCATTAATTATTGCAATAAAATATTAATAATATATTTTATATATATGGTAATTTATTATACCTGTATTTCATATTATAATTAAAATTCAAACAAACTTTTCTAACTTATATTTTTTTTCATTTATCAGATATAAATTTCCAATAGTTAAATTAATAGCTAATTAATATAAATTATTGTTAACTAATAATAATTAAAATTGTATACATTCATGTTATACACATTGTAAGCGTCTTTGTATCCTGTTTTACAAACTTACAAATTCAACCAAACAGTTTAAAAGTTCGGTGACATCCCTTTTAAACTAGCAATTATTATTATTATTTTCTTTTAGAAGACGTGAAGAAAATAAGCAAACAAAATAATGAATAAGCACAAATCACCATTACTCTCAATATTCCACGGTGTAATATCAGTTTTCTTTCTCTGGAGCATGCGCAATAGCCATGAGATAATCTATCTCTAATGACTTTATTGGCAAGCAAACGATTTAACGCCACAAAAACCGTGATAATTCGAAATTAGGCATTCTGTGAGAACCACAACATGGAAAAAAAAAGTCGTGTGAGCTTCTAATATGTCGACACACTGGTGGAAAATCGTGATTTTCTTTTCGCGCCATGCGCTACGCGTGGGCGATCAATTAAGCTTTATACGATTAATATCCTATTATTAAAAAAAACGAGGCCAATTCGTGAGCCAAGGTCACCCGATTGATGAGGCAGTGGCCTTAGGGTTGCATGGCTGGCACTAAGTAATTTGCATGATCTGTGCGAATAAAAAAAAGAAATTCTTACACTCGAAAGTCTTTACGAACACGAATTTGTTTTAATGATATGAATTTTATTAAATTAGATCATCAAACAATTAGGAATTATTTGAAAATTTTTGGTTGACGCCCAGTAAATGAATTTAAATACCAAATGAGCTTATTAATTATACCTGGAGATATCTTTTCCTTTTATTAATTTAAATTAGTTTTAATCGTATAAGAAATCCATTCATACTTTATTTTTACTGATACACTAGAAATATTTTCAAATAAATGTTTGATCATACATAAAATCAAAAGCCTAGTTACGTATTTTGTTTATAATTATATATAATCGAACAAAATTATTATAATTACAGATCATGTAAATTTAAAAAATGGCATATTTCCTAGTTTAAAAATTAATTTAGATAATTTTATACCTTCAGGAGTTATTCAGTATTAATTAATTATAAAATATATTACATTCATGTTATTACATTAATTTCTCAAAAGTAATCCCAAATGATTTATAGGTAAAAAAGGGATAATCTTAATTTTTTAAATCTTTTTTTTAGAAATTTAGTGATTAAATCATCTAAAATTTATTTAAAATAATATTAGGTATTTTGAAATTATGTTAATAAAATTATTTGATAAATTCAAATTAACTAATCATAAAATTTTATATTCGAAAATAAATTTTTATTAATATTTAAATTTAGTTTAATTTCAAACATAGTTATTTACTTAATATTTCAAGAGATATAAAACTTGAAAGTTCTTTACTTTCAGCATCACATGCTCGTCGTCTTATTTGTTAACTGGTTAGCAATATATTATTTGTATTTTGCATATTGCTTTTCTCTTTTTATATTCATATAAGCAAATAAAACAATTACAAACTGGTTGCCAATTTATATATTTGTATATTGAAATATTTTTTTAATAAATTTGTCCGCTTTAGCAAGAATTTTGGCTGAATTTAAAAAAATGGCTGTATTTGTAAAAAGGCAAATCTTTCATTTGCTGCATATAACAAAATAGTTTATGATAGCATTCAGTTATTTGTCTGACTGATATGGTGATATCTGTGGTAAAAGTTTACAAATGGGTATCCTTTGAATTTTGGCGATTTCTTTGAAGCCAAGATGTGCAAAATGATGGTTGACGTTACACAAAAGCTAAATTATGATAAATTTAGATGTTTTTTTCACAATTTTTATCATAAATACAAATGATTTCACTTAATCACATCTTTCGATAACTGAAGTAAATTAATTAACGACTAACTTAATGTAGCTAAATAAAATATTTTCATATTTTAAATAAAATAAAAGCTTTATAATTTACCGGGGTTACTAGAAATCAAATTCTATCGCCGATATTTAAATTTTTTTACTAAACCAAGGGATAGGCATTTTTACAGTGAACCCGTTATCAATATATAAATAACAATACTCCTCAATGTAATAATTTTTAGAATTCAGCAAATTTATCGCATTGCATGTGTATTCCAATATACTTCTTAAAATATTTTTTTAAAAAATTTTTTCGTTAATTTTGAAACCATTGTCCTGTGCTAATCTTTAAATATATTTGTAAGAGTAACTATTTATTGTTACAAAATTTTGCAAAATCTTAGAATTTTACAAATTTAACACCAGCATTGATTTTTAAACAGTCTACGCGAAGCAAAATGGTTTTAAGAAAAATTTTAATTTCAGAAAGTTTCTAGTTTTAAGTAAATTTGCAACAATGTCTACTTAAGTTCAATAATGTCCAGAGTTTTACCTTATTACACTTATTTCCACAAGTTCTTCCCAAAGAATATTTCAGAAAAAGTGATAAAAAAAATCTAAGCAAACATATTTTAGAAAAAAATTAATTAAAACAATTTTTTTTGTATAAGTGAAATACTTTGTTATTGATGATGATGTTATGTCCATGTAGTAAGTGAGAAGTCCTAAATGTCCCCGAAACTTTCGAAGACAGCCTTTGCGACTTTGTTATTATATATTAGGAATGTGAATCATATATGTATTGAAATGATTAATACAAATAAAAATAACTTATGAATAGTCTAAATAATCATTAAAAGTGGTATGAATAAATAACATTTTCATAGCAGTTATAAGAGTTGGAAATTTGTTTTCCAGTCTTTTCAATTGCGCTTTTAAATTAGCATATTTTGGTGTTTGAAAAATCACTTTTAATTATACTATAGAAATAATTGTGCACATTCAATTATTTTCAGTTAATTAAAAAAAGCGAGAATATATTTGAACAAAGAATACGGTGAATGCCAGATTCTTAGAAACATATGGCGTCTAGAATAATTTGAATTTGCAATCAAGAAATACATTTAAATGCCTAAAAAAAGAAAGAGTGAGAAAGAGATAAAATGACTCCATGATTTTTTTTTTAGTATTCTTTACATAATTACAATTACTCATTCAAATATCAGAAAACCACTTCCGAATCTTTACTACCTTTCATCGATGAATTAGTTGCAACCAAGTACATTAACTTCAAAGCTTAATGAATCGTGCTTGATAAATGGGTTCATTTATTCATTTCATGTCACAAATATTTTTGGCGAGGAAACTGCTGGTTTGCTTCCTCTGCTGTCCATCACCGATGCGACATACGCCAACCTAAATGAATCATTTTTGTGGAACCCTCAATTACTTTGGGCGGACACTCACCCTTCTAATGGCTGCACCATTTTTAATTGGTTCTAACTGTCTAGGTGATTCTCAGACTTCCCAAAAGACAGAAATTTCGGAGTCTCAATTTTTTTTAATGTTATACATGTTGCTGAAATCAATAGTCTCAAAACCTAACCTAACTATCTTTATGTTTGAAAGTTTATCTTTACAGAGCTTAACTATTTTAAATGAAAAATTTTAAAGTTCTATATTGCGTTTAAGCTTTAAAGTTCTATATCTTTTAATTTAATTTCTATTTTGCGAAAAAATTTAAAAATTAAAAAAAAACTTGATTAAATGATACCTAGTATACAAGCTGCATTCTGTAAAAATTGAAAGTTTTTTTTATACAGAGGAAACATCACGAAATTATAAAATAAAAGTGCAGGTAATTTTTTTCAAATGGTTAACTGAATGGATATAAATGTTGTTTTTCAAAGTGTTCTATTTTCCTAGTTTCGTGCTTACAGTTTTCAAGATCTATTTTTATTCATCCACGAAATATAGCTGTGAGTGATTCAGAGTTATAAAATGGAATGCGCAGTGCGATAAAACATTACTATCTTTGCACAAAAAAAAAAAAAAAACTCCAGAAACAATTTCATTGAAGAAATGACGGCTCATTTTGGCCTAGTGATAGGATACTTGTCTTCAGAGTGAAAGTTCTCAGATTCGATCTCAACCACTGTTGAAAAATGGGAGATGGATGTTGCACTTTGCTTTCACAGCTTTCGGGATGTGTGCTTGGCACGTGAATATAGTTCATTAACTATGAAAAGTCCTTCCAAAAAGCAGTTTGTGCAGAACATATTAAAAATGCCTATCAACGGCCTTCGGTGATTTGTGCTGTTATTAACAACATAATAACATGTGAACATAATCATGATATATTTTCTGATTTCAATTTCTAAATTTTATCATTTTTTTCTGAAAAAGAATTTATCTATGCTTCAAATAAATCTAGTTATTGAATGCATCATTTCATTTTTTTATCATTAGCTTTTTTAGTTCCTTATAACTTTGAAAGCTACCCATAAATTAATGAGTATCACTTTTGAGCATGTTTTTTATTTATTTTGATTACTTTGTACCATGTCTTACCTGAATGACATAAAGAGATTTGAATATTCCATAAAATACAAGAAAAAATGTGTATTTCGAACAACGAAAGCACTTTAGACTAGTATTTAAGTGAACAAAATTACACCCTGAAATTAAGTTGTCGATAAGAGGCGTTGTCGCAAAAATTTTTACTCAGTTTCTCAGGATTGTAAAAATAATATAAAATTTTTTATGAAAACCAGTCAGACAGTTTAGAGGGTTCTTCAAGGTTAAATCGCATCACCGCAAGAGACAAGAATCTCGCGAGACGTTGGCTATGCTAATGGCGACCTGCACACCCCGGCGATTGAGACTTTTAAACGGCCGAGCACAATGGATAATTAAAGGCGGGATTGTTGTTTAAATAGATCATTTGGTGATTGCGTGAGATCTGTAGAGGGGTCCGGACACTTCCCACCCCTTGCCCGATCATTGTTCGCCTCCGAATGAACAAAAACCGAATTCGCGTGCGACCAAAAAAGCAGGCAGGACTTCACCCGATTTTGTTGGCGATAAAAAGATTATGACTGATAATGTTTTCCCAAAAGCCAAAGCTGGCTTAAGTTTGTCGATGTTCTTTTTCCTATTTTGTTTGTTCCTCCTTCTCTTTGGTATTGCCGATTTTCGGTTCTGGTTAATTGCTCCGCGCGTGCTCGCGATGCGGTCCAGGTAATCCGGGAAGTTCAGGATTCCGTGCTCAGAACAAAAGAGTGCTCCGCGGGCACCATATAAATTAGCAGGTTTGTGGTAGGATTGAGAGGATAATGGTGTTTGCTCTGCAGGTATAAATCGCCGCGTGAAGAAAAATTAATCGTACTTATTCACGAGAGAATTAATTAGTCACACAGGAATACTTAATGCGTGGCTTCGTTTGACAAATGAGAGCAGTCTGACAAGTGGTTTCTGCATTTTACTAGTCACAATAAATCAATGATTACCAAACTATTGATCACCAGCTACTAATAGCTCTCAAGGACATTTTGGCATATTTCACAAGAACAGTTTGACTAGTGACTTCTGAATTTCCCTTGTTAAACTGGATTGGTGATGGCCAAATTGATGATCAAGAGCTATTAGTCGCTCTAAAGGACATTTTAACGCTCCTGTTGGTTACTATTGATTCCTGAACTAGGCTGACGACAAGTACTTGCTATGACGCAAGTACTGGTTTTGATTCTGATTTTCAAGAAGATCATGCTGCAATGGAGTTGGAGCTGCTTGGTTTTCAAAAGGATTTATCTATAAAGTAGCATTCTTCGAATTCTAAAAATATTTGGCCTCTTGTTTTAAAAAGAAAAATACCGAATTTTGGAACGGATTTTTCTCAAAATAAAGGCAATTTTCATCTCCACATGTCTGTGCGAGATTTTGCTTTTCCCTGACTGAGACATTTTTAAAAATAGGTACAGAAACAAACTCACTGATAAATGCTTAGACTACAGTATTCGAATAACATTGATTATCTACTCTCTCAACATTAAAAAATTATTGGTGACTATAAAGGAATTCTATTCTTTTCACTAAATTCAATAAGTCTAATTAAAGAAACACTTTTATGTCTTTTTATTAATTAAAAAGGATTTTATATTTGCTAGAAATAAAAGCAATGAACAAATGCTAGATTTCTTTTTTTTAAAAACGTTATTAATTCTTTTGGTTGGTAAGTCACATAGAATTTAAACATACCATAGCAGATCAGAGACGTCATAAGTTTAACAAGCATATAAATAAAGCATAAATATAAATTATTCTCAAACACAATATTATTCTAAAATTAGAATCGTAAAGAAGGTGCTATTTCTCTTAATTTTGATGACTTTAAGTTATGGATAAAATAGTATTAGAAAGTTAATGCATTCCGTGTTGGTTTTCAACAGGACTTTTCCTAGCTTTTTGGACACATTCATTTAAAAAAAACAAGGATATAAGATTGATACTTTGAAAACATCTGGGCATTGATCCCCATGGAAGTACAAGAAAACATACATCTGTTTCCTTAGTTTTAACAGTTTTTTTCCCTGAAGTATCCATTAAACAAAAATCGAATTATTTTCACTGAATGCGTAAAAGAGTTATTGCGAGAGCATTTTAAATGCATAAACCATTTCCCATCTCTTTATGGGAGTTATTTTGTTTAACTATTCAATTGGTGCAATTTGTTTAATTTTGAATTTTATAAAAATATAAGTTTATTGTCAACAATATAAACATAACTAGTTGATATTCTTCGACTGTTAATTTTAAAAGAATGACTTGATAGATTGAAACTATACTTGATAATCGTCCTTCCCAACTTCGTTTACTGAAGTTTTCTTAACTATTTTTATCATTAGAGTCGTACAAATGCATCCAAGAATTATCTATTATTTTTGATGATTTTTTTTGTCAAGAAAATTGGCAGAGCTTATGTCAAAGACAGCAAAAGCATTCAACATTTACGTGATTTATTTACTAGTTTTACATCTCTTTCTATAATAGTTTGGATGAAATGATAGATTATTTTAGTAGTTGGCTAGCAATTCGAAATTGTAAAAGCAGTAAGTCTTCAAGCCAAATGTGACACACCACTACAGAATCCTGCTCTGCTTATTTGGCGACCTTCGGAACTTATTCCACACTAATTGCTGTTTTAGATTTGAAAAGACAATGCTATAAATTGCGAAACCAAGGCGGGGGCACACTAATTGCGGACAGGTAATTCGCTTACGACAAGAAGTAATTGATGGTGGATTGTTCTTCTTGCTTGGATATTTGTCTTCGTTGTCTGTCGAGTTTAACTTTTAACTGACACGAGATGGCAAATGGAGAGTTCTTTCAGAATAAGCTATACGCAGAAGCCTTCAACACTTCTCAGAACAATTTAAGTCTTTGCAGTAAAAAAAGTACTAACTACACAGTGTACAGATAGTATCACTCAGATTATTCTGAAATTGGCTATTGTAAAAATTAAAGTGATAGATTTTGCTTTTCGTTTCATTTTTTGTTTGATTTTGTGCAGAAGTGTATCTTCGTGACAGAAAGTTGATTAAATTCATTGCAATTTGCTCAGCTATAAAATGAAACAGAACTTCATGGAATTGTTTTATTTGATTGCTTTTTATGGAAATTCAGCCGTAATCAAAATTTTGAAACTAAAATCACGATTTTTAGTTTTTAATGTAATATATTTTTGTGAAATAAAATAAAATGGAAAACAATTATTGTAAATGAAAAAGTAAAAATAAAGATTGTCAAGTTAAAAAAAAATTGTATTATAAATATATTAATAAGCTTTTTCTCTGATTCATCCATATTTTTTAAAAAATGTCCAAAACTAGTAACCATTAAACTAATTTAAATAAGTCTCAACTCTTTAAATTGCATTTATAGCTATTAGACCATATTGCATTTTATCATTTATATTAATTTATCGTGATTTTACATTTTACCGCTAAAAAAAATTTGTTTATATGTATATATATATAAATTACACTTTTGAATGGGTTCTACAATTCTTTTTAGAGCGAAATCCAAAAAATTATTTCCACTTTAATGAAATTATTTTCTAAAATTGATTTCATTTGTAAATCTATTATATCAAACTATTTATTAATTTAACAAATGAAAGTGTAGCTCATAGTTATTTTTAATAACAATAAATGAAAATAAGTTCTATTTTTTCAGGTGACGAAATCATTTTCGGATGAAGAAATTTTATTTTTAAGAAACGATGTCAATTGCAGTAAATAGGAGCTTTATTATTATAAAAGCAATGACAGTATTTTATTTTATCAACATAGAATATTTCGATGAATTGGTATTGAAATTAATCTTTTCCAAACATTATATTCAAAATTTTGTCCAATTATTATGGCAATTCCTCATAATAAAGGTCCTACTGATATGTTTTACCAAGAACGCTTTCATAAATAATAAATCACTTACATTGTAACCAGTTCATTGCCACAATTAAGAACAATGAACTGGGATTCAAACGAACTGCATAACTATTGCACTAATACTAGCTGATGATTAAATTGCTTTCTTGGCGACCATTCAGAAAAAAGTCCAAGATTTATTATTAAATTATTATTGCCACTTTTAGCAGAAGAGTTCAATTACTGACTTCCAGGAGCCAATCATAGAGGAGCAATCAAGATCGTCTGCGCGAATCGCAAAATAACACTCGAAATCAAAACGAAAAACGAAGTGAAGCGAAACGCATCCAAACTACACTCAAGAACAGAGGTTCTATTTCGAATTCTTTTCTTGTTCTTAATCTGTCCGCCAACCAGAAAACATGGTCTTTCACTCATGGGGGTGCATCTTTACAACCGTCCTAAATGCCTCACATACGAGTACCGAACACAGTGGCGAGATGAGAGAAAAAAATGTCGTAATAAATAAAATGGAATGAAATTCGTACACAAATACAAATTTCAATTACCGCGTTCTTTGGAAAGGAATCTTTTTATTATCTCTCCGTTTTTCATATCACTACCATCCCTATACTCAAGCCTTTCCACGAACCGTAACTAATGATAAAATAATGAGTTTGAAGCAGTTAAATTACCGAAGAAGTTCGGTCTTATGTGGTTATGGAGTTATCGTTTGGTTTTCGTATTCTTTTATTTTTTTCATGTCAACCATTATAAGTCAATCGCTATTATATCTTCTTAATGGCAAATAAACAAAAGGATTGAGAGCGGATGGACTCGTAGGAGTTTTGTTGAGAAATATTTTGAGTTTTCGTTGTTATTACCGAGCATAAATGCATATACACGCCTCGGAGGTTCTGATATTTTGTTCTTTTCCTTAATTAAGAAAATATATTTTTTTCCCTGCATTTTATCCTTGATGAGTAATGCAAACTTTTTTTTTTCATTCGAGATGTTTAGTTAAATTCATGTCAATGTCAAATGAAAACAAAAATAATGCTGTTACCGGTATGAAAATAGTAGTATTATTTTTATAATGTAATTATTACATTTATTTATACCCATTTCTAAAAAATATATCGGTTATTAATTCAATTTAAATTTCAAAATGAAAATATTACTAAAGCACACAGACAATCATTTCTGATCAATAAATCAATTTATACTTGTAAAATATAAGCAACTTTACTCATTTCTATTCAAAATAAAGTATTCAAATTAAAAATGAGCAAATTATTTCAATGAATACTGAATTATTTGGAGAACGTATTGATGCTAGTAAAATATGAGATTTTATAACGAGAAACTTTCTGCTTTTATGATGTGAATGTTTTAAGAATTGCTATTTTGGTATTTTCCTGGTTTTCTCCTTACAATTCATAAGCATAAGACTTAATTATGCGTAATTTGCTTGCATTATGATTTTTATTGTATAGTTGGTTAACTAGAAGCTGAACAATCACAACTGGAAATGTCTCATTGGCTATAAGTGGCGCACATGCTGTTCTACAGCTTGTAGTAACAGTTTCAAACATCGTATAGACATTAATATCGATAGTAAAATTAGCCAATAAATCATAAAAAGTATAGAAAATAACAATACTGAGCGATAGAAATTATTTCTTAAATGAGGTTTATAATCAAAAATTGACACATACCAAATCAAGATTTCCTGTTGTAAATTTTAATGAGCAAATCTATTCTGAACATTTTACACAAAATCTTTGTGAAATTTGTAGGAAAATTTGACAAAATTGCAGGTTTTTTCAGAGTAAAATTTTTAAAAGAAAGCTGATAAAATTCGTTTTTAATCATAAGAAATGAATCAATTTAATCCAATGGGAAATTTAAAGCTTGATTTCTTTTATTGAAGTTGTTAATTTTTAATTGACATGGGATATTACTGAATGGAAACAATTATGGCATCCTAATAGTAAATAATAATATTCAATTAGTACAATCTCTGAAATATTGTTTATAATGAATAAATAGCATTTATTACGGTAGAGCATAATCAAAATCTATTTAAATTACACTAATAATGACAATAAGTACAAGGAAACGTTAAAAATAAAAATGTGGGATTGATAACATTGCCAGAGAAAACAAGTTCTTATGCAGAAACTTTTTACTGCTTAGAAACTTGTTAATAATAAGAAATAACTAATTAAGAAACATGTATATTCCAACTAATCAATCTGGTTTTGCCTTTTAATTTGCTTTTAAGAATTGATAATTAAGATAAACTTACGCCCACGATTGTAGTTAAACAAAAATATTTGTTACAGAAACTAAAACTTCATATATTTTAATACGATTTCGTTACAGTATAAAGCTTTAATTTTTGAATTTCTTCCACTTTTTTTATTTAAATGGTTATAATAAATATGTATTTATGAGGTTTCTGATGTTATTTAGTTCTTTTGAAATGAATAAACATATATATTTGTAATAAAATACTTAGATATAACGAAAGAAAAATAAGAGATATTCACTTGTCACATTTATATCTCCAACAAAAATTCATAAGCTTCAATCATGAACTTTAATATAATGCTTTTAGTCTTTCTAAAAACACCAATTTACTCAGTTCAGTAATAACCATTTTAAATTATATAGTCATTTAATAAAATAATTGATTAACAAGTTAAAATTCAAAATGAATGTTTATTTCCCTTTTCCTTACACTATTTAAATTTCAGTCTAGAATTGTAATTGATTAAATCCTCCTGAAAAACCTGTGTATTTTTACAACAACATAAACTTTTAGACTTAACTTTTAGTTATACTAATAAATCTTACAATTTACATTGTTTTAAGCAAACATTTGAAGTGATACTAAAGTCCCCAAATTTCGTCTGGTGCTTGTTGAATTTCTTATTTAAAAAACCCATTTTTTAAATAATTATTTAATAAATAATACATATTATTATATTTTTATGAATAAAAATTCTGATGCATAAATAGCTTTTATGTAATGATAATGCTATGTTCTTTTAGAGCAACAAAAATTCATAACTTTGTTATATCAAGAGCTGTTATTTAAATCTAATTGGAATTAAGGTTAAAATCGCTCCCAAAATCTGGCATTGAAGAAAATTAAATGAATATTTTTACAAACTCCAAAATGTTATTATTCATGGAAATAAATATATATTTTGAAGAAATATTCTTAATACTTTTTAAATATTCATACTAATAAATGTTAACTAATAGTATTTACAAAAATAATCTTAGATCAATGTACCACCAAATATTTTTAAGTGGACTAACGTGTAGAATCATACTCTACGGCTTGTAAGGTCCCGGTTTCGATAGCAGTTAATATTATCTTTATTCTGGTGGTTTGCTTCTAATTTATGTATGAATACCTTTCCGTGTTGATATCTCGGAATAACTTAGATTTTCCTCCCTTATAAACACGAATGAGACTCTTTTCTTTTGTGAATTATAATTCTTATCAATAATAATAAGTATGAGATTATGCTTTTTTTATCTTCATTATGAGAATCAAATGCAAAGCTGTGTGCCATAATTAATCAGAAACAGGCTGGTCTGTATATATTCTTTCAAAAAGCAGGGTGAAGTTCAAAAGGTCATCTTAGACCAACTAATTTCTTTCATATACATAACATTTCCTCTTTGATTTAAAAAAAATATTTCTCAAAAAAAAAAAATAATAATAATAATAATAATAACTAAAAAATTCAATAATTATATTATATTATTAATCCATGGAGTTAATTGATAAAATTTCAGAAGAAACAGAATCGTAAAGTTATTCATGGAAAATAGTTTGCGCACACATTAAAAATCTACAAATCTATTTAGATAAATTTTCTTACATGCCAAATAAGGGTATTAAGTATATAATATTGACCAGTTTTGTAGAAATATGCTCAAGAATGTATGAAAAACATTGAAAACAAATGTTATAATTATAGGTTTTTATAAAATCCCTTAAATTTGCGAAGTTGTTTTATATATATATATATATAAAAAAAATATGAAATTTCATTAAAAAGTAATTAGCACTTTTAGATTTTGGAATTATTTTTTTTATTACAAAATTCTTACTAATTCATTATTAATATACAAGCAAATAATTTAGATGGTACAACATATATTAATTTAAATTTGAGAAAGTTAAAGATCTGGAAATATTTTTATGTACACCACCAAGTATTAAAGTAACTTGTAATGAGATGAATTCATTTACAGTTGCATATAAAAAACCTGGGTCAGTTTTAACAATGATTTTTATCCTTAGTGGACCTTGTGCCATTAAACCCAACCAAACAAACAAACAAACAATGATTTTTAAGAGAGATTGATACTCAATTTAAGAATATCTTTTTTGTTAACAATCTTTGATTTTGCATAATTCCATGAGCAAAAATACCTTAAAGTTATGTCCGAAGAACTTGAAGGCTAATCATCATCACATAAGTGATGAAATTTCTAAAATACGTCTATTCTTGAGTCATAGAAAATTCTTATCAATATCAAACAAAGATTGTAAATCCAAAATAACAATTTTATAGTTTTCTTATGATTTTTTTTAATTTGTCCAAATTTATATACCACTTTTCTTATATTTTCATACAACTGTATACATATTTGTAATTTGTTAATGGAATTAAAAGTTAAAATGGAATTTTAATGTTAAAACTCAATGATAATTTTGTTTGAGATAGTTATGCGTATAGTTATTATTTGATAAAGAATAAATAACTGTAAGTATTTATTCTTTATCAAATAAAACAACAAATATATTAAAAACATTCTATGGCAATACCATATTCTATGAATATAGTTATATATACTTTATAAATACATAAAACAGAAAATAGAACAAAATTCTAAAAATATTTTCTCTCAATCATTTTAGTCTTATTCATATTAAGTCCATATTATTAATTTGGAAATTAATTAAATGACTGACTTTACGTTACACATTTTTATAATAACTTTATTATATAAAAATGTGTAACGTAAAGTCTATATTTATTGATTTATCTATATTTAGTGATTACTATATTTATTTTATTATTATTGATTTTACTAATTTATTTTCTTCGTTTTTTTAATAATTATTTTTTACAATGACTTCCCTGAGAAATATTGACAAATTTCACATTGAATAACAGAAATTAAAAGGAAAACAACGAATGAAATTCTTCCTAAATTACTGTTATGCCAGTAAGATTTTCCTATGTGCCATTTTAGCCACGTGCACCACTAGTTAATTTTCCAATAAAAATTATCTTTCTTTTATTTCTCAATACCATAATGATTATTTATTCATTGTTTCTAACCATAAAGCCATTAAAAGAAGGAAATAAAGGACTATCATGGTCAATTTTAATTTGATATCAAATGCTATCAAGGCAGTTTAACAAGGAAATTATTAGTTTTATCAAAGTAAAATTTGATCTAAATGTTTTAAATGAAAGAAATATACAAGATTTGCAAAAAATTATGCTCTCCAGGAAAAACCTTACATATTAGAAATTATTAAGTAACATTAAAATATAAATGTTATATCACAATATACAATTAATCGTAAAAACCAAATAAGAGAAGTAATAATTGTGTAGAGATAATGTCCTTTACCTTGAATAGAGATTCTAACTAAAGTTTCCTAGGCGGAACCTAAAAGAAAAATATAAAATAAGGGAATATGTAATGCATATTATATTTTATTAACAATAATGATTATTATTTAGAGGTTAAAAATATTTAAAATAAATTGGCATGGAAAAAAATAAATATGTAATATATATCATCGGTCGCGATAATTCTCCTTACTAGATGTAGGACTACTAGTTAGTTACCCTTACTAGATAGGGATAAAAATGAACCGATAAATTTGCATGCAAGTTCATGCGATTTTTTCTTAAAATTAAAATTTTAAACCTTACTGAAAATGGAATTAAAGACTATGAAAGATTGTCTACATTAATTTCATGCCTGTAGTTGATCAAAGTATTCAGTATTATTGTAATTCTACAAAAAGTTTTTAAAAAAAAGCATTATTCTAATAAATAGAAAAATTAAGATGCCGGACATTGAAAAATTGAGAGTTATGCGTATAGTTCAAATCTTTGTGTGAAAGGCGTTATTTAAATTTCAACCATATAAATTACGATTTAAGATTAAAAAAGTTAAAATCCATAAATTTAGATTAATCTTTGAGTTTTAAAATTCTTTTATGAATACTGCTATAAATTTAATAAAAAAATATATACCCATCGTTCAATATAAATGTGCTTAAAACAATAATTTACTTTTGAAAAATAAAGCCTTTTATTAAATTTTACAGTTGCGAAGTAATTTATTTTATTGATTCATTAAGCTGTTTTATTCATTAGAGAGAATTGGTAAATGTATTGTCGAGTGGAAGAAATTACAAAATTAATGAATGTAATACATTTTGTACTTATTTCTATGAAATAAAAAAATAAAAACATACAACAAATGAATTTTTAAAATAACGCAAATCAAAAATCTTCAATTTAGATTAATTACTATTGTAAAAATTGCCTAAAATCAGATAGCAAATTCATACCTAATTATCTTGTAATCTTCTTCAAAAATACACTTTTTTCGATTCTGTATTCAAATCACTGGGATTAAAAACACTCTATTTTAATTTTACATTACCAGATAGATTCAGTACTTATGCCTAGATATCTCGTTTTGTTTTTAAATTTTCCTTTAAATATTAAGTTAAATATTTTAATGATTGACTTCTAAGTTGTTCTCAAATATTCAACTACATAATTTTACATAATTGGGCTTGAAATTAGAAATAATTTAAATAATTAATTAAAACTCTTATTTATTTTGAAATTAATGGAAAAAACATGTTATGAATTAACAGATATAACAGAATTGCAAATAACAAATGGACCTTAATCATTTACGCAATAGAACAATACGAAGGTAAAAAAAAAAAAAAATAAAAGACACGTGATTTTTGGTGTCAGAATATCGGTTAAAAATTTTGGTAAAACTGTTGGCAATAATTTATTAATTTATGTGAAATAATTTAAGCATTTCATTTGGCTGTTTCATATTTATTAATTTTGATTGCAGTATAAATACAGACATTTATCATGGTAATTATCCATACCAGATACTAGAAGTTTGATAAATTTTTAATTAAGAAACTGTGTAGTTAGAATACTTGAACAGAATGAATTTTTATTACACAATCATATCTTTGCTTTATATGCATAATAAGAAAATTGCAAGCGAATTTTAATTGTCAAAGTAATCTCTAAATATTTAGACTAAAATTATTGGCAGTGATAATTAATTTACCAAGAATTAGCAAATTTACCAAGAAAAATTTAAGCAATTCCTCCAAATATACACATTTTCCTTTCATTATTAATGTAAGATAAAATAAGAAGTGATGAGGTTGATTTATAAAAGCACACAACTTTTGACTGAGAACTTATATTTGTAACAGATTCAAATTACGCAATCTTCTGCGCTAATAAAAATATACGAGGAAAGGAAAACGCAAACGATTTTTAGCTGTCAGAATAGCGATTAAACATTAAGATTAAGCCCGTTGGCAACGCGAATAATCATTTAAATAATGAGGATTCCTTAAGTTCATGAGCTTCTGGAGGGACTTAAGCTCACGGGAAGAGACAACTCGAATATATTAGGGAATTGTCAAACTTCTTTCGGTCACGCGAACTTGTGGGTTTTGACCTCACGGCGTCTTTTTGTCGCATTTTGGAGACGGTAATGGGTCACTGATGCAAGTGTCTTTCTTCGCCGGTAATTTTTTTAAATCGATTTTTTTGGCGCCGTCTGCCAATAGATATTCGACTTTCAATGATATTTAATTGATTTGAGGATGGGGATTATGAAGGATTAGGCTGAGCAATAGAGAGTAATTCTTTCTCCCTCGTTCTTTTTATTTGTTTTTTTCCTTCGTATGAAATTGTTAAAAGTAGTTGAACAACTTTTGAGAAAAGTGTAATTCTTGCACATGGGAAATTTTCAATCAATTTAATCAATTATCTCTTTCTGATTATTCGAAAGATTTACTGACATTATTCATGAAACTATCGACAAGTCACTCATACGGCATCGAAATATTTTATTAAAACTAAATTTTCCCCAACAAAAATTATAAAAGAACTCAAAAACCGCATTGTAAAAAGAAATTTAATTAACTTTAAATAAAAGTTTATTTGTTGTTGATGTACATCGTCAGCTAAAACAATCCACTTTCATAAAACACATTCGTATCAAGTAATAAGCTCGTTTCATGACACTTTCTTTGTAAATGATTGAGAGCTCTCCTTTCTCTATATTTATGATTATATGCGTGTTTACACCGACGGTTCTATATTGGATAGAAGGCAAGGTGTTAGAGCAGGTTTATGTAAAGAGATTTTTAATTTCTAATAACCAATAAGCAACAATGATTCGATTTAAGAATTGCAAAGAAAAGTTCTCTCATTGATTGAACAGAAAATGTTTTGGAAATTAGAAAAAACTTGTTTGATCAAATGAGACAATACAGCTAATAATAAAAGTTGATGGTAAAGTCCAAGCATGACACAGATCTTGCAAGTGACAGATCCAAGTTTTAAGCAAACATGCGGTGGCCCTATAATAACGTAAGAATGGAATTTAATACTTAATATGGAAAAAAAAATACATGTAACATTTACTTTCAGTAAAGCCGTAAAACATATAAGAAGAAAAAAACGATCTCATAAACATTAAAGTTACAGCAAAATTAAAATATTTCTGTCTATTGAATGTATTTTTTGAAATTCGGCATTCTTCTCTCTTTTATAATTTATAAATTTATAAAATACTTAAAAAATCAACTACATTTGCTTTGAAAGTTAGGAGATCATTCTATTACATCGTTGTTTGCAATAATATTTTCATAATATTTAAATAGAATATCTTAGTTATGCTTTTGTTTGATAAAAAAATTTCAAAGAAAAAAAAATCTATTTTATAAGAGATAATATGTAATTATATTACGAAGATGACCCTTAACAATTGTCAAAGACAAATTAGAGAAAAACAATAAGTGTACATTTTTTAAGAAGTTTCAGATTCGAAATCTCAAAAATGAATAATAAAAGGAAATGAGTACTTTATTCTTAATTACTTACCAAGGTTGAACGTAGCTTCTAAAAAAATTATAAAAATTGTTTAATTTAAATGATGTTTATTCTTAAATAAACGTTATTTTAAGTGGAAAAGAAAAGCAGCTGAATATCTCTTTTTTTCGATTAAATTTCTGTGAAAAATCAATTCTTTTATGAATTATCAGGTTTTTTTGTTTGGATAAAATAAACACAGTTATCTGTTTGCATTGTAATGATATGTTTTTTTAATTGATCATTGTTAAATAAAGAAAGAAATATTAAATTATATTACAATAAAAACCAGTATTGATGTTCTAACTTAAAAAATATTCACTGTTGTAAAATAAATTCATGCAACATAAATGTTATTATTATATATTTTACAGGGAATTTAAGTCTGATTTTCATATCATACTTTAATTTCTCTTATGCAATGACATAACTATTTCATGGGAAAAAACTGCCATTTTATCAAAATAAACGTCAGCGCCATCTAGGTTACAAATCAGGTACTAAATTGTACTTTGTTCAAGGACCAAAACTCCAGTAGCAATCTTCCCTATGAAAAAAGTAAAAGGGAAAGGGAAAAAAATATTCGAAACAAAACAAAGAAGAAGAAAATACAAGAGGGCAAGCAAAAGCTGTAGAAAGGCGCGTTATCAACAAAGCGTGAAATTGAAGATTCTAGAAAAAAAAAAGTATATATGGTGTTGATGCCTTTTAAGTGGTGGAATGACACACTGCATCGTAGCCAAGAGGGCATGGGCGTTGAGAAAATGGGAAGAACGAGGGGGAAGGAGGATCCCGAATGTTTGCACCTGTCTATCCAGGAGACCGACGTCTGACTTTTCCACCAGCTCTACCCCGAGAACGCTTGATTATACTAATATAGTTGAAATAGTCTGCCCTCCAATTCACATTATCGTTACTTCCCATCGCTTGCCTTATTTTTTTTCTTCTGATTGTTCTTTGCTCACTATCTAGGCAAACATACTTCATTTCGCTTTCTCAATTTAAAAATATTCAAGAATGAGGGAATGTGTATTATAGCTTGTATACATATATTTGATAGCATACAAAGGTTGTTCTGAAAGAATCCGTACTTCTGATTTGTTAATTTTTATGCAAATCATCTAAGCTTAAAACATTTATTCTTAAATTAATTTCAAACAGAAAATATTATGAAATAGAGAATTATATAAAAGAATAGTCGAAATGTTCTCATTTTTCTTTCATGAAAAGCTTACCAATTTTACACTTATCTCATTTTTTTCAAGATTCTGTAAATCACTTCTTGGTTTAGGTTAGTAATTGTGATTTTCACACACATCGTCTAAGAATAGATTTCATAAACTATCAACAATTTGGAAAATCAAAGATTCCAAAAATAATATAGAAGTTTTCGTGTATATAAGAAAATTAATAATCACAAAAATTTTCATAATTTTTCTTAAAGTATAAAAATAAGTAAATAGCCCAAATGTGCGAATTGTGTTCTTGTAAACATATAAATAAAATCTTGCCTTATTAAAAAAATGTGTGTTTTGCGCAAAGTATAAATAGTTATTATTGATACGAGTAGGAATCAAGAACCATTAATTGTTTCTTTATATGAAAACCCTTATCTGTTTCAATACAAAAAGAAAATGATGTGGAATTTTTTTATACTACAATTTTAACTCAAGGATAAAAACTGACTATAAAAATAGTCACCAAAACCGTTATTAAGCTATAAATGACAAAAAAAATCTTACGATTTTCTTCATGAGTAAAATTGTTTATATTAGAAAAAATAAATTTCAGATTAGAATAAAAAATTAAGCCTTATTAAAAGTTAAGAGATAAAAATAAATACAATATAAATTATTTTATAAAAAAAAATATCTTTTTTTTTATTAAAAAATGTTTTATTACAATATTTAAGATTACTATGATAATTTATCTAAGATATAGCAGCACTTAAGATTACTATTTATACTTAATTAATTAATAGCAACAATGTTATTCTCAAAATTTCAGTTTATTATTATGCTTAAGATTTTTGCTATTGTATAACAAAATTATATTTAAAATTTCTATTATATCAAAAACAATCTTTTGTAATTTTTCAGGAATTGCTTGACAATTTGACTTGTGAAATCGCTTTATACACAAATACTCTATTACATTAAGATTACTAATACACTTTATTTATTTAAGACATTTAATCAGTACTATATTTAATTAATTTTATCAGTGAAATTATACATTTAGTACTTAGTTTATTGTTACTCATAAGATTTTTTTGCTATTGCATTAGTAAAATTATACTTAATGCTTAGGCTTTTTATTACACTTGAGATTTTTCCTAATGCACTATCAAAAATATAGATAACTATAATATCTGGAGAGTTAGGTAATAATATAACCAAAATTTTATGCAATTTATAGTTAAAGTAAATAACAATATCATTGGAGTTTCTAAAATTTCGTACACTAAATCAGAATATATATCCATAAACAATGTACATTCTCAAAGAATACTAATTTCCCATATTTTCCTCTGATGAGTACACATTCTAAATTACCTGATCAGTTAGAATATTTTATGGACTACAAACTGTGAAAGTTCATTTACTAACATAATCATTTCAAAATATAATTTTTAGTTTGATAAGAGTACAAAATTTTATTACAAAATAATAATAAAAAATTAATTTATTAATAAAAAAATAATTTTTCAAATTCTTTTGATTCACATTCAGCATGGCTTCATAAGTGGATCCCGCTTCTTAATATCCCGGGTTCGAACCCCAAAATTGCTTATAAATGACAAATAGAGTTGTCTTTTGTCAACAATCATATATATTTTCTGCATGCATGTTTGTCCGAGTGGGTAAGTTTCTAGTTTTCCACGTTTGTTAACCATGTGAATTTGGCCCGTTATATATAAACAATTCATTCGGAGATAAGTGGCATCAGTTACAGCTATTCAAAAGCTTTTGCTCTTCTTATATCTGTATTATTAGTCTTAATTTCAATACGTGGTAATATTGAATTATTTTAACCTAACAGATATTCTTGGATAATTTTAAATATTTAGAGTTCTTAATTTACATGAATTAATCCAAAAATGAATAAAAAAATTTTTTTATCTTTATGATTATAAAATATTTTATAACTAATAATTAAGAGCAGACAATTCTTTATTTTAAAAAGGCATTTTTCCTGATGTATAAATGGCTAATCTCTTTTTATTCCAAATTAAAAAATTAGATTATAAACTAGAATTTAATTTGAGTTATTAATATAATTTAACGTAGCTCACACATAATTTTAAGAATTAGTCTCAAATCCCATGGAAAATATTATCTTAATTGATTTTTGTGGTAATAGTTTGAAATGGCAGGTAATGGTTTTTAAAGAATTTATTTAAAAGGAATGGAGTTAAAAACTAAACTTTCTCGAATTTTTACTGAATGTCCACAGTTCTCTAAAATTTAGAAAATTTCGATTACTTATATATATATATATATATATATATATATATATATATATATATATATTAATAAAAACCGAAATTAAATGAAAAGTTATAAAAATAAAGTAAATAATTGTCATAAATTGTTAAATATTAATAGGCAAACATGAATATCAATAGATTCATCAGTTTTCTAACCTTTCAAAAATAAATTAATTATGTATATGAAATTAACTTGTAACGAGACACAAACATTTAAATAACACAATACCTACTTTTTAGCATAAATTTATATAACAATTTTTAAAAAAAATGCACAGTGTTTTTCTGGTTGTCATTTTTAAAAATTGGTTTTCTGTTTAAAATTGAAACAAATTACTAATATATTGAAAGATTTTTTCAATTTTTTAACAACTTTTCTTAAAAGAAAATTTTTTAAACATTTAAACATAATGTTTAGGATTGTATTCAACACATCAAAATTAATTAGATCAGAACCTATAATTTAAACCAATACAAGTATCAAATATATATGTACAACTTATAACATATATATGTTGTACATACATATTTGATAAACAACATATACAATATATATAAATATATATAAATATATATATATTCTTTAAATTCAGTTGTCTAAATATATTATACGTTTTATATAAAGTTAAAATAATTTAATGAATTTCTGTAAAATTGAATGAGAATTAAAGCAGATCAAAAGATAGATGAAGGGAATAGACAGAGTAAGAAAAATGATAAGATGAATATGCTTAAGGGAAGAGGAAATGAGTAATTAACCGTCAGAAAAAAAACTGATGGTAAAATTTTCAATGCAGTTTTTCAAAGCTCCAAGCATTTTCTTCGAATTCAATTGCAAAAATATATTAAGGCCAGATTTAAGTTTTCCTTTACATAGCAGGATGAAATTTTAATTATCAGACCACCTGAAATATTTTGCATTTTCAAATAATTCCTCAGGAAATAAGCAGTTTTACGCCCGCTTTCTTATAAGATAAAAATAATCAAAACTCCTCTTCCGGTTGGAAATTGGTCTTTGGAAAAGAGTAAATGGAGTGATATTGAGCAAAATGGCGATGGTTTTCTAATGGAGCAATTTCTGCATAGCTATTGAATGACAAACGACCGGTCCTTATTTTGCCTCTTCATTTTAACCACCTTGTTCTTCTTCTATATTCAAAGAAAAACGTAATTCAGGAAAGAAATTTTATTTATTTCCTCTTTTTGTAATATTATGAAATAATAAGAGTCGCATAGTAAGAGAAGAATCTGGATTCTTGAAATTTTTTCATGTCCTTAAGATGAATATACAAAAATTGTACAATGTAAAAATGTGTATTCTTTTTTAAAATTTTCTGATAAAATTAAAATTTATTCGAGAAATTCACTAATAAACTAATATTTGACCACTGACTGAATTGTAAAAGGACTGTCAATTCCATCCAAAAAATATGCAGTTCAAGCAAAATTACATTCACATCAATAATACCAAGGAAGTGATTGCAGCCTTTCAAGAACTCCCAGCTCACTAAAGGATTTTTTTTATAAATAATCCCCCTCCCCTTTTAAAACTATTTTAATTAAAATTAGATGTTAAAACAATTGAGTTTAATTCACTCTTTTTTTTCTTAAATGCATGTATTTAATTCCTTTATTTATTTATTTTTTCAAAACAGTTTTTTTGCAATATTAATTTATGCAAAAAGAGCAATATTTATTGTTTTTACTAAATTTTGAAATCTATCAATAATGCTTTTCTTCCCAAACTAGCTTTAAAAGTGAAAGCTAGAATATTGAGATTTAATTTCTTTCGCTTTTTTTTTCTTTTTTAATATATTTTATTTAATTTCTTAATTATTTAATTTAATTAATTTTTCAACACATTTTTTTCTTACAATATTAGCAATAAAAGCAACATTTATTGTTTTCGATGAATTTTGAAATTTATCCAATGTTTCTTTTCTTAAATTAGATTTATAAAGCCATTTTCAAATTCACACGACGTCATTTAAAAGTTTTCAATACTAAATTTCTTAAATTTTAGCGTGAAAACTTTTCATAACAAATTTAATGGATTTTAATCAACAATGACTAAGATTAAAATTAAAATTAATTTATCCTATTTATAAAAAAAGTCTTAAATGGATTTACATGAATTTTAAATAATCTGTTTTTAATTTAACGACGGAAATAAATACCTCATCAATAATTAAATGGCATAAAATTAAATACTGAAACTTTAAAAGATTTCCTCATATAAAAGTTGCTTCATGCGAAACACTTCCATGAAGTAATAAAGTAAATACGTGTTTATAAGTTTCTATAATATTGTTACGCGGTTATGATTGAGCAATAACTTTAATAAAGTTGATCACAAAACTATGAATTATTTTCTATGATAAATTTAGGTATTTCTTAATAGTTTTTAAAATATTTATAATTATAATATAAAAATTTATGATATGAAATTTTTACTATCAGAAACTTTCATGTTATTAAAATATGTCCTCTGACTTTAATTTTTGTTAAATAAAACTATGCACTTTCATATATTTTTAGCATCACGTAAATTAATATACTTTTAAATTATACGATGCTATTTTTATTACGCATTATTTGTAGTCAATAACGCATTATTAATATTCAATAAATAATTTATTGACAATCAATAATGCGTTTAACTTCATACTTTTAACTAGTCATGGAATTATTTTAGTAAATAGATTTTGTTTTAAATTTTGTATTTTATCAAATGCATTTTGAGATAAATTTTTGCAATCAATTATCGGAAATGTTTGTGAAAAAAATAAAGGATTTTTTCCTTTAATATTAGAAGGATTCTTGTAAATTGGTTAATATTATTCAAATTAATTTTATGTAACTGAATAAAAAATCATTGAGTTAATTAATTTTCAAAAATTATATGCTTACAACGTGTTAATTTATTAATTTTTAAATGTTTTAACGTCATACACTAATTTAAATGATTCCTGTAATTATATTCCTTTAAACTTACATAATTTAAAAAAGGAAGTATAAGAAATAATAAATTAGTAATTAAAATTTATAATTATAAAAACATGTAAAAAAAAAAATTATAGATGCAAAAAAAAATATATTAGTAGATAAAGAATCTGAATTCTAGAGAGAAAATACTATTAATTTAGCAAAAAAAAATTATAAATATATTTGATTATTTCCTAATTTACACGATTTCTTAAATGATGCAAATAATTGTTCCTTAAATATATGCCTTACTTAAAGACTTCGGTTTTCGATGATCATTTCCTTTTGGATATTTGTAGTGATAAATTCGACGTATTTTCTAATTTTAGACAAATTAAAAATGATGACAGCGTGAAATCACTAAGGCAAATTATTTTCCAGTTCAGGTGAAATAAGAAAATTTATCAAGTCACACATCAAATTGTCAAAGTTTACATTTACGGATGATAAAGAAAATCAAAAATTTATTTTTTCTTCTTTAGAATAAAAAAATATCTCTTTAAATAAGAACCATTTATAATACATAACATATAAAATTGATTTTCAAGATGCATTCTATTGATTGAGTCTCTATTATTAGTTTTTATCCACAAGGAGTTAATGAATCAGAATATTTAATACTAAAGTGAACTTCGAAATACTACGAGCATCCATATTCGTGGTGGGAATCGAACCCACTAACTATTGAACCAAAGACAATAACACTAACCATTCAATTGCAGCTTGGCTCAAATAAGCCTCATGAAAACAGAATAGCAGAAAAAAAATATTTTTTTCTTCCCCAAATTCTAATTTGTATTAAAAATAAGATGAGTTTTCTGTATAACTTCAAACTAGAAATTAAACTTGAAATTTTGCCACATTTAAAAAAGATAATTTTAAAAAGAATGCAGAAATAAAATGTAACAATAGGTAATATTTCTTATTATAAAATTCCATTCTGTATTATGATTATTCATCCTTCATTGCATTGCTGATTTCTCAATTTAAATATTAAAAAAATCTATGATAGTGAAAATGAAAAACGAAAAATAAATCAGATAATAATGATAAAAGAAATAAAAATAAAAAACATGAAGCGACATAATTGTCAAACACATTTTTTTCTAAAGGATATTCTAATTCTGTAACACTGTGTGAACGGCAAAAAATATTAATGCATTGAATGTTTACTAAATTAGAAGACTTTACTTGCAGTAATCTTTAGGAATTTCATTAAAGAAATAACGATAGTATAAAGTACGTTATTTAATTTACTGTAAAAAGAATCGAGAATTAAGACATTTGAATGCTTAATATTAAAACATAAACATGTATTTCACTAAAGAATTTCTCAAACTTACTATAAAGAATATCTCAAAAACATTTTATATGATTAAAACTTTATACCCAATAATTTTATTAATTTATTAATTAATAATATTTATATTTTTCTAATTTTCTAAATAAATAGAGACATTTAAAGAATTCAGTGCATTAATAATTTCAATAATTTTTATTAAATGCAATCATTTAATAAAAATTCATTGAAACTTTAATATAATTTAATGAAAATTAATAAATCACTGAGGTTGTTAATAGATTTTACAGGTTTATAAGTAAAATAAATGACATTTATTTCCTTCCTAGCACCATATTATTAAATTAAAAGTCTATTGCTGTCATAAATTTACATTAATGTTAAATTAAAATTTACATTAGTTAAGAATTTTAAATTTTAATGGGCAATTTTATAAATCAATAAATTTTAATTTCGTATATTAGAATGCTGGAAAAAAGTTTTTAATGCAAAGATAACTCTAAATCAAAGCTTCAAAGTGAAATCTCCAATTCAAAACTTTGGTGAAGTTTTTATTATATATTTCATTAATATGTAATATATTTTGCATTAAAGTAGAAAAAATTATCTTTGACAATAATAGACTCTTATTTTAATTTAATGTAATATTTCAAAATAATTATATTTGATAAAAACGTCGATATAATTTTTAACTAATACTTGATGCAATAATAGATATGCAGTTGAAGAAAACAAGAATTTTTATGAAGATTACTCATGTTGTCCTTTTACAAAGTAAACAAAATTAATTTATTTTGATATTGAATATGAAATATAGCTCTATTCATTCTATTAATCATTAATGAATTTAACAAAACTGTAGTTCAAGTCAGAGATTCCTAAAATCTTTCGAATGAATCCCATTATAACGCTATTAATATGATATAACATTTTCTAGAATAAAACACGGCATGCCATTTGTATAAATAAAGCAATTTAATTTATTATTATTTAGCATAAAAAAACTTTTTAGTCATTTTAATGTTAAAGGAAATGAATTTACAACTTTTTACAAATCCTTATTGCTTAAAAAGTGACAAATATTTCATTTTATAATTTTCTGACAGTGCTTATATTTATTTTAAAATTTACTTTTTAAAAAATAAAATAACTATTAAAGTTTCCGCTAAAATTGTACAAATTTTCATGGTACAATTTATGTTCCCAATAATACTAAAATATTTATTGTGAACTTTCAAACAATGGAAAACAAAACGTTTTGAATGTGCTGAAATCATGATACTCGATACAAGTCGTTGCTTTTAATGAAAAAAATAAAAGCGAAAACGAGAAATCAAATTTAAAAAATGTAGAATATGAAATTTATGTTTGAACACTTTTTCTTAGGATCGGAATCTACGGTTATAGTTAGTTTTCATTTTGAAATTTTTCAACTTCAATTTCCCTTATCACCGATATTCTTTTTTTTAATTCTCTTACTACATAGAAGGCGATAGCTGGCAGCCGTATTGTTAGGTTTTTGACATTCGGTGCAACAGTTCGTGGGTTCGATTCCCACTTTAAATTATTGATTCCAATCTGATCAACTCTCGTGTGCATAAAATAGTCATTGAAGTACAAAGAAATCGAACTAAAACGTCCCTTTTGAGTCACATAAACTTCTATTAATCTAAGTTCAAAATTGATTCAATCAAAGTATTTTGACTCAATTAAATTAATAATAAACTTAGATTTCCATTTTATTATCCTGAAAATATCATTGTACGAAGACTAAGGGAGAGATATGAAAAAAAGGGAATAAATGTGTCAAAAATTAAAGATTGCACTTTCTTTACGCTAATATTAATGTAAATGAATAATAGATATGTAGCAAGAGTGTCTTATTAGACTGGAATATGTAAATCAAAATATTATTTTCAAAAAGAATGCTTGAAAGCTAAAAACATCTCACAGTCCAAGGTTAAAAAATAAATAATAATAAAAATAATTATTGTATTAATTATTTTTATTTTCAGGTCTTCCATTTTTTCACTATTCACATTCCAAAAAATCTTTTTCATACATGAACAAGTAAATACCCTTTAAAATTCATCAGAATTTTACTATGTTTATTATTCATAAGAATTTTGTTAGACATTTTATTATTGTATAAAGTATACCTGGACTGGTATCATTACTGGTACGGATCTCAAAAATTTCAGAAAACACCCGTGTTATCCTTTGAAAATTGCTAAACTATAGAGGAGTAAATTATATTAATGGAGGTTTAGTACAGAAAATACCGATTGATATTTGGAAATGCAAGTTAAATCCAATTAAACTCCTTTTTAAAAAGAGTATTTAGAAAAAAAAAAAGAAAAATTTTTCTACATTTAAATGTGAGGATAAACTAAGTTCATTTATATAATAAAATTAATTACGAATATTATTGGTTTGTTTTCTATACATTCAGCATTACCAATGAAAATTTATTTTAATAGATTAGTTGTCAATAAAATTGTTCTTGGCATCTTGAGTTGAAAATGCAAAAAATAGTTTCAAATTTTCTTTAAAAAAATACAATTTATAGTAAACGTTTTTTGGTAATTTATTTATTTAGATTTTATTTTGAAAATAAATATAGCTAAGTCAAAATTTCTAAAAAAGTGACTTTAATTTTCAATTTCTTAAATGTAACCATAATTAATGAAAATAAAAATTATGAATTAATAACAGATAAAACCTCCATCGAGCAAGCGAGAGGTCGTTTTAGTGCGACTATTACATATCTCTATAATAAATAAATAGATAAATGTAGCTTTGAATTAAATCTTAAAAAATTGTAGGATCCTTTACTGATTTCAAAATTACATAACATACTATTAGTAATCAATTTATAATTCAAAAACTATATAAGTTTTATATTTTTGAATTAATGCCTTAAGAAAACAAAATGTAAAATATAGATGCACTACCATTTGGTAGCGCATCCTTTCCAAATGGGCAAAAGACTTTTAAAATGTATACAGTAACTAATATTTATCATTTTTGAAATTTTAATATCTGGCAGAGAAAGTCGTGAACTATATTTCAATTTGGCTTATTTAACATAGTGAAAATTGACGGTTTATTTGGTAAATTTTTGAAGTTCAAGAACGCTCAAATAAACAGTTTGTTAAGATAAAATGTCTTGGAAATTATTTTTAAAGTGAATTCGCATCTATGGAGCAAAAATATCTATGGAAAACAAAAACAAAACAAAAACAAAAAAAAAAAAAAAAAATCAGCAAGTCAGCAGTATATTTTTTAATTGAATCACAAATTTTTGTTTGAAAACATTACTTTTTACAAATATTTAAATTTTACTATACTAAATAATTTTTTTAAACTTGAAGCATATAAAAATATTGAAATTAAAAAATAATCTAACTAAAATGCTTGTAGATATTTCTAAAGGTACGTGCAAATACAAACATTATGTCATTCCATTTTTTTTAATTAAAAATTTTTTTAAATTATGTAATAGCATTTAAAGAGAAAATAACGCTTCAAAATCTGTTTTCGATGCTAAGTATAAAATAAAAGTTTTATAAAATAATTTTCACCGTTAGTAATTACATATAGTTGTTAGAAAATGTAATATTTTATCAGGGTAAATGTAAGTTTAAATTTAATTCTTTAAATATCAAGGTTATTTTAAATTAAAATTTTGACGATTTCCACTGTGGAAAATAGTTTAGAGGTATAAATTTTTTTCTAGATATAGAATTAAACTTAACTAAAAGCAGAAATAGAAGGAAAAATAAAATATTCGAAGTAGAATAAATGATATATATTTTTCTTTGTTTTTATATGTGCGAAGTAAAATTTTGAAGAATAAATTTAATTTTTAAAAAATAACTTAATGTACAACTAATAATAAAAACACTTTATAATAGAAATTCAAAAATATTTATTAACGCCTTTAATTGTATGGCCTCTACGGTAAAATTTATTGCAAAACCTGTTTATTTAAAAAAAAAAAATTTTTTTTAAAAATTGATAAATTCATTTACCTGAAATTAAACTTTTATATGGAAAACATTGAGAGTTTAAAAATTGAGATTTTTAAAGTATATTAAATATGATATATTTTTAAAGTTATATAATTAAAGTATTCATAGATTTAAAAAAATTAAATTAATTATATTAGTTGTTTTATAGAAATTTATAATTGTGCCATAAAATATATAAAATAATTTATTTTTTACCGAAAATTCAATAAAAAAATTACATTTATAATAATAAAATAAAATTACTATTATTTATAATGATCGAACTAATATCGAATAAGCATTCTAAAATATTATTAAGCGAATTATTAATTATAGAAACGAATTCCGTGGTGACGTTTCAAGAAATGCCGATAGATGGCAGCACCACACTTTCCACTATTTTACTTTTCTATTAGAAATCTCGGAAATATATTAACATTAAAAAATTAATTATAACTAATACATTTAAATAGTTATGATAGTATTATTTTCTACATCGAAATAAATTTTCAATCAATCAACAAGTAAATTATACTAAAATTTGATGAATTATTTTGCTCTGAAAACATCTAATACCAATCAAAGCTGAAACTCCATATTAGGCACATAGTAAAAAAATTATTATTTTATTATATTTAATAGAATTTTTATATATTATTTTGATAGCAATAAATATTAAACGGAACTTTTAAACTTATTAATAATTTAATAAACTCAAAAAATTTTAAATTATTATTTTTTAAAACAGAATACATTTAGTGATTCCGATCTTTGGACAAATTAAAATGTTATAGTTACTTATTCATAGAAATAAAAATTCCTCAGGTTTCAGAGGTAATTTATAAATTATTTTATTTTTACCCTTTTTATTTTATTTGATGACGCAGGGTGTCACGTGGTTTGGATTAGCCTTAACGTAGTAATAATTACATAAACCAATAAGACTCTTGATAATGAAGTTTAACACCCACATTGTTGTTTTCTTGATGATCTTTCACAGACATAAGCTATATTTCTGCATTAATTTATGCTGTTTATTTTTTTCATTATTACAAAAAAATGCTTTTTCACTATAAATTTTTATAGAAAGCGATTTTCGCCTCTACAATTTTGCTTTAGAGCGCACGATAGCTTGTATGGTTTGAGCCTTCTTCTCACTGTCGAAAAGTAATTATTTCGAGTCCCAACTTAATCTAAAATCCGTCTTGTTCTCTTTAGGTGGTGGGAGCTCGTTAAATAGGTTGTGGTCGCAATGTCCTCCAAGTGAAAAGATACTTCTGAGGATCGCTGGTCAAGTCTTGGGAGACTCCTGCTTCTAAATTACGAAGTTTCTACTCAGAAGCAGCATCTATATAACAGGTGGACCTCAGCTCTGGTTTGCCCGACTCTAGCTAGGAGTCGCTTGTCCTTTTTGGACCTTGCGACAGAAAACCAAACCAACCAACCAAACCCGACTCTAGCCTATGTACATGGAAGTATAATGGTGCTTACGCTTAAACTTTCCTTTTATTTCAAAAATTTTTACGCTAAGAAAAATATTTTCCAATTTACGGATAATTGTCTTTCTTTTAGTGAATATTTTATTTTAAATATCTATATGTTACGAAAAATGTAAATTACTTAAATTTAATTGTATAAAAAAAATCAAAGCTTAAATAATACGGAATTTCTATTTGTCTTTCTTATTTAATACACAATTCTTTCCAGAATTTGCTAGTCCGATTCGGGAATAATTATCATATTATTCCTTCGTAAAATTCATTTTCATAAATCTTATTTGGTATATTGTCACCATGACAGCAACTTCTTAAAGCTCTTTTAATTTCATTATAATTATGACTTTTAAAAAAAATTCCCCTTAAAAGATCTTTCAAAAAGATTGCATTTGTTAATGTATTGAACTTGGAATGAGGGTGACTAGTTTCCTTTATGTGTTCGATTAAAAGTTGTTTACTTTTAACCGTTACCAAATTTTTATTTCAATTTATAATTCGGTTACTTGAAACTCAGTGCAGACGAATACACACAAAGCAAACGTAATTGCTTTACGAATATCATAAAACAATTCATCTGAAACAAGAAATTCAAAATTAATTTTAATTATAAAACACACATCATGTGATCAATTAGCTTCACAAAATTCAGTTCATATATGTTGAAAACATTTAATGATCACGCTAAAAAAAAGTCTAATTAATTAAAAATTTTTAAAAACTAGAGAAATTAATTAAAATAGTTAATACATTTATTTACTAAATACTACTTGTTTTAGGAGGAGTTTTGAGAAAAGGAAGCCACAAATATTTCAATCTATAATCACATATGTCGATTTATACAACCTTTAATCGCTTATAAAATTCCTCATACAAGCAAAGGATATTTTAGGAAAAACCAAATTGACCTGTCACAGCTCCAACTGTTTTGTTCATTCTTTTATGGAATCGATTTAGGAAAGAATCTGTTCTAAATTGTTGCCGACTCACCATACGTATGATTTATGCATACATGCACATGTTATAATCTCATATTGCACATTTAATTACTAAATCTCTTTCTTCAAGAAACTGGCGAAGCTTCAGCTGCTGCGTCAATATCAAATGTCGTTATTTCCAATTACTGTCAACAAAATTGATCACTCACCGCTTTATGACATTTTAATCTAGAAAGCGATTCAAAAGAATATGGAATTGTTCCGCAGGTGGCGACAACACTTGCGTCCATAACGGAGTAATAGTTTCAAACATTGTTGCAGTTTCGAACAATTCATCGCCATCTTCCAGTTAGATAGAATTGGTTTTTCCAAACTGGATTTCTCTTTTTTTCCGTTAACAATGTGCAATATTTCTGACATAAATTCTTTTACTTGAACCTACTTTTGATTATGAATGTAGAGAAAAAAGACGCTTACATCCGTTCAAACCAGATTTGGTCAGTTAATATATTTTTAATATTAAAAACAAAATGTATAACATATTAACTACAGTAGATATTTACAATAAAAGATTACTGTTTTATAAATAAAATGGTAATGAAGTAATCTTAAGGAATTATTTAATGGGTTTAAGTTTTTACAAAACTGTTTAAAAAGAAGAAAGCATTTTTTATTCTAGAAACAAAAATTTCAGTTTCCTTTATTTTCTGTGCTGTTTCTACAATAGATATTGAAATGCAGTTTTAAATCAGCTTAATGTCGTCTATACTTTAAAATATTAGAATTTTGTCAGAACTCATTAACATATTCTCAAAAAGCTATTTTCTCGCTGTTGAATATTGAAAGGCATACATCTTAAAATTTGGGAGTAAAGTAAAAGTTTAAAAACATTTTAATCGTCCTTGCCGATTTAAAGTAACCATATAGTGGATGTTATGATTTATTTATTGCTTGCATAAACAATCAAATATTAATATTTAATGTGCTTTACATGCTAAATGAAATAAATTTATCTTTACTTATTGACTAATAAGTATTTATTTTTAATAGTGGTATCAAGAGAAAGAAATCTCCAATAATATATAAAATAACCCCTCCCACTAAGATATTGACCAAAATTTTCTTTCCAATAGCTCACTGAATAGCTAATCTCACTGACAAATTCACTTGTTTTTGATTATTGAACAAAATTGTATATTCAACATTATAAGTGAAAACGATTATTTGCTTAACTCACAGACCAATTATAAGTAAAATAAAGTGACGTGCACATGATCTCAACTGTAACGAAAGAAAAAAACCATTTTATGGTTAAAAAACTTCAACATCGAAGCATTAAAGTTTAATAAGTTTTGTGTCATTTTGAGTTTAAGGCCTTAAAAAATTATCTTATAGTTTTTTTTATTTCGTCTTCTCTAAGCCTTGCGCAAAATTATATGCGTTGATAAACACACTTATTATTAACACATCTTTAGTCATTACTATAAAAGAGAAAGTTATGACGCTAAATGGAAGAATATCTTTGAAATACTCAGATAATTATTTAAAATGCATTCGAATAAACGTCACGTGCTCCATCACGCATGCGCATAGATCTATGCTGATATCAGCAATACATTCATGATTAAGTTATATTTTACTCGTATAAGCAATTACAGTGCAGGATATTTACAAAAATACCGTATTCTGTTATTTGTAATATTTTTAACACAAACCTGTTATTGGCTGTGTCATTTCCTTTTCAACTTTAACTGAGATGATAAGATACCACCAACTGACAGAATTTATTAATCATGATACTTTTTCTTTCTTTTTATACGGGAAAAATCCCTATAATATCCCTAATGCAATATATCTCTAAAAACAGTAGTTAATTCTGCTGTATGATACAATTCATGTGACATAATTTCTCCAACCAATTTTAATTGAAAACATATCGTAGTCTCTTCGTTTTCAGCAAGAATAAGCATGCGTTTGTGACAGATGTTACAAACCCTTTCTCTAATTTGGATTTATTGAGATAAATAAGAGTGCTAAAATACAGTAACATCTTTAGTTAAATTTGTTAAGATTAAAAGAGATGAAAAAAATAATAGTGTCATGTGACTTAAAGTTTCTCCACATTTCTAACCATAAATTTGTTGATATTTAGTGAGATTGGAAAAACAATATCACACCAGAATTCAAATTTTAGACATTTGGCGAAACAGAAAAGGCATAAACACCAGTACTCAAATTGCTGACATTTGGTGAGGCATGCATACATAGCTGTGTAGGTGAACCACGGACTGTACCTTATGGTAAACGAGTTTGGAGTACTCAGCTTTCATCAAGAGGCTCGTAATTTTAAATCACGGTCCGATGACGAATTTATACCTGAACTGGCAATCTTACGGAAAGCTGCGAGAAATTATTGAGCCGCTGGGTCTCATTAGGGGGGGGGGGAACAGAACTTGTACTCTAACTGTTGATATTTGGAGAGACGGAAAAGGCTATAACTCCAGTACTTAGATTGTTGATGAGATGGAAAAGACAACAGCGCGCCAATAACTTACTGAGATATTCTTCAAAGCATTTTTTTTTCTTTTAATGTACCATATACTTCACCGTCTACTATTTTGATTTTTTTTTTAATCATCAATATTTCATAGCAGTTTTGATGTACCTCAGTAGATAAATGAGGTGTCTTATGAACAATCGATCACAGAATTGAATCGTGCTCCAGCCAGAGACTATCGTGGCGATTCGTTAATCTTAGTTCAAAATGACTAGGTATTCTTCGCTTATTTTAAATGTATTTCAGATAAGGTAGTTCGGTGTAAATGCGCTTTAGGTTCCCTACTTGGCGCGTGTTCAAAATCGCCGAAGCCATGGCGAAAATTCTACCGCTATTTCAAAGTGAAACTTAATTAGCGACCAATGAAAAAGCTACAACAAAAGAGTAATTAATGATCATGCGCGAAAAAACGCTTCAAATTCACGAGTTGGCGAAGTAGGGGAATAAAAAGCGCAATTTAACCGTAGTTCGATGTAAATTTCTATAGACTGCTGTTACATGGTATATTATTATCATTATTTAATTCAAATTTTTCTTCTAAATGACTAAGTATTTCACAAATTTGAAAAATTTTTCTCTTTAATGTTTTATGAGATACTTTTGGGACAGTTAAATGTTTGTGAAATTTGTCACCAGATTGACTTAGATTCAAAATACTTGACAATTTTTTCAATTGTTTAAATATTTATTTAGACTATCAAGTCAAGTTTAAAAATTCTATCGTTTTACGATTCAATAAGTTTTTGCTGTCATTTTATGTAACAAAAAATTGCTTGAAAAGTGATTTTTTTCCGGGGCTACAGTCCAGGTTTAATATATATATATATATTTTTTTTTTTAGTTTAAGAATTATTTGTTCAGTAAAAACTGTTTAAATTGCTTTAAAACTGCAGGAAAATATATATAAAAACTTTCTTTTACAAAATATTAGTAAAACGAATATAAATTGTATAACTTATGAGAAATCTCTTCTTTATATATGTACGAAAATGTTGATGCAAAATTTCTTAATTTAATCAAATGAAATAGGCGTATCAAAAATTTAAATGAAATAAAATAGAAAATATATGTTGTTAAGATTTATTAACTATATTAAAATTAATCGGGTACTAAAACTTGCCATTAAGTACGATTTTCATACTGTATAACAATAAAATGAAGGAAACATATACTATTTATATCATTCAAAAAAAGTCTTACATTTGTATCATACAAAAATAAAACTGTGAGAATTTCAACCTGTCAATTTTTGTTATACAATATCTTGTTACATTGTATAAAGTTTATCATATAACTAATAAATGTAAACTTAAAAATAAGTACAGAAATTATCCATTTGTCTAAAAGATTTTAGAAATATATTATTTGTTTGTTTTGTCTCCTTTGCAGTATATAATTCATAAATGAAAAAAATATATCAAATACATTTGCAATTAAAATTCACATAACATCTAATAGAAACATTGGGCAGTGAAGCATTGGATGTACTAATCATTTTCCAATGCTTTTTGTTTTTTCCTGAAAAGTCAAAGCTTGCCAAAACTGATTAAAATAATTCGTCCTTTAATATCTGTTTGATAATTCCAAAAAATTCGTTGTATAACGTGACTATAAAACCCTATTGTAATGGTATTATGTTTGCCTGTCACTCACTCAATTTTCTTAAGGCACCTGTTATTCAATGAGTTTTTAGAATTGACTTGCGCTTTCGTTTGATTAAATGACAAGGGGTGGGGTCATCAAACAGTTATAACATGAATTATGCAACTGGATATGTTTTAGACATTTAATAAAAGCTGCGATCATGTGATGACTTCACATCAATAACAGTGGTTTCCTCGCTAAAACTGATGATTTTAAAAATTATATATTTTCTGTATGATTTCTTGAAGTCACCAAATCCTTTCTTGAATATTTTAATAATAAAATATATGTGAGAAATCTAATCTCTAAATTTGTAAATTAAAAAAAATGATTTAATTCACTTTTATTCTTATTTTTTTTTTAATTCTTAATCATTTAATCTAGTTATAAATCATCAACTACCCAAATTTCTTAAGTATGCAAAATTTTATTCATTATTTGATTTCCTCTTTGTTTTTTAATAATGGATGTTGCTGCAAAGAACAAACTTGGGAAATTACATCTTTTATCGAAATCAAAGGACTATATATTAAAATGGTTGACAAAATCATTTAAATCTCACTTTTAAGTATATCGAACATTTCTTTTCATAACATAGAATTTTATTTTACTGTTCAAAACATGTGTGCAAGGATTTTAATATGAAATTAAAAAACAAAATATAACAATGATCCTGCTTTTTCGAGTTATTCATATGTTATATACTGCAAATTATCAAGAGATTAAACAAATAAAAGAAAAAAAAACTTTAGTTATGAAATAAAGAAGATAAATGGAGGAACAGATAAACATATGCTACAATAAAAAGCACAAAATGATTTAGAATGATGAACTTTTTTACTATACCAGTACAAGAAATACTAACGCTTATTATATATTTATTGATATTTAGAAATAATGCAAATTTATTCTACTTTAATTTTTTTTTCTTAGGATAAGAAATTTATTCATACTTAAACATACAATGAAGTAATTGAATTTTTAGACTTTTCAATAAAATAGGGATATAAGAAATTGATTAGAATAATTTCACATAATAATTATAAAAATAAAATTACAATATAATAATATTTTTTGTTATTAAATAATAAAAAGAAAAACTGCTGGGACATTTCGAAGGAAGCAAAAGTAAAGATGATTTTTCGATGCCCAAAACAAATATTTTCAAAGTTTCATGTGTATGCGGATAAAAAAAATGGATATGCTTTATCCAAAATACATAGTTCTGTATTTGAAATACATATTAAATTAGAAAGAAATGATATCATTTGGCTTAGAAAGAAGAATACATAAAGATAAAATAATCATATTTATAAAATAAGATATATATATGAATTCCTAGAAACTATATTTATTGTTACAAATATATAAATGTATAGTTAAAATTAACGAACTTCTCGCGAAAACAATATTTTAACGGATCATTATAAATTTAAATAATTAAGATTTACCTTGTAATTTGAAATATTACAGAAAAGTAGAAGAAATAGTGAAGAAAACAGAGTATTTAAGTTATAATATTTATAAAAGAGTGGAAAGTAAACATCAATTGAAAAATGTTGCAAATTAAGAGAAAACTAAAACAAATTAAAATTTTACAAATTCAAAAATATCAATA
>JAPDSC010062879.1:790-16004 GCA_026290005.1 Latrodectus geometricus | reverse complement strand
ATATCATATAATTTGAGAAATTTAAAAATTATGTAATATCTTTAATGAAATATTATAACAAAAAAAAATAATGTAAAAGAAAATCAAATTTTATTACAGTCATTTTTTAAAATTTTATTTTGAAAAGAAATAATATTCTGTAAAATAGAATAAAAAAATAAATAAAAAAGAGCCAAGACTTACGGTCTCAGTGAAAAAGTCAAGAGTTGGTAGAAAAGGCTTGCTGTCTCTTTTCAGAGTCTGTGATCAATGAAAATGCTTAAACAAGTTCGCGTAACCGGGGTGGAAAAAATCAAATCGACTTCAGTTGTCCTTCAAGGAAGCTGGCAGCACATGTCATGGAAAACGTGAGCTGGCGCCCTCTGTCGACGATCAACTAGACACTGGGCAAGCTCATGTGCAACCTGAGAGAACACAGAGACTGGTACTGCGCGATTTTGGCTGCCTAGTTCGTTGTTAAGTTCGCAGTTGATCCTGCTCATCCAATGCACGCCCTTCATGCTTGCCCAGATGCGATTCTCCGCCGCAGCATTGGCCGAGCAGAGAGCATTGAGCGGCCAATGGAGAAGATGGGCGGAGCGTATCCTGTGAACAAAGAAAAGAGTTAAGCCGGTTTGTGTGATTATGCTGCTTCGGTGCCTCCCCCCCGAAAACTTCGTTTCCGCCCCCGTCATTTCATGATCGATTGATGCGAACAAAAAAGACTGAGAAAGTTGGGCCGCTATTGGTTGACGTAATAAATATTGTGACAAAGGGAAGTCAAACAATGAGTTGCCTTTTTTTTTTTGGTAGTTAGTTTTTAAACGTTATTTTCGAAGCAAACTAATTGTTTTGGAGTGTGACGAGGGCAGACGATATTTTTCGATGTCAAAATAATGCAGTGTTGCAACATACCCATTTATAAAAATTATTTTTTGTTGAAAAAGTAAAGCTAAATATTTCTTGTTTTGATATGCTTAAAAAAAAGTTAGTGTCCCATTTTTTCTCCTTTTTGAGTAAAATAGCATGATAAAATATGACAACGAGGAGAATTGTCTTTACACAAACCAATTTCAAAATATCCCTTTTTAAGATTAAAATTATTGCTTTTAATTAATTTAATTACTTAACACTAAATTGTTTTTAATTAATTAAATTAATTAATTGCTGCAATTTAATCAATACTGAAGTGCATGCAGTAAAAATTGTTTGAATAATTAAACTTTATTATTTATATTTCAAATATTTAAAAAAAGCGATAAAAAATATTTTGTCGTCGTTGTTGTTTCTAATCTCGAAACCGTCTGGCAGAGTTAGACAACCCTCATGAATCAGAAAATGTCTAAAACAGTTGAGGGTCCCGAAGGACTTTCTGTTATATATGTTTGTTTTTCATTGGAACAGATAATAAAAAAAAGAAGTAGACTGTCTAAATAAAATTTATTAGAATAATTGTAAAACAAAATTTAATGGAAAAACAAATTATAACTCATGACCCACAAATTTGTTCGTTGATTTACAGCTATTGTAACAAATTTATTTTGAAGTTGAAATAAATATGGATATTAAAAATTAAATAAAATTATCAGTCATCACAGAGCAATAAAAACCACATATAGGGGAAATTATAAAAAAGAAAAGAAAGAAAAGTCTTTATTCCAGAGTCAGGTCTCGAGTCCTTTATTCCAGAAATCTCATCTCGCGAAAACCATTCAAAATATTTTGATAATATGAGATTTTGAATTTAAACATATCACAGAGTTTTCATGACATATTTTATGTGTTGAATCTGCATCTTAGATACATCAGCATCTTCAAAATAAATTTGAAAGTCAATTAAAAGACAGAAAGCATGATCGAAAAAAATATTTATAATATATTATTTATAATTTATTATTTTAATAATATATTGTTGAGAAAGTTGCTACTTTGAAAATACCAATTTAGGGAAGTTCCTACAGAAATCTATCATAAATTGTTATGTAATTATATACATATAAATACACTTTTATCTATCTTAAAATTTAATCTAAAAAAGCTGATGTGAATGGAGTAGAAATTTAAGAGAAAACATCATTTCTTTTTTATTATACAAGATGTTCCAAGAACGTTTCGATAGTAAATTCTAAGGGAATTAAAATGCTGTGTAATTGGACGCTCTTAAAAGAAATAATTATCTATGCATACATAATGGCTATGGTAGCCTGGTTGGTTTGGGAGTCATTCTTGTTATAGGAATGCAGTTCAAATTCCAACCCAAACGAAGACCTATCGTACACATTAATGTATTTGCGATACCTAAAATATGTGCTAGTCGCAATGTCCTCCTTGCAAAATGATATCTTTTGGGGTGGCAGGCCGAGTGAAGACAAACAAGGGAGGGGGGCAAGTTTGGAGGTATTCTGCTTGGTCCCTGCTTCTAAATTACAAACACACGCCTATTTTCGGGGTTACCAGTATTGAAAGGTGAAAAACCAATAAATAGACTTGAAATATGATAAGAAATGTAAATTTTGAGTTACTTAATTAACTTAATAATTTAAATGTGATATAAATTTTTAACAAAATTGTATATGAAATTTGAACATTTATGCAAGAAAATTAATTGAAGCTAATATTGATCATATATTTAATATTTTTTTAATTTTTACATTTGCTATCCAATCCTAAATAAAATTTTCTACATATTTGATGTTGATTTTATATAAAATATACATACATATGTTCGAGTTATACATATACTATTGTAATGCATATATTCTAATTTTATTGAATGTTTATTAGATCGTAAAATTATTTATTGAATCTAATATAAAAGGTCAACGAATATCAAAACCTTTTAAATGTGTATTTCTGTATTGCAAGTATTAATTGTGTCAAATATTGAAGAAAATAGATGTATTCACATCACTAAGTTTAATTGAAGTTGTGAATCGGGTTAAGAAAATGTATAGTATAGGCTGGGGGGATTACCAAGCACTCTGCATGTTGATGTCACCAGTTATTATTCAACTGTAATTCAAGCAAACTAAACCTTCCCGTAAAGATGACTTGTCATAGGTTATATTTTATGTGAATGGGCAATTTCCTATCACCATTGTAACAGCAGGAATTCCGGAAATCCGTTGCTGATTCAATCAGTGACGTAGATTGTGACACGTTGTGTTCAGCTTTTATCAAAATACCTCCTCCTTCTTCAACTAAGCTAATTTTAGTATTTTCTTTGTTTGCTACAATCAATCTTATCATCCTTCTCACGAATATATGCTCATTTATTTTGCATCGATGCAACTCTGAGTAGTACATTATAAGCCCTAAATATCTCCGATAGCTCATGCTTACGTTCTCATGATCATAAAATGCAGACATTTAAAATTCATTACTCTTCGATCAATTAGGGTGGAATACTTGGATGGGCATCCCTTGTGGTTTTATTAATAACTATAATTGAATTTGTGATTGAAATTGGTGCCTCATTAGTTAGGGTTATCTGAAAGTAATAATTTCGAAACCAAACACTAACGATAGATTCGTTGTGTTCGCTATTGGCGGTTAGGTCACTTAAAGTATGTCTTGGTCGCAATGTTTTCGTTGTAAATTGATAGCTCTGAGGGCCTTTTGCTTAATTAAAGACAGACACATGTCTTTAAATTATGAAGACGCACTTTATTTCGGGGTCCACGACTTTAGTGCCCCATTAGAAAAAGTGGCATCATTTCCTCCTCTTGTGGGTCTAAAAAGGTGGTAAATGGATCCAAGCACACAACCGCTTATTACTATAATAATAATCGAGTTTGTTATTTTACTAAAACTATTGCATTTGCTTGCCATCATCATATGTGTAACTTTTAAAAAATATCTTCCAGTATTTCTTTCATTGGATTCTGGAGGGCATTTAGAATATGTATCATGTATAACTAATAGCTTATAATGCTTAGTAGATGCACAAATGTTAAAAATACACAAAATCGTATCTAGTAATTGTTTCAGATCTGATAATATGCCTATAATCTGATAATATGCCTATAATAAGCTATCATGAGCAGTGCATAAAAATATTCCAAAAGATGCTCGTTGATAATTTTCTATTTAGCATTTGACTGATGAGTTAAACTTGGGTATAAGACAGAGATACTATTAGATAACAACCTAAATAATCCATAGAATAATAATCCAGACTTATCAAATGCAATTAGCCAGAAAACATAATGCACTAATTAGATCTGTCTTTTAGCTAATGTTGGCAAGCTGAGTTATAGCTGGTTGAGGGCTTCAATTCAATGCTTCGTGGGATCGACACCCATCTAGTTGGGAATGTTCGTAAGGACTCAGAGTTTCCTTTAAGCTGTTGGCATTGGTATTAGTCCTTACTTATGCAAAATGTAGCGTGATAAATCAATGAAACCGCTTTAAACAAATAGGAAATTAAATTGGTAGAATATAGGGAAATAATAAGTTTATAAAGTAATATCTTTTGGTTTAATTTTAATTGGCACAGAAACTGTGACATTCCAACATTTTTCTTTAAATTCAAACGAAGCATATTCCAAAGTTCCAAAATTAAGAAGAAATATTCTATATTTAGATGTGCTGATGTAGAATTATAGAGAAAAAAATGTTTACTTCAATCAAACCGAAAAATAATGCCTCATAATTCAGTACAAACATTTTAAAAATAGCGCGTTGTCACTTTAAGATCCCTTTTATTATCAAATGAGGAAAAATTGTAGTTACTTCTTATCAATACTTGAAGCATTAATCATGAAAATTTCATCATCGGACCTTTTAGCTTCCTATTCAAACTTCTCTACTCATGACTAATAATTGACGATCTCGAATTGCCAAAATTCGGTTGTAAAATTGATAACGATATTTCTGAGTAGATACCATGTAAATTTATTTCATAAATATTGAAAAATACGTTGCTGTTAAAATGAAATTAAATGGATATTTTAATAGATATTTAAGATCATTTTGGACATTGTTTACCATTTGGGTAGTTATAACTTTATTTTTATTTTTTAAATCCAACAAATAAGTTGTCTCTGCTTAATTTTTGAAATTGCTTAGTGCCACTTGCGTCAATAGGGAATATTCTTCAACGAAGTGGGCCATAATTAGATGTTCCAAAAGAGTAAATCTCAAAAACCCAACATCATAACATGCAAATAATTCATCCACCATCCTCCATTGTTTGATGATGGTTAGAATTCGACTTGAATCCTTCTATTCCAAAGAAAGCGTGATACAAATACTTAGTAATGGTGAGATATTTTACTTTAATTTTGATTCTGATAACATTTTGAATCCATCCTAATATCTGAGAGTGTTGTATATAGGGCAGTTAAATACTTACTGTATTCTGCCAAACTGAGGAATTTCGGTTGATTGTGAGCTATATTGAAGCGACTCAGGGAAAAAATATGTAAAATTCTAGGTATTGAACCAGAAAACTGTAGAGATATCAGTGGCCGGGTAGTGAGTTTGAATCCCGATTTAATTGAAGAGTCGTTGTTTATAGAAGGTCACATGTACACTTTAATTAGGTTGTGGTCGCAATGTCTTCCAAGTGAAATAATGTTTTCAGGAGTAGTAGTTCAAGTATATATATTCCGAGGGAAATTTATTTTTGAAAGAAATAAAGTAAATGTTCGACAGAAGGTCGAATTTTTCAATGAAAACTATGCATATTCTCAATAAAACTCTCAATTTGAAATACTGTCATCTTTATTACACTAGAGCGCTTTGAATGAATAGAGTTAGCAAAGCGTCAAAAAAAGTATTTTTATTTTACGAAAATAGAATCTCTAATTTCTCACATGGATGACATCACACACTGCAAATGAGATTGCAACAGCATATATTAGTTGGTCCGTTCTTGCCTGATTGTTCGATTCCATTGGAACGTAACAGAAATGGTTCGATGTCTTTTATTACAATGTTCCTATTAATTATTTAACTGAAGAACTCGAGGGAATCTAAAACTCGCCAAATCTCCTTCTTTGTGTGACACCAGCTGAATGTTTATTTTGAAAGAACAAAAGAAACAAGCCAAGATTACTTGGCTGGAAAGCTATTTCGGCAAATAGTGACACAAATCCAGTATCTGTAATTCCCGGTGACGGTGAAGTTATGAAGTGAAGGGGAATCGTAAATCTATAATGATTTACTATCTTTCAAAAATGTCTGCATTACAAAACAGTAAAATAAATCACTTTACAAGGAAAATATTAATTATTTGAATTTTTAAGAACATTTTTATGATGGATTTTATTTTGAAGTTTGGATTTTTTGAAAAGTATATTAATGAATATTTATATGGTATGATCAAACAGAAGCTTTCTATAATTGAAATCATAATTTTAAAGTAAAGTAAATGATAAAGAAGAAAAGATTTTTTGTGAGTGGTATTTTAAAAATTCTGTATGTGTTCGAGAGAATTATCATTATTATTCGCACCAGAATTACTCTTTTAAATTTTTTAAGGTTAAAAAAATATTTTTGAGTACAATTATAAGTAAACGAATAAATTAAAAAATTTTATAAAAAAAACTAATGAATTTCAGTTTGTATTTTATAGTATCATATGTCACGTTCTATGTATATACTGTGAGGTTTAACCAATTTTAATTTGATTGGTTTTTTGTTGTTTTAAATAATCACTTTTTGCACACTAGGGTTAATTCCGACCAGAACCATGTGTCAAATGCTAAACATTACGGAATTGAAATTTGTACTCCAGGCTAATCTCCCATCTAAACAAAGAGTTAACCATCGAATATTTCGGAATTGAATATTTTCATACACCAGGACGAACAATTGTTCATCAAACGTTTCAGAATTAAAATTTGTACTCCAAGACTAACTCACTCGATTAGAATCAACAGTTAATCAATAAACATTTTGAAATTAAAAAAAATTAGAGGTTGTAAGTTCTTCTAATGTTAAACAGAAGGTAGATGCTCCAATTGTGTATTTTTTTCACTTACACACTTATCCAAATTTTTTTTTTTTTGTATTCCCTTTTATCAGAGAGTAGGACTAGTTAACACAGCAAAACAGATACTTGTAAATGCGAAACTTACTTCTATGAATCATTCATTCTGCAAAAGATGAAGATCATTCTCATCTCTGGAAAGTGGAGGTTCCGACATTTGACACTTTCTAAGACAATCGCTGAGAGAAGCTATATTTCATATAAGTTCGCTACATAACTGGTTATTTCCTTCTTAACTGGTTAACTTTTTTCCAGAAATGTTCTTATCAAAGCATATTTTTTATTGCATGTAATCAAAATCCTAACTTAATATAAGAAATGAAAGATTTTTTTTGAAAAAAATCTTGATAAATAACGAATTTAAGCATTTTTTTTATTTTATAGCTTTGTAACACAAATGCCCCTTACGTGTTGGCTTTTTGTAATCACAGAGTTTATACAGGGAAGACTGTTATACATATCTCAGGAACTGAACGAAAATTAAACCTGGGACAAGGAGGCGGTGGGTTTTCCACATCAATTTCAATGAAATTTCTAGCAGAAATCAAATCTTCATCGGATCTGAGCTCAACACATGTGTCCTCTAAAGAATCCAGAGCATTACAAGCTAGTTCTGAATTTGTATCCGTATCATCAGAACCATCTAACAACAAAGTATCATCTATTGTATCATCCATAACTAAAGAGCTTTGAACTCACAACCAAAAAAGCAGTGTAGCAAAACTTTCACGAACCAAGAATGCCAAATATTTTAGGCTTCCAATAACAAAAAAAAAAAGGAAAAAAAAAAAAAAAAAAAGAAAACTGGTGAGAATGTTTTAAATGGCTTGGCTAAGCTACGACATCTATTGAATATTCTAATACAAAAGTCTATCTTTATTAAAAATACGGGCAGATCAGAACAGTAAAGTTGGAAATAACGATGCTCATACTCGTACAGGCAAACCAAGTATGGTCAATGATCAGTAGTCCGTACACTGTATACACAAACCAGTTAAGGGGTTAATTCTGTTACCTTTCTAGATAACCTAGAAGTGTGGAAGTCTAGAGACATGGGTATTATTCTCTCAGGCGTAAGTCTTGTTGCAACACCATAAATTAAATTTGCCAGAAAAATGATTTAGCAACTTCTAGTTAGCAAAAATAAATTAAGAGGCAAGAAAAACTATAATAAAATGTTTAAATAATCAATTTCTCTAGCAATGGCACTCTCAATTAATACTATTTGAAATACGATAATTGTTCGGTTACTGCAGTATGCTTCCGGAGGCATATTTCTGCTGACAAAAGCTGCTAAACATGGATAACCTCTCCTGGTACTTTTAAACCTATCAAATGATGAGATCGACACCTGAGATCACAACCAATACATATTCAACCAACAGAGAGATTTTTAACTTTACAAAGTTTTAACACATGCATAGCTCTGCTCAACATGATGATCTTAGGTTGATTTAGTTATTGAATCCATTATCTATCAGCCATGATAAAGACTTCTTCTAGGCTTTTGTGGCCTTCAAAATATGGTAGAGGAAGAATTCCATAAAGTAGAATATCTCTCTGTTGATGTGAACAATTTGTGCTAATTTGGATGTCGATTTACAATTTGACCGTAATGAAAAGTTTGTGCTGGTTAAGGATGTTTAAGAGCTTCATTTAAAATAAATATGCAGATTGAAATAAACGCAATAGAAACTATACATAGTCAGAAATTGTACTTAAAAATTATATCTAATTACAAGATTATAATTTTGGGGAGAGGGATCAAAAATAACAATATTGCTATTTATTAAAAAATAACGATATTCTTTCTTTATTGTGGATATTTATAGATGTGCAATTTTCAGTGTAAAATAACAAAATAAATAACCTGTTTATCTAAACTTTATATTTTCATAGAATTTTCAAAAAGTCTGCGTCATTTAGTTTAAATGTTCATGTAAATGTCTTAATTCTGTGAGTTCCATTGAATAAAGAACTAGAAGAGTGACTTCAAAGTTAAGCAATGCAGGAAATTTGTTTTTTCTTTTTGATTTAAAAAAGAAGTTATTTGTCTCAATCTTATTACCACATTTCCTGTGTAACGCTGATATGATTTGTCATCTAGTAGTGCAAATGTAAATTACATTTTGAATTTTAATTATTTTCACTGGTACAAATATTTATAAGAAAAAGAAAAATTAAGGAAAATAGAAATAAAACTCCTTACCAATTCGATCTTATAATATAAATCCAATTACTACAAAATAAATATTTCAATTATAATAAGCCTCGAGCAGAACTAGAAGTACTGTGATTAATGATAAATGGTTAATAATAGCTTCAATCCAAGTAAGCAAATTCTTATTACATGCTTTTTTAGACTGAATCTTTTCAAAATAAAATCGGATGGCAGAATTAGAAAGTTTTTTTAAATTATATATTTTAAGCATTTCAGCCTCTAATTTTTGTTGGTTTGATTCTAGTTTCGGGCCTGAATATTTATTATAGTGGCTTAAAATTCACTTTAAATCATATGTCTTAATCAAATCCACCCTTATATGTTACAGGTGACTATAGAGCGACAAAGTTAACTAATGCTACATGTTTTTATAATGATTTAGTTTTATTTATGAATTATTTCCACATTGGTATAATACAGATTCAGCCTATTTAGCAGTCGAAGAATTAGTACTTATCTGGGTTAAAAAAATTCATGGATTTGATTCCAATCTCAGATGATAATAGTTCGAAATTCACTTTAAAATTTTGGTATACTTAGTCCTCGTGAGCAAAAAGTGTTAGTGGAACGGCAAAAAATGTTATCGTTTTATTAACAAACAAATGTGTGAGATACATTCCTTAAGTATCTCTCAAAGAAATTTTTTTGTCATGGTTTTAATGCTGCCAAATGTCCAAGACATTTGACCGTATTAATGCCATATAACGTTAGGCATATTAACTCCACCATGTAACAGCCTTTTGGGGACTTATATTATTATATTTCTAGTTATTTCAAAAGAATGTTAGATTTTTGTTTCTGATTTCAACTTTCAGGCATATTTCTTTGTGAAACATTATTACGTCCCACAATGGATGAAAAGTTCTTTAAAAAATAGTATCCAGTATCAGTCTAGTACAGTATGAATTTAATATTCAGTAGGAATCTAGCATTCAATTTATATCTAGTAATCAGCTTCAATATGCTACAATTTAAGACTCAGTCAAAGTTAGATTATTCAAATTCTGTTGAAAAAGATACGTACACAATTATTAACCCATAAATGACCAATTTTAAAAACAGTTATTTAAAAAAAATGCAAACATATTTTTAATGGTTTTTCTTCAGTCAGATGCCTGATTGCTTTCATATATAATATAAATAAACTATAAAATATAACATTATACACAATTTAATATTTAACTGCTGCAGCATGTGATGGTAGCTCATTTACTTAATCTAATAAACAAAAACATCTTTGCAGAAACACAATTCCAGTGTTTTATAATTGAAATATCTTAGAACAATTTCCGCATAAAACTTCAATGCAATGTTAAACTTGTAAAGAATACTTGTTCACAATATTGTTTTTTAATGATATTCAATATTGCATAATGTTTTCTAATGATATTTAATATATTAAATAGCATTTTATTTATAATCAAATCCAGAATCAATTAATTTCTTTTATTGTTGCTTCATGTTGTGCTACTGCTAAAATTGATTAATAAATGTTCAATTATGTTGACTTAAAACAATCCCTAAAAATATCTGAATAATTGACAAATGTACAATTGTATATTGTTTTCTTTGGAATTTTTAATTTTTTTTTTAAATAATGAAATGATTTCACACATTTTTTTTGTCAAGATATTATTTTTGCATTAACAAACCTTGTTGTGAATATCTTATAAATAATAAGAATATGCCAATTAAACACTAAAAAATAAAATAAAATATAACAAGAACCAAATAATATCCTATGCATGTTTAAAATTATCGTTTTTCGGATTTCCATAGCATTTATAAATTATCCTTTAAAGATTTCATTTATTGCAAAAATTAACTTATGTACAGTAAAATATAAATGATTTAAAACTTATTAGAAAAAAAAGTGAGCTTCAAACGTAAACTTATGGTGATGACCTCAAAAATTAGAAAATGAGCAAAAATGCCTAAATAGTGCTTTCGAGTAAGTTTTATTCTTTGTCACAGTTGTGAAATTCAATTGCTCAATTTTTGTTTTGCGAAAAAAAAATGACTTGCAAATTTCACATCAGAGTGCTTAGCCGATTTTAATGACGTGGTTATTATGGGGTGACTTGAATCCGATGTATGAAATAAAAGTGGCAGATATTGTTGGAATTGAAAAAGTGTCTTTTTAATGATGAGGAATTGATTCTAAGAAAAGGAATTAGGAAATTGATTTTGTTTCTTAAATTATTTCAAGAATATAATTTTATTTCTAAGAAGGACATTAAATGAGAACAGATCAGGACAATACCATCCTAGTGTTACCTCGTAAAAGATATTTTCTGTTAAAAGCTCATTGTGAGATAGAACAAGCAATGCTACTCAGCTGTAAATTCTTGAAGCAAGACAGTTTCTTTTTCTACAAGACGAATGATTTTAGGCCAAGCAATCAGAAATAAACATTATTGGATGGATTTCTGTGAGTATAAGACAATGGTGTAGGTTCGACAAATCTCAGGGTACAGTATTGATCCAAGATTGTGAGGGCTATTGAACATTGAGATTGTGTGAAAAATAATTGATATGTAGTGCTGTTTATTCACAAATCCCGATTCAATTTAGAATGACAACCAGACATGTTTAAATATTAAATTAAAGAGGATTCTAGATATGACTTTTCACACAGAAAAGATTAATTAAAGAAAGAGGAGGGTTAGTAATAAGAGCTGGAATCTTAATATGAATGTACTGACATTTATATATGCAGATTCAATATATCATCCTGGAATCAGCATATGTGGATGTCTATACATCCTATGCTGATTCTAGAATGCATATTAATCAGAATTTAATTAATGATGCAGACAAGATACTGGGTCTTTATGTCGTACCATTTTCTGCAGTCATTTATGGTTTCTATCTTTGAATTTATGGTAATACCAGGCCTCAAACTTCCTTCTATTGAGTAAATTCTTGAAGCAAGAATAATAAGGAAGTTCTCGGACATCAATCCGATAAAACATGTTTCAAACACACTCGAATGATGCGTTGCTAAGATACCAATGTAGTTTTTTACTGCCCAGAACTTGGAAGTTGCACTTCCTCAAGAGTGGAACAGTTTTCCCTAGTCTTATTAACACTTTCTGCATTTATGAAAAAGAGATGAGCAGTAGTCAAGGAGACCACATTCAACGTTTTGCAATATTTACAAACATTGCATTTATGTCATTTGCATGTAAATAAATTTTTGGTCAGAATTATCTTTTCCAAAGAAAGGAAGTTTCTGTAACATTTCTTCGAGCCTTTCTTCTCCTGCATATTGTTTTGTTAATCATGCAGTTTTTATTTTGATCCAAGTAATAGCTGTACCGCAAAGACACATTTCTTGTTTGTTTTAAAAAATTTTCAACAAATATATATTTTAATCTACTGATTTGCCGATTATTTTATAGGAATATAAATATATTATTCATATCAAATGATTCTGAAAGCTATATTCACTTCGTAAAAACTACGTATTCAATATTTAAATACAGGCTCAATTTTTGATCTACGTTCTATCTTCAAAAAATATTAATTTTAAATAACTAACTGAGATTATAATATTAATTAATTAAAGCTGCAAGCCTATTTAATTTCAAAGAATACTAAAAGTATGCCTCAAAATTGGGTTCAGTAACAGTAAGGAGTGCATATACAAACACTAAAATTGAATACATTAATATTTGTTTAATATATCGAAAAGCTTACAACTCGTTTAAAAGTGGTCACTCTGTGTAGTTTTATTGTATAGCTTACAAAACATATTTATATATCAAAAGAGACAGCATAATCCCTTCTAATGAAATCCGCTATATGCTTTATAATAAAAATTTAGAAAAATAAATTTATGTGAGGTAAGTTTATTGATAATATTGAGTTGGATTAATACAAACAAAGTAAGATTTATTAAGAAAATATTATTTATAATTATAATATACTAAGAAATTTTAAAATTGAGTAGCCAAAGAGATAAAGAATTCTATAATTTTGGCAATGTATTTTTACTTCAACAGGGTGTAAACATTTCTACAGAAAAACAATATTTGTTATAATTATTATTAAATATTAGTATTTACTTTTATAATTTATTCTTTACATTATATTAATTGTTTTTAATTTAATTTCTGCTATAAAAATAATAGTCAAGTCATTGGTTAGTTGCGAGATAAATATAATATCAAAATATCAGAATATTTTTCAGTTTTGGTGAAATAGCTGCTATTACTACAGTATACTGATTATTAAAAACAAATTGTGAAGATTACTAATTTTATAATTTTTAAAATACCTCTTTTTTCATCAAAGCTTCGTCTACATGAAAATTACGGTGAAACGCGTTTAATATTTTGAGAAATGAGTAAACAGAGTTTTTATCTCTTGCCATAAATTTTTGTAAATATAGTTTATGAATGAATACCTGGGGTTCTACTATTTGGTTCCTGCTTCAAAAGTACGGAGAACCCAACCACTTTCGGGCAACAATGGTACCCAAACTGCATGTCCCACTGCATAAGTTGCCATCACTTTCACTCTCGCCGTACCTGTTGTACTGAAGAGTGAAAATCCTATATCAATCGGCCATTAAAAAATAAAAAAAAAACCTGGCATCTCATGAATACGTACAACTTCTTTTGAAATGTCCTGCTGACAGTAAAAAATTTCTCAAATGCTTTACAAGAACAATGCTTTACAATAGGATGCTCAAGAGTTTTCAACATCTTTCGACTAGGTAAGTGGGATCAACAAAAATGTATGTTCTACATACGCAGCCAACTATTTCGAAATCTAATTTTTATTCATTGCTAAAAAATAAACACAGTACTTGAGTTTTTGATGTTATCTTTTGAGAATTTTCAAGCCACACAAACGGAGAGACATTAGAACCCACAGAAAATTTAGCATGCATTGATCACTTGAGTACTACTGTTTTCGAAGAAGTCTAATATCGATTTACAGCATTCCAGAAAAGAGAATAAAGCTTTCACCCACTAAAGTACCTCGGTCACCATACATTTCTTATATTTTCAGATGAGAAAAAATAATAAAAATATCCATTCTTATTTGATAAAAGTATGTTTATACATTTATTTTTGTAATTTGGAGAGTAATAACGATAAGTATAATAGGACTGATGATGTAGAAAAATATTAAAAAAAGAAATATGGATAATAAAAGTGTAAAAAGATCTCCTATTGTTGCCAATATTTGATGTGAAAAACAAGTGGAAAAATGTACTAATTCGTACTCAGAATTCCAAATATTCCACAAGTTTTACTATTTTGAAAACTAATATTATTTTTGTAATATTAATATTTCTAAATTACTTATAAATTTAGCGATAATAAGCTTTTAACGCCAAATCCGATCTTTATTTTCTCATCAAATGATTTATAAGATTAAAATATCCCTAACGTTGTATCGAAGTCTGAGATCTCATTCGATTTCACGTCACGTGGTGAAAGAGTTCCCGAGGTAGAGAGGGAACTGACGCTCACAATTCCACCTGCAGTTTCGTGTTATTGTGTTTTTTAAAACTAATTAAAAGGATTGTTATGGGAAAAGCAGATGTGAAGTCCCCGCCACTAATCGCCTCATTTGCATTCTTAAATACTTTACACACTGTAGTAAATGTCATTAATTTGTGACGCGGTGTTCGAAGTGTGGGATCTACGATTGAGTGCCTTTTTCAGCTGTGATGGTTCATAGATTACGGAGCGTGATAGAGATCGAAATGATGTGGCATTCGGAAATATTTTATCTCATTAAGTCAATTGAATACTGCTCTGTACGTGATTAGGTTTAGGTGTCAAACAATACTCGTATTTTCCTCTCAAATAATTAGCTAATTATTTTACGCAATAATTGGAATCTTTTTTTTTTATTTTTTCTTTCTCACCTTTCTGAAGGAATTATAGCATAATGTGAAGAATTTAAAATTAAGATTTTTTTCATCTATTTTGAAGTTGTTAATTTTAATAAATAAATTATAATATATATATAAATCAATCACACAATATATATAT
>JAPDSC010062874.1:0-12734 GCA_026290005.1 Latrodectus geometricus | reverse complement strand
GAAGTATCATTTCATTTTGATGACATTGTGATCACGATCTACTTAACATGCCCCAGACAATTTTAGTGAGCACGACGGATCTTCGGTTAAGTAAGAACTTCAACTCACTAGCTTTTGAAAATGGGAAAAATATCCTGACCACCCAGGCCCTAAGAAGCAGAACTCATAGCATACGTCCTTACAAAATCCTTAGGTATGTCGTATCACGAAAGATGTGGATTTTAAAAAACATTGTCATATGAAAAGTAGTTTTCTTTACAGTATTAGTTAAAAGTTTAAACTTTCAATACAAATCTTTTAAAACTGCAAACGAAATTACATTTGAATTTTATTTCCCAATCTTGTCATACAAGGCAATGATAGACTGAAAATCCAAACCATACTGACAGAATCATGACAGTATTGATAGATCTTCAGAATATTGTATAATGCATTGAATAAGAATAAGCCAGCAAGTGATGGTTTCAAAAGAGGCAAGAAATTGGATTATCGACCAGCAGTGTTGCCACTCTCACTATTGCAACAAGTGTCAGGCGGAATCGATTAATTGTTGAACGTCATCGTTTCTTCAGGATCTTAATTTCTTCTCGTGACCGACGTCTGAGGGAATACACAAACAGTTTGAAACTGCATGACCACTTTACCGATAAACGGTTTTGTTTACAATACGAATCCATTTTAAACTGAAGATTTCGGTCTTTAATCCCTTCGCGACGGGTAGCGTAAACGTGTGCTTATCGCGGAAGCGAGCGTCTGTCCAGGGCCGGGGGCTTTTTTGCTATTAAGTCTAAATCCATGAAATTTCCGAAGTATCAACACCATGTTCTTTATGATATGATTATATCATAGTATCACTATCACTACTATCAGAAGAATCAATATCTGAAATATTTTGCATCATTTCTGCTATTTCATACACTATGTGTAATATGTAAACATTTTCGATGCTTGAACATTGCAACGGTAAAAACAAAGAATTCGCGTCTAACAAGATCTAATTATTTTCTAAAACTGAACTGAAATACACAACGCTTTAGCAAAAATAAATCTTCTCTACTTACAATACAACTACCACATGCAAATTTAAGGAGACGCCATTCGAAAACATTTATATAATCAAAAACACGTGAGTCATGCTTCTCTCATTTCGAGTAGGTCTCATTTATCTGAAACCATATGGATATACAATGTTATCTTGTGGCAGAAATTATAGTTTTTAAAATGTTCCAGGACACAAATATGTGAAAGTCGGGGGCTCTGGCACACCTGCGTGTCGGCCAGGAAGTGTGTTCGTTGCTGGCACGTAGACGTGACAGTCGGCGCGAAGGGGTTAAAACTGTAGATCTAGCCTTCGTGTGCAAAGATTGACCGTTGAGTGAAAAACTAATGTTTAATATATTTAAAGTGTGTGATTTTTCTTTTACTTTAGAAAATAGGAAGAATCCAGTTAATCATGCATAACTATTTTTATATAAATTTTATTTTCTTGAAAATAAGTATATAAATTAGATTAATATACGAGATTAACATATATTAAATTCTTTAAAACCAATTTTGTAATATAGTTCAATACGCGATAAGTTTTCCAAATAAAATAATCTTGGCTTTATTGGAGTGAATTTGCTCTTGATAAACTGGTAGTTATTGTTAAAACTCACAATTCATCAGATGAAATCTTTCACTCATTTTACATTCTGTGATTTGTCCGAAAGACTAAAAATATATACCCTTGCATGGGAACTTAGAATTGATGAAGGGGGCACAATTTGTGGGAGAAGCACTGACTGCGAAGTCTGCTTTGAAATTTTTATTTAAAAAAATACGCGCGTGTTGTAATTGTGTTCAAATTAAATTGCTTATAGCTTCAATAGTGTTTGATTATTATCTTTATATTGTTGTTGTTGGTTGTTTTTTTTTTTTATGTTCGTAAAATTTTGCAATCCGATTATGAAAATTAAAGTACCAAAAAATTATTGACTTTTTCTATAAATTGAAGTAAAAATAAATTCCTAGCACTTATTTTAAACAACTTCTTGTTGTGCTTCTTATAAAATGTATACTTTCCATCAAAAATTAAGATTCCTTTTTAAATTTTAATAACGAGTAACTACTTTGTATATCAGACTTTCAGAAATTTATATTGTTTGCATTCTTTCATTTTTTCTTTTAAGAACAGATTAGAAAAAGAATCTCATTTTTATTTTTGCAACATACTTTCGAAGCATTGCTTTTAAATTTTACGTGTTTGAATGAACAGCATTTTAACGCATTTCATTCATTATATAAAGTTGCAATATTTATTTTTTGTTAATTTAGATTGTCACCGAACTTGATCCACGAACTCTTTTGATTATTTATTTTCGAAGAATTTTAATTCAATAATTTTCTGTGATTCCCTTCCTTTTTGAGATTGAAGTTTGAGTTAGATAAACCTGTGCAATCTCTCCTTTTGAAAAGTAAATTTTCTAGTGTTAATTTCCTGGGTTGGATTCCCACCTCAATTTTGAACATTTGCTATAACTCCACTTAGCATCATAAATCCAAGCTTTCATGATCACGATCATGTTCATTAACATTTCCCAGCTGCTGTTTTTCATTTTGGATATGTTTCTAATATTATATTTGATTGTGACTTCAAATGTTCATCTAAATCGTTCGTTTGAGATATTTGCAAAAATTATTCTTTATATTTCTTGTTAAAGTTTAGAATTCCTGCAGTATTAAAAAAAAAAAAAAAAAATTGCTAACTTTTGGAGTAGTTAGTATATAATATTTTGTGTTTGCAAAAATATTGGTTGTATTAAAAGTAAAACAAAATTGTGCATTAAGTATTCCCAGTTACCATTTGTAAGAAATAAAATCCTTTCGATCCAGTTTCAGATTTATCACTAATACCATAAATTATAATACACTGAAGCCTTCTTGTGTGCAATGAATGGGTACCGGATAAAATAACCTTTATAAACTTTCATAAAGCTTCGATTACAGCTATAAACTAGTTTTTTCAAAGGAAATATAATAATAAAATTATATAAAACAGTAAACTTATAACGTAAGTAAGAGGTAGATATATTAATCTTGCATTACATACGTATTGTTACCCTGTACAACACAACTGGCTGACGAATACTTTTTTAATATTATAGAATACATATGGAAATATAAAACTAAATGATCATTTAATTTTTATCGATCATATCGTCAATCTTGTTTTATTTTGATTTGAAATTTTCATATATCAAACACAGTCTTACAAAAAAAGCCGCACAAGTTGAGTTCAAGTTGAGTATATATAGTATGTTGTTTTTATAAAATAATGAAATTTTTAAGACTAAATTCTTTTTAACAATTTTTTATGTTAAATATCATAAAAAAATTGAGAATAGTTTCTTTCATTTGTGTCTTGGAAACGAATGCGTGCGCTCAGATGTGCTTGCGACACTTGGCGAATGAAGTCTGAAAAAGCGTTTTACGAGAGTGGAATTGTGACTTTGGCTCATAGCTTGGCTCCTAACACCCCTAGAGGTATAAATTTGGAATGGGAGCATGGAGGACATTATGTCTACGACATATTTTACGCGACCCAAACGCCATTAGTGAATCTTCGGGTAAGTCTGGATTCGAACTAATTACCTTACTGTAACGAAAATGCCTTTTCCAACCAAGTAGGCCACCTCTGCCTTTGTTTCGAGCAGAAAAGTGTTTCACATGTCTTGCTATTCTCTAGTGTTACTACTTGACTTTTAAGTAAGCAAGCTTTTGGGCTGTCACAATTATTGATTTTTCTATTTTTAATATTTTCTTATTAACCACAATTCTAAATTTTTCTTTGCTAATCAGCACATATATTTGAATTCTAGTTTCTATGTATTTTTTTTATTTTTAGATTAATCGTCAAATTCCACTAATGGTTCAATACTCTTTTAAATTCTATTTTCAAATTTTTATTCATTTTTGTAAAGCTTGATAAATTAATGCTTTCAGTTTTATCTTTATTCGCTACACTTAGGTTTGAATCATCTGGTGATTAAACTCTGATTTTAATTTGATTTTTCTTAACTTTGTCAGTTAATTCAAATGACAATTATAATTTAGAGTCTTTGTAATCGGGTTTACCATTTGTAGTAGTAAACAAGAGAGGAATGAACTGGATTTGTTACTTACAACTGTGGAAAATACTAATAGTAAACACTTGCGTATAATTCAAATATTTAACTTATGACAATAAAATTTCATATGATTTCTAGAAGAAAGCCTTGCTTAGTTTCCCACTCAACAGCCATCTTTGGCAAACGAGGGCTTTTTATCTGGATCTACAGTTTAATGGGAATTCCGAACTACTGCAAACATGGAAGCCAAATTTGAGTTCCAACCCACGAACTGAATACCAGAAAGCTAACCTTTCAGCAGTTGTGGAATAAATATAAACAATGCCAGAGCTACAAACACTTCTACGATATTTTGGTTAAGCATATGGCAAAACTTTACAAAAGATAGAAATATATATTTTAGACTTCTCACTGACAGTTATTTTTAAGAAAAGTCAAAACACTCGTGAGTATGCCACGAGGCTTACAGTATTCAAACAGTAAATAAAAGTTCAAATGACTAATTTGTGCTCCATATTAATCATTCCAGTATTCTTCAAAAGATTAATAAAAACTCTAGGCCATTAAATGGAGAATTTTAATTTGGTTCTAAAAATTGTTCTAGCACTTGCATACCATTTTCGGTGCAACAAAATCTGCTCAATGTATGTAAATCCACACGTAAGGGAGTGGGCTTGTTTGGATAGCCTCTTAGATCGGAAAGGGAGATGTATTTAATAATGTAAGATAAAATTGTAAACTAAATTATATTAATACAGTCGCGTGATTCTTATTTTACATGGGATTTGTATAGAGCCTTGTATATTGGACTTAACAGTCTAGTACAATTGGAAATAAACTGGCTGAATGTCTTTCAGTCATCTATGCTTGCGTTCAGTCTGGCTATATTTATTCGATTTGGCAGACAAATAAGTTTCCGTATTTCATTTAAACTTTATTCCATACAGGCCATTATCTCGTACTGGGCACACTTTTTGACAATGAACCAATGCATGGGTTTTAAATATGTTTTAATCACAATCTTTTTGCAAGCATTGTCTTAAAAGGGAAATATTCTAAATCTTTCTCTTTTCCTATGGTCTTCTAAAAATTTGCACTTACTTTAATGTCTTATCTTATGTGTCTAATTTTTATTCTTGCATAGGGTACATTTGTTTACCATTTCACCTCTGCAAAAGTTTTTTTTATGGGGGGGGGGCTAGTACCATTTGTTAGACGCATGTCTTTTTTGGATTTTGCATCCGGAAAGGACTCTTGCTTGACAGCCAACAGGTATAGCAGAGGACACCATAACCGCATTCACTTTAGACTCTCACCAAAGTTCGCTGCTTCTTGTCGAGCTGTAATTTAAGAAAGTAATGACATTCGGCTATTCACCTTCTGATGGCGTGCCTGAAAGATGCTCAAACCCAGGAGAAGCACTTGGATTTTTAATTAACTAAATCTGATTTGAGTCCATCAAATAGAGAATAAAATGCAGTTAATATTAAATAACAATAAAAAAAAACAACAGAAATTGCAGTAATCCTAAATTGTGGTTAAGATTAAGTAGTTAATGACAAGAGTACATGATTCAAGCTAAATGACTATCAACTTTTAAGAATGTTTTTACACAACTTTAAAATATCAAAGCAATTGTTTCCGATTATAAAGTTCCTCTATAGATTTACTAAGACTAATTAATGTAGATTCAACCTATTCTAAAATTAAAAGGTTACAAAAATTTCATTATTTTTGTGAAATATGTTACTACTAAATTTGTATTACTTTCTACAATATGCACGATTTGCCTCATTGCAGAATATGTCCAAATGGTATTTTGGAATATGGAGAAAAAATATGGCATAGAAGCTAATTATGTGATATCTCTCACGTGAGGCTACGTTAGCTGGTTATATAATGCCTCGTTCATTTCGAAAGAAAGTGAGTTTTAAATCCCACTTAATCGAATGTTTTTATTTATGCGGTTGATGGACAACTTAAGACTTTCTTCACGCTAAAATTCCTTGTTTTGTTCATTAGACGATGGGGAAACATATGTCAAAAAATTTGTAATTATATGTATAAACTCTAAAAGAATGCTTTTACAAACATGCATGTATCGGATATCAAAGGCATCGTACCATATTTAAACTTTCATTTCAGGAAAACCCGGCGACTAATCCTTGCAATGGAACTGAGTACTCAAGTCAAGCGGTTACGTCGAGTGCGCATAGGAAGAAAAGCTTTATTTACAATGTTCAAGTTCCTTTCTTTGCATATATCGGTCATTCTGATTATTACGATAATTATCATTATAATCTGAAATCGTCCACGTTAAACATAACCGCACCCCCAAGGCAGTCTACGCCCTCCAGAAGATCCAGCGGTGATTCACAGAAACAAGTGTTGTAGAAAGCTGACTGCAAGTTTTTGACTGCATTTTTTAAAATTTACAAATTCCTTAAATTTCCTTTTCAATTGACTTATGCAGATATTTTAATCTTAACTTTTTTCCTTCTAATTTTGATTCATACAAAAACATCTTTAATACGAGTTCACAAGAATTATTTTTAAAAATTTATTTAAACTCTTATGTGGAAAAATGTTTCACAATATTTATAATATATTAAAAAAAATTAAAATAGAAATGTAGAATGTAACTTTCTGTAAATGTAGCACTTCTTAAGTTTGAAAACATTCATTTAAAATTCTGCAAATGTCATTAAAAAAATGCTTTATCGGTTTCTCGCAAAGATATATGTGGGACTAAAAATAAGTATTCCTCTATGTTTACTTCAAAATTAGGATTATATTTGAAAGTCCAATTGGTGGTTCCAATTTGCAAAGAAAATTGGAAATTAAAGAAACAATTTTAACTATATGGTGAAATGTTTTTATGCAAATCTCAATTCAAATTCTTATGATAGGAGGCATATTTAGAACCGGCGGGCAGCCTAAAGGTTGTCATTCTAAGGCATTTTAGCCTAAATAGCCTTCGGGAAGATTTTATACATAGTGAACGTATTCAGGAGTCAGAACAAACCCCGACAACGTGTATGTTTAAAGCTGAAGTACACGTGTCCAGCGGATTTGAGCCCATGATTTTATGCTCGGAACAGTTGTTCTACTAGTTACCATGAACTAAAGAGGCATATTCATGACCTGATTGTCTTCCTCATATTTCTTCTCCTACATTCTATCAAATGATCTACCCAGTTATCCTAGCTTATCCTAACGTTCAAAATCAATAAATTCAAAGTTATTTGGATTGTCCTAACGTTATAAAAATGTCAAATTAAAAAAGTGTATTTTAATGCAAAATTACTATGTATTTTAATGCAAGTATTTTGTCTGATTTTGTAAAAACGGACAAAATAATAAAAATACAAATTTGTAAATGGGAGGGGAGATAATTTCATTTCTTAAGCCTATTTATGACAGTTAATGAGTATTCAAATGCGTATGTGTTGATTTCATGTTTATACGCGATAGCCTCATTCAGTTGAGTGGAAATTTTTCCAATTCCTGCATATAGTAGCTCAACTTAAATGTAATGCTTTTAAGAGTGGCTGGACAGTTACTGAGTGAAATCGCGATTCCCTTGTCGAAGAGCTTCGATACCTGTGTTTAGTAAATCAGTAATGGAAAGCGTTTGAGGAAAAATAATAAACCGCTCTTTTACCGATTTTTTTTTTTTTTTTGTCAAGGTGATGCTTTGAATGAGTTTCCATTTCATTATACTCAAACCTATTTTTGGGCGGTTGATATAGATACCACATAAGAGAATACACATAAATTAACCTGCAAAAAATTCCACGAGTTTCAGCTACAAAAACAATTATAGCAACGCACACAGAAAAAAACTAAATGGGGCAGTTTAAACTTTTTCGTTTTTTAATAAAAATTCCCACAATTATCTGTCAATTTTATTTCAAGTTTTCATATACTACACAAAAAAAAAAAAAAAAAACCCCGCAGAATAACTGGTTTCAATGTAGTTAAATTGTTTTTTTTAAATCTGATTTCATCGAAATAAAAAAGGTTCCCTTGTAAATCTAAAGTATTTTAGAGCTTTATGCGAGCGAGTGAGAACGGAGTAGAGAAAAATTGACTCAGCCTCAAAAAACAACCTATGATGTGCTCCCATTGTGACATTGAAAATAAGCCACAATGTCGTCCGTGAGAAAAGGTATTTTTAGTAAAATCAAGGTGTTTTTTAAGGTTAGTTCCTACTTCTAAAAGCCTCACCTACTTTCAGGATTACTATGGGTTGCTCATTGGGTATCCTACTGTATAAATGTGCTTCCGTATCTTATAATGTGAAAAACAGAGTGCAAAAAAACGATTAGAGGGCTTCAGTACAATCATGCTATGTAAACTTTCCTTTTGAGACAATACAAAACCTTCAAATGATTTAAGGCCTAAAATTGGCGTATTAATGATTGACAAATTTCAATAAACACAAGGCTACTAAAAATATTTCATTCGTTTTAGAAACTTACTTCCAAAAGTATTACTCATACACACGAGAGATGCTTACACACACCAAGTTTGTATTAAGTATTCCTGGCTTTTGTCTTTTCAGTGTGTGCCATCGTTACTCCTAAAGTGGGTGAGTCTTTGTCGTTTAGAAGGAGGAATAAATCAGGAGAAATCAAAAGACCAAAGTTGGAGAACATTTTAACGTCGCCTTTTTGTTTTGGATCTGGATTCCCTACCTTCCGACATCCTAACCAATCAGGATAACGTGCTGCATTAGAAAAATCACAATTTTTATTTCTGTCATCCTTTTCCCCCCACTAGTGTTTTACATGTCTATTTCTGGCAGAGAGATTGTTATCCTAGGAAACTGCAGATTTAATTAGAGTCCATACGCGCGCGTACCTCAAACTATATTCTAGATAATAGTGAATTTTCAATAAAGATTTTTTTCAATTGCTTTCCTGTTTCATTTAGGTATTTTAAAGTGCCGTTTTTTTCTTTTTAATATTATTAGCCAAATAATAGATTAGCGCTTATTCTGTAATAATAAAACTCCCGTGTTTACGGATTCAATTCAAAGCACTGTTGAATAATGGAGGTTGCGGTTCTCCTTTTTGCATGCACGTCTGCCGTGGTGGGTGCTTGGCGGTTTTCCAAGAGTAAAACACCACCCACTCTATTTGAAAAATCTTTCCAGAAGGCTATTTTCTCGGTGGATGATAAAATGTCTTTCAATGGCCTCTGCTCTTAAGCTCTTTACTAGGAGCTTTAATAATATTCCAAAACTTTTCAGATTCTAAATCACCCAATTTTTTCGAAGTGTAATATTTATCTCCCCTTTCTCGAAGTAACGATTGGAAAAATTTTCATTAACTACTTTAATTGCACAAAATGTTTCTTATAGTCAATCGCCTGTTTGTCTTTAAACATGAAAGCAGAATTTTATCAAGATGTAATTGTATTATGATAAAATTCACCTTTTTCATCAAAGCAATTCTTAAGAAAGCAGGGTTTTATCATAATGTGCTTTCCTATAGAACAATAATGAAGAGTACCTGTAAGTCTGCACTTTTTAAATGTAATAAATGTAGAGTTAGATTAGTATAAATTGAGTGATATAAGTTATTTTATAAATACTGTTTTTTTGAATAGAAATGACAATTATTTCAGCTCGGGCTGAAAGCTATTCAGTTTCAGAATGCAGTTACTTTCAAATCTGATGACTTAAGTCCTTCATGTAATAAAATATTTAGAGTATATTTCATTAACTGAAATTCTTTAAATGAACTGCATATAAATGAATATTTCATTTTAAGTAGTAATTTATTTTGTTTCATAAGTTGAATATATAAAACATGCAAAACGTATTGCTTTAAAAGTTGTTGAATATAAGAAAACCTAATTTTTAGTATAAATGACAGATTTCTTCGATCACTGTCAAGTTATGAAATTAGACTCTCAAACACTTACCCCGATGGATGTGCAGGGCAAAAGAACATCCTTTTTTAATTGTTCAACAGTGGCCGGGATCGAACCTGGCATCTTATGGAGGAGGAGGAGTGTTTATCTATCGTGAGGCCATGGTGATCCCAGTAATGACGTTACGACAACCGCGTAATGAACAACCTAATGGCTGATGGTCGTTTTATAGCATTTTAGCATCATGCAAATTGTCTTTTGGGAATTTTTTTCATAGGTAGTGGGCTGTATTCATGTGTTGCAAGGGAGAAAACCATTGAGATACTACGACAATGGTAGGTCCCCCAGTAATACTACTAATAAACAGTAGATACGTGAATGGTGCAATGTCGTCTTTTTAAGCAAGCATTCTGATCTGTAGGTTCCCGGAAGAACACTGGTTGCATTCGGTACAGCTCCTTTTAACTGGTGTCCATTAAGAAGACTATGTATCTCAAATTTGAATCTTCGATATCTAAGAGAGCATCTTAAAGTAAGTTTCCATAAGACATGGAGTATTTTAATTTGCGAAAAGTCTTGAGACAAACGTCTAATCACGTGTTGCCTTCAATGATTGAAATGCTGTTTAGACGCCCAGTGAACAACCGCGTGGCTGACATTAACAACCTCTCAGGAACTTTTGATATTAGGTAAAGGATGTTTACCCTTGACATTAACCGAAATGAGTGGAAACATTCTATACAAATTGCTTTTAAATCCCCATGATTTCAAACAATTTTGAAAAATATTTTATCAAAACTAATTAACCGTAGAATTATTTGAAAATCATCTCTTTAATCTGAATTTTCTATCAAAATAAACATCTTCTCTAAGAACAACCCATTTATTTTCACGCATTCATCAAACCCTCACCTCTAAAAATTTATAAAACTGAGTTCAGCTTAATTATGCAAAAGAAAATTAATAACAGCTACGGCCTGTATGTCTTCAAAATACTTTCAGAAATTGAATCTCGTGAAGATAAAATCAACAAGCTGCTTATTAGCATTATGCAATGTTTGTTACGTCATAGAAAAGAAATAATTGCATTAAATGATTTCGTTGCCACCTCCCTCTGGTGAAAGATCTTTAAAGCATTAATTTAATTTGAGTGGGTTCTACCATGACTTGAAACATCTTATTTCCATGCTTTTCTGTTTGGAAAGAGGTCATTATTTGTAATTATTTTAATTTAAAGAGCAGAAGGCAAATTCAAACCTAAAGAAAACAGCGTAACTGAAAAGGTTTAAGAAAAAACATCTATTATTCAGTTACCATTAATTTTCAAATTATGAACAGGATTTTAAATAAGGTAATCTTTCCATACTTTAAGAGCTATATTTTTTCACGCATGATTTTAATTCAATTCGTAATTAAAATACTCTCCTTTGTATTTTCAAAATTCAATATACTTTTTATTTTACGTGTGTAAAATTTGAAAGCTAAAATATGAAGTTTATTTTTGTTTTAGTTGTTACATAGTTTTAGTGGGTTTTTAATAAGGCGGATCATCATTTTATAAGTAAATCATGTTTAATGAATGTCAGAAGTTCGTCATCGCTCAGAACCCTGACGTAATCGCATCAAGTGCATTTATGAATTGCTTTATATATCCATCCCCCTAAATTAAATTTATTCCAATTCATGAAAAGCTATGGAAGAAAGCACAATTTTGAAGGGAGAACATTGAATTATATTTCCATGTTTCGAGAGGGAATATTTTCGATAATTCTTCTCATTTTATTAGAAACTTAGATTAGTAAAAAAAAAATGTACTTGCATAAAAACAACTTGCATACGTGATGTCATATTGACAGAAAAATATTGAGTGCGATTGATGTATGAGACTGATGATTTAAATTTTGCTGATAAACATTTAAACTTAACTATTTCTATAAACATTTAAGGCAATGACGGTACGATGATACAGCGAAAAAGAAATATTTCTATAAATATTTTTACAGAGAAAAAAATTTATACACTGTTAAGCACACTGAATCTAAACATTGTTACAGATAGAGAGAAAGATGATACAAAAAAAAATATCTAATTATATATTTCTATAAACATTGTTACTATTTTTTTATGGCAATGACGGTACGATGATACAGAAATAGATCAGTTCCTCCTAAATAAACAACATATTCATATTTCTCTCAATCGCAACGATTTCAGATGTAAGCTTTTACATAGTCTAAAACATATACAGTTTCTAAAATACAGAAACTGAATACATCAACTCATACAGGAGCAGATAACACCGGCTCCTTGCTTATCTTTCACTGAGGTCTCTCCTGGAAATTTCCAGAATATTCTTACAGTATCTTTATGGTGACTCGGCTCGTATTCATCTTAACTGCCACCTTGTTTTACTTTCAACTAATTCACTGATTTGTTGGTATTTATACTTCCTATAGATGTTGTTTCTAGAGCATTCCTGTTGGGTTAGTTCCCAGTGAACGGTACGCTTCTTGTCCGCCATCTTGTTTTTGGCGACTATTGGCGAAACACGACTCCGCGAAGCACACGCCAAGTACCTAAGCCTAACAGGCAGCGGAACACCGACCGTTCGCCATCGCAACATCGGAAAACGTGACGCCGACGATGTTCCGATGGTGAGCGGTCGATGTATCTTCGTGTTAGACCTAGAAACTCAGCGTGAACTCTATGGAGTCGTGCTCCGAAAATAGTCACCAAAAACAA
>JAPDSC010062871.1:0-14683 GCA_026290005.1 Latrodectus geometricus | reverse complement strand
TGCTCTAATATTTCACAAACTCACATTGAAAATAGGGGAATATATTTGTTAAACAATAATATATTTTATGTTATAATTAATAAATAAATTTGAAAATATATTATATATAAGGAATATAAGGGGCCGTGACAACTGGTTAGGGCATCGTTCTCGTTACCAAAAGGTGGTGAGTTCGAATCTCGCCTTAGCCGAAGATCCGTCGTGTTCACTAAGGGCGACTGAGGCGCGTAAAATATGTCGGCAATATCCTTCCATGTTCCCATTCCAAATTAATACCTCTGGGGATGGTTGAGGCCAGGCTATGGGTCTTCTCTGGTTTCAATCTCTAAACTGGAAGATTCAGATGGTGCTGCAATCTATGTGCCAAAAATCGTACTTCCACCTTCGTATGAGAGTGCTCTATTTAAAAAACTGAAGACGCTCACTCTCTGACTTCATTCGCCTAGTCTTGACAAGCGGGCTTCGCATTGCCAAGTGTCATTCGAAACAACAACAACAATAAGGAATATAATGTTTTCAAAATTCATCAGCGAATTTTCTTGATATCGAAGCAAAATAAAAACCAATGATCAATTTGTAAATGTTCGGAGGGGGGGGGGGGGGTAAACTAAAATTAATTGACCTTGAAAAAAAGCATTTAATGAAATATTTCGGAAGCGAAGGAACTTGAATAAAATTTTTCATATCGTGTAGTGCATACTTTATTTTATAAGGTCTTTTGACGTATTAATCGGGCATTATTCAAATGTCTAAAAAGGTTTTGTCGTTATAATGCATTGGGCTTACGTCACTAGAGATTCAGGAAACTTCCATGCATTAACTGTCTCAGACAGAAAGAAAAAACACAAAATTAATTTATCACTTTTATACAGTAATAGGATTTTTGATAAGAAAAATCAGTAACTAACCATTTGGTTTCATAGGAAGCCATTATTCCTAAATTTGACTATCAGATTAAAACTATAAAGCTATATATTAAAACTATAAGATTAAGAATCAATGGCTTAGTGGCCTGTATTCAAGTATCTCAAGGGAAGAAACCTGGAAAACACTCCTGTACTCTCTAGACGTGGACATAGATAGCAGAGTCACACCATCCCATTCCAGTTGTTCATAAGTAACAGGGATTGAACATAAAGCTTTCCTTTCCAAAAAGAGAGTTCATAAAATTTGGAAATCATATGCTTACTATTTATAAATTCAGTTAGAAAAGAAATTATTATTATAAACTTAGAGTGATGTAACACAAGACCAGAAAAAAAATATTATTTCTGAGAAAATACATGCTAGACAACATCAAATAAAAAAAAATATAAATTGGTAATTAGGTTGCAAATAGAAAAAAAATTTAAAACTTAAATTAGTTTACTTTATATTTTCCAAATTCAAGTTTATAGAGCATGTAAATTATCGTTCTGACGAATGCATCAATAATATTTTTGGAAAATGATCAATAAATCTGTGTGTATAACTAGTAATTTTTTTTCCTTAAGCACATATGGTAGAAAGAAAAGAATTTACAATTCGAAAAATACGAATCGCTGGTAAGTGTTCTGAAATATGTGAAACATATGCCATAAAAAGAGGTGAGACACAATTACTCCTGACTCGCATGTTTTACTTCAAAATGAAAATAGTTGATTTTAATCCCGTAATATAATTTTTATTAATCTCTTGTGGTAAAGTATTTGTCGGCAGTTCAGATTAATTCAAAGTAAATAAGACCGACTAGCTCTTTTAGACCATAAGGAACAATATTTATTTATCAAAAAACTCAAAATAGAAAACAATTTTTCATTAGCATAGGAATTTCGATAAAATGTTGTGGGTGTCTTTGCGAAAGCTATTTACCCGCATCCTTCCTAGTTTTTATACAAGTGCCTTCTGGCGTTTTAACGTTGAACTTAGGCGCAGTTGATGCGCACGCGTCAACATCCCGCCCAGCCTTGCAAGAACTTGATATGAACAAATTTAAAATTAAAGAAATAGATAAGTGAAATAATAATACAATAAAGATGTATAAAATTGTAAACTTACATATGTTCTATTAACTTACATATGTACATACACTACTGGTCATTAAAATTGCTACACCAAGAAGGCGACATGCTACAGACGTGAAATTTATACGAAAGGAAGAAGGTGTTGTGATATGCAAATGATTAGCTTTTCAGCGCATTCAGACAAAGCAGGCGACAGTAGCGACACCTACATTGTGTTTAAATGAGGAAATTGTACAGCTGGTTCCTCATACGCAAATTGCATTTGAACGTTGTTGCCTGGTGAAAAGTTGTTGTGATACCTCGTGTAAGAAGGAGAAATGCGTGCCAGCACGTTTCTGACTTTGACAAAGGTCGAATTGTAGCGTACCGGGATTGCGGTTTATCTTATCGCAATATTGCTGCTCGCGTCAGTCGAGATCCAATGACTGTTAGCAGAATATGGAATCGATGGGTTCAGGAATACGGAACGCCATGCGGGATCTCAACGGCCACCTATCACTAGCAAAGGAGAAGACAGGCATATTATCCGCATGGCCGTAATGGATCATGCAACCACGTCACGAGCCGTGAGTCAAGAAACGGGGTCGTTTGGAAGACAACAAGTGTCTGCACGAACAGTTCGACGACGTTTGCAGCAGCATGGATTCTCAGCTCGGAGACCATGGCTGCGGCTTCCCTTGACGCTGCGTCATAGACAAGAGCGCCTTCAATGTTGTGATCAACGACGAACATGGGCGCACGAATGGCAAGACGTCATCTTTTCAGAGGAATCCAGGTTCTGTATACAGCATCATGATGGTCGCATCCGTGTTTGGCGGCATCGTGGTGAACGCACACTGGCAGCGTGCATTCGTCATCGTCATACTGGCCCATCACCTGGCGTGATGGTATGGGGTGCCATTGGATACACGTATCGGTCATCTCTTGTTCGCATTGACGGTGCTTTGAACAGTGCACGTTACATTTCTGGTGTGTTACGACCCGTGGCTCTACCCTTTATTCGAGCCCTGCGAAACCCTACGTTTCAGCAGGATAATGCCCAACCGCATGTTGCCGGTATTGTACGGACCTTCCTTGATACGGAACATGTTCGGCTGTTGCCCTGGCCAGCACGTTCTCCAAATCTTTCACCAATAGAAAACGTCTGGTCAATGGTTGCCGAGTGACTGGCTCGTCACCAAACGCCAGTTACTACGGTTGATGATCTGTGGCATCATGTTGAAGCTGCATGGGCATCTGTACATGTACATGCAATCCAATCTCTGTTTGACTCAATGCCCAGGCGTATAACTGCTGTTATTACTGCCAGAAGAGGTGGTTGTTCTGGATACTGATTTCTCAGGATCTATCCAGCCAAATTTTTTGAAAATTTAATCACTTGTTATTTCTAGTATAATATATTTGTCCAATAAATATCATTTTGTTATCTGCATTTCTTCCTGGTGTAGCAATTTTAATGGCCAGTAGTGTATTATTTCACATCATATTACATTTTTAATCGGTAGAACAGCTATTTTGGTTCCATCTATATTTTAGTACTATTTTAGTTCCATTTATTGCATTGCGAGTGAAATTTTAGCCACCAATAGGCCAAAATTTCATTCGCAATGCATGTAATAATCCTTGAGGTCCTACATGAAATAATCTTCTATATAAACTATTGAAACAAATTTTACTCAATTTAAAACCTTCTGGTAAAATTGGAGGATACTTCTGATCGTATGATATAGAAGCATTTTCCAACCTGCCACCCACCCGCACTATGCCTTCAGCATCTGTAAAAGGAACCAAATTAAAAAAAAATATATATAAATCTATTTTTTATAACCAAAGGCCAATGAGCATGCTTAATTAGAACGATTTACACATACTTTACTTCTTGAAGGGTTAAAGGGCCAACTGGTTATTTCATTGACTCGATCAGAAACGAATTGTTTCCATTGGGATGAAAAATAGTTATTTTAGAATCAATCCAGTGATACTCAAAAGTAGATCTTTTAAGATTTATTACCTTTTTCACTTTCGACGTTAAGCGAGAAGCAAGTAAAGCTCCCTACAACTCGTGGTAAAGTTACAACATTCAAAAGTGCCCCACGACTTTTCGAAGTTAAAAGTTTTACATGTTTCATCCTTTATTTTAACTTTGAAATAAATAATTGCTCCATATGCTTGTTTACTGGCGTCACAAAAACTATGTAATTCTATGATATCTTCTTTGGAAACAGAATCAAGAGCAAGTCTGGTGTTCTGAGATTTTCTAGAAGGGGTAGTTTTTCCTTCCAGATTTTCCATATCTTTTCAATATTTGATGGCAGGGGATCATCCTAGGGAATTTTTTCCTTCCATAATTCTTGTAGACGGCATTTCATTCTTATGGTGAAACTGGAAATCAATCCAAGTGGATCAAAAATCTTTCCACAGTCTGAAGTATGAAGCGTTTTGTATTTTTGTTTAAAGAGACGAATTCCAGGAGACTTTTAGCATCTATAGTTAAGTTATCTCCACGAGTGTTTCAAGAGTCCCAAAGCTTTTGTCTTGAGCCTGAACTGATACTAAACTAATACTCAAGATAGGTATCTAATTTATCCTTCCTTCACTATTCCATAAATTTGGTATCATTATTGCTGCATTTTTTGGGAACCATCCCAGCAACTTCCATAATTTTATTTGCCCTTCGTGGTTCTTTAAAGTTGTTGTCACCAGATATGAGATTTTCCTCATAAGAATTTTTTACATAGAACGATATCAGGATAAATATCTTTATATTTTTCTAAGTGATGTCTGATTGTAGCAACTATGAAAAATGGGCTTCAACTTACTCCGAAATTAACTCGATTGAAGCGGTATATCATCATATTGAGATTTTTGACAATATCCGGTCTATCATTGCTCCTCAGAAATCGCACAATTAAAAGAATATAATTTTAAAAAGGAACTAAATTATGTAACATAATTAATATAGAACTATAAGATTTTAGTTTATGGTAAGCTCCTCCAGCTTTCTCTCGTCCTTCTCGCTCCTGTGTGTGATTTATTTATCAACAGGGTATAATAATTCATTTACTTTGATAAAATACAAATTGATCAACGTCGATCACTTCAAATTTTTCTCGTTCTCCACTTAAAAATGCCTAGTCACTGGTAATATATCACGTGCTTAATAATAAATATGTTAGAATTAATTTTAAATTACTGACACGCCACTATATAGAAATTGTTGTTGAAATAGTCAGGATTGTTTGAAATGCGAATTCCCTATTTGGAAAAACGTCTTCAACTTAAAAGGTTATGCAGGTAAGAACCATCAGTGAAATTAAAGTTTAATATCCTTAAAATAAAATATATGCAAATATTTAATTTGTTAATAAGTAAATTTATAATATGTTTCGTTTTTCCAAATTTGAAATTACTGCTCCATATGCTTGTTTACTGACATCAGAAAAAAAAAACTATGTAATTCTATGATATTTTCTTTGGAAACAGAATCAAGAGCAAGTCTGGGTATTCTGAGATGTTCTTGAAGGCAGTTCTTCTCTCCATTTTTTTCCCATTTCTTCATATTATTTTCAGAAAGAGTTCAATAATTTGAAAGAATCTCTTAAAGTTTGAAATTGAACCTCCAAATTTTCAAAGAACTATCTTCACATTGGATTAAATCATTTTCCAGAACGTTCAAATCCGCAGTTTGAACATCAGTTAGTTGAAAACTTTGGTTTCTCAGTTCATCTACTTTAAGTTGCAGTGATTCAATCGTTTTCAACTTCAATTTTTATTCAACGGGATTTCTGTCTCGTTGTTCAGAATTTTGTAAAAGGTTTTCTATACGTATTATTCTACCTTTAGCGGCTGTTTTCGATTTATTTATTATATTCATAGAAATGCAGTTTCAGATTCCGGCTCGACTGATCAGATGTCAACAGTTCAGATTAATTCAAAGGAAATAAGACGGACCAGCTGTTTTAGACAACAGCTGCAACATTTATTTAACAAGTAACACAAAACAGAAAACCAAGGGTCTTGAAAGAAATTCAAAAATCCATTGCGTATATTTGAATGCATGTCATCGAATTCGAATATATTTGTTGCTTATATTCGAATATCCTTTTTCTCGTAGACTATGTATCATATATACTAATTGCAATGAGAGGGAATGCAGAAATTTCTTAATGTGTGTCTTGATAGAAATCCGGGAGGATCCTTTAAATATTAATTAATTAATTTAAAAAAGAATCAATAAATAGTTGTTGCAAGATGCATTTATAAAAATTTTTTTTATTTTAAAATTATAATTAAGAACATATAAAACAAGTTTAAAACTGGATTCTGTATAAGTAGTTAATTCACACAGATTTCAATAAAGCTAAAAAAAACTTAGATTGTAGTACATGATTTGATCGATAGATGGCTGCACAGTATACTTTAAATTATGCGTATATTTTGTAATTTAGAAATTAAACTTTTACTCGTGAAATGTGTGTTTTGTGTATGTAATATTGCATATATATTTTTGAGCTGAAAATATTCCAATATTCAATGCATTGCATTATAATATTTTTAATAAACTTAAAATTGAATATTGCTTATTTTTCTACCTTTGATAATTTGTCGGTATTTTATTTTACTGATGAATCTTGTACTTGTTTTATTCTTGTGCTTCATATGATTTTAACGATCGATGACAATAGCATCGTGCTGTTATTGTTAAATAAGATTTTAAATGAATTAAGAGCATTAACAAAGATTAAAATAGAGTCAATTATTAAAATTTTATTTTGCTGTAATTATTCTATTTTAATTTATTATGCATTATACTGTGTAATTAATTATACCGTGTAATTAATTATGCATTATATTTTTGGTATTGTAATACTCAATAAAAATTTACATTGCTCTCTCTCTCTCTCACTAACTTTAAATAAATGTAACCTAGTTTAAAGAAATTTGTACACTTCAATGTAATTATTACTTATATTTGTTTTACTATCATAAACTAACTATTTCGTTAAGGTTTATAGTAAAAAATAACTATAGGTTCTATTATATTTATATTTCTAGATGAAAGGAGATATTTGCTGATATTAGAAGATTAGAACTATATCAAGTAAAATTTTAACAATATATAATTTATAAAGATTAAATGAAATAAAATATTATCTTTAATTTTGAGCATTAAATGTTTGTAAATGGTCTCTATTGTTGAAATTACTTTTCCTAAGTTTTTATGAAGCATTTTCATATGCATTTAAATTTTTCTGAAAATTGTTATAGCTTATGTCATTTATTTTGCATATCTATTGTATCAAGAACATAATACTATTGTTTTAAGAAAAAATTGTTTAACGCGATATCTTTTTGGACTCTTCTAATTTTGTGTAGAAATTTTGATAACTTTTTTTGTGATTCACATTTTTTTTAGAATTTCAACAATTAGTTTTTTTTTTTTTTAAATATAAGCAACAAAAGCATTATTACAGCATCTAGATTATTTTTGTAGACTGTAATGTTTAATTTTATAATGTATTTCTGGAGTTTATTTTCTTCTAAAACTTTTGTGTACTTCACATTTACATCATATGTCTTTTTCGAAACGTGAGAGAACTCTAGGACGTGTTGAGAAAATTAAACATTTCTTTTTCAGGCACGTCGTTGCTTAAAGACTATATCTTCTTAATTTGGCTTGAGCTTTGTATATATATATATATTTGTATATATATATAAACACACACACACAAAGACAAGCAAGTTAAGATCAGACCTTAGGAGATTTATAGAACAATTTCATACATATATCTTGAAGTCTTGAGATATCTGTTGAAAGAAAGATTTCTTTTATTTTTCTATTGACTTATAAAAAAGTGTTTTTAAGTATTACTGTTAAGTTAGTTTCTAATCTATTTAAAGAGTAATATCTGGTATTATTCATATAACAAAAATTATGTAAAATTATTTTTTAAAAATTCAAATAATTGTTTTTTGAAAATTCATTGATTGATACGAATGATTTTTCTACAATACGGAAAAATTTAGAAACATTTGAAAAATACTTTTTTCAAATTTTTTCTGTGGACAAGTGAATGGAAGTACAATAATCATAATAATTTAAGTCTAATAATAAATGATATATTTTATTGACCCTTTACTTTCTAACAGTAACTAATTTTAGTTTGAGTTTTTGGTTAATTTGAAATGATAAAGTATGAAGAATAGAAATTTCATTGCTTCAAAATGAAAAATGATACGATTTCATATGAATTTAAAAAAACGGCTTCATATTGAACTTCTTAGTTATTATTAGTTAAATTATTCGTGGCTGGTTTAAAAAAACAGAGGCCCGGCTAAATCAATACCAACAAATTCAAATAGCCGTTACCCGTAAAATCCATTACCCACTCTATTAGAAAGGCGTTTTTTCGCTTGACATAACTTTTGTTTTGAACACAACATAGTTATACAAAACAAACAACATTACAAACAACACAGTTATATAAAACATTTTTCATGGCTTTTCTAGTTTTAATGATCAAATAGTTTTCTCGTAACGGCATTGCACTATTTGAACACCTGCATGGCCATTACACTGCTGGGCACTCAAATTGCAATACCGCGCAGACATAGGATGATGCGTTACAAACTGAATGTGCTGTGCTATGGTTCGTGATATTCGTTACTTTAACTTTTTTTCTTTCCAAATCTTCCTGTTCAGTTTGCCAGAGAGTTTTTCCTACAGGCCAGTTCTCAGAACCTTTTCGCCACAAAGGGTCTTCCCACCATTTAAAAAAAAAAAAATCATTTGTTTCGCAGAGCAACCCAGCGATAATAAGTCACCAATATTCATATTTCCTGGAATATGTTTCCACAATTGCCTTGTTGTCAATTCACGAATCTCTTTAATACGGTTTTGAACAAAAATAGACCAATTTCCTTGCTCTTATATCAACCAAAGAGGTGTAGTAGAATCAGACCAAGAGGTTATTTTTATATATGGTAAATAAAGAGCATTAATAATGAAATTTGCAATTCTAGAAACTATGCAGCAAGCCGTTAACTCTAACCAAGGAATACTTAAAGGTTTCAAGGGTGCTACTCTAAATTTTGCTTGTAGGAAAATTACTTTAACTTCAGAATCGAATACCAATCGAACAAAGACGCTCGCTGCTTACGTCCCTTTGCATACATCTACAAAAGCATGTAATTCAGATGTTGAATTAATAGGCATACATCGAAACAAAGATACATCCTTTAAAATAGATAAATCTTTAAGGCATTTTAAAAATTCACTTACATTATTTTGAGATAATTCATCAACCCAAGATATTCTCATTTTCCATAAATTTGGCAATAACATTTTAGGAAGCAATGTAACTGGTGTTAATAATCTAATGAGATCAAAAATTCCTTGTATAATTGGTAAAATAACTCTTTTTGTAATTTTAATATCATAAGTTAAGGCATTCAAATCTGTGCAACAATTCAATGTATTGCCATTCAAATTCCAAATTACTCCTAAAAACAAAAGTTTATCCAGAATGTTTATCAACATTTACACCAATCACATTACTTTCAAAATTGCATAAATTAAAACATCCATTTATCAAAATTAATTCAGCATATTTTATGAATTGCTCTTATTCATATCTATTAAATAAACCTGACACACAATTGTCAATATAAAAGGAACGTTTCAGTTTCTGAGTTATATAATTACATTCAGGCTTACAGTTTTTTTCCAATAAATGCATCATAGAAGCATCAAGGAGAAAAGGGCATGATGAAATTCCAAAAAAACTGCCCTATAATGTCTATAAACTAGACTAGATGTCCTTCATTAGATGAGAAAAAAAAAATCTAAAAAAATCTCTATGTTGGGGTGCTATGGACAACAATTAAAAGCCTTCTCAATATCAGCACTGATACAAATGGGAGACAATTTGAATCTATCAAGAATATCAGGTATTAAATTTATAAAATTAATTCATTTAAACAAACATTCATTCAAAGAAAGCTTCCCTTTTTCTGAGGCAGAAGCATTAAATTGGGCTGATTTTCGTAATTTGACTTTCCAATTTAATTACTGGTCTGTGAGATAAATAATGACATTCATTATTTACATCAAAATATAGCAAGCGCTCATTAATTTTTAATTTTTCCCAGTCCTGAAAAATACGCTGATAATCAGCAAAAAATTCACTCCACCTAAATCTGTTAATAATTTGTCTGTATTCCAAACTAGTTCTTTATTATCTGGCAAATTCATATTATTATCTTTCCATGGAAGTTCTACTTCATATCCTCCATCAGGAAAAATTTTCATTTTATGATTGAAATCATCTAAATTAAAATCACCTTTTTTCTTTGTCAACTAGGGCTGGATCAGAAATTTTCCCATAATTTATATATAGATCTCTTCATCGAATGAAATGAGAGTGTTTTTAAAATATTATTCCCCTCAGTGTAATTATATTTTCCAAATACAGCCCACCCAAGTTTCATTTCAACGACTGCTGAACCAGATTTCAATTCAAAAGAGTTTCTTGTTAATAATTTTTTTATAATATCTGCACCAATTATAAGATTAATTTTTGTCTCCTTTCGAAAAGAATCGGTAAAAGCTATTTCATTTTCTATTAATTCATTCAAAATCTCTTTAATCTTAATCGTAGAAATAAATCAACAAACATGTTTTTTATAAAGATCTTCAAACGCGCAAGTAAATGCTCCTTTTAAATTACCGACTTCAACAGAAAACACTGGATGTTGTTTTGGTTTAGTTTCATTCCACTCAAAAACCGCGTGGATCACCGTTTCGTTCCCAAGTGGGGAGGCCCCTAATTGGGTCATCAACCTTTCGCTTACGTAGCTACTCTGACTCCCTGTGTCTATAACCGCGCGAATAGTTTTCTGGCGACCTTGACACCTAATCGGAACAGAGAGAGGGTGTGCAAAAATACTTTTTCGCTGCTACTCGAGTAAGAGAACTCTCCTTTTGAACATATTTTTGTTCATTAATTTTTACTTGCTTATTACACATGATATCATAATGTGTTTATTTTTACAATAAGAGCAATGTGATTGATTGTTTTTTTAACTACAATATTTACTTAAATGTCCAGCTATTTTTAAACAGGAAAAACATGTACCTTTTTATAATAACAAATGTTGTTTAACTGCTAAAGTCATTTTTTTCGTGTTAAGCCATTTTTCACTAGACTGCGATTTATCGCAAAAAAAACAATAATTAATGCTTTTTTATCTGTATTGTCCAGACTTACGAGTGATGACGCTGTAAGCTAATCAGCTGGTTTTACCTGCACAAATTCCTTTTTCTTGTGAGTTTGTAGGGGGGGGGCTGAACCCAGAACGTGGTAGTAGTACCATTTCTTCCCCCTTCACATCCTGACGAAGGAAGTCCATTAAAATTTCTAAAGATCTTGACTTCGTAGTATCATGATTTCAGATTCTTTACCATGAAATCAATATTTCTTCGGGCACAAAACTTTCCATCAAAGGTGTCAGGAAATCTCCATACTTTTCTTGCTTTCTCCCAAAACTTTCCAATGATCATAGTTTACTTTCCAGTTCATCATAAAGAGAAGGTAAATCAGTTCTCGCTCTTCCTGTAGAGGTATTCATTATTTAGGTATTCCATCGATAATAAATTACAAGCATAAATCTGCAAGAGTAAATCTGCGCTCTCGAATCGCTCTTTTAACTGTTCAATTGCTTTCGAATAGTTACTAGGTAACTAAGAACTAAGCGTTCAGCTTGGAGCTCCATAGGCTACAATAAATATTGCATTTTGTCTTCATCGGCAATGCTTAGATACTTATGTATTTTTGGAAACTCATCCCAAAATGTGAGGTATTCTCCATTGAATTTTTTAAATTCAATTTTCGGTAATTCGAATTTCCTCGACTCCTTATCTAATGGAAGGGAAAGTTCTTATAACTTCAAATCAATATGCAATGAAACTTCTATAAATCGAAGTCTGTTGTTTCTAGATTCATTAAAATCACCATTAAATAATTTTCCATTTTCAGACTGCAACAGTACCTCAGAAACTGCAGTTTGACAAACATCAAGTCTTTGAAATTTATCATTAAATTGACATTTCAAAATTGAAAGGGTTTTTATATGGCTTACTTCTGTCGATAATTCTATTTCGATATTCTTCAGAATAAATGAAAATGCTGTTCGTAATCCTTTTCTTTGCATTTTTAGAGGGTCAAAATTCATCATGTATTTCGAAGTTCAGAATTCAATATAAAATTATACCTAAATACTTCGTCCCGCCGAGAGTACCAAATATGTTGTCTTTCGGAATCGAAATTGAGTGTTTTCAACAAAATACTTTCAAAATTCTAATTCAGGGGTTATGCATTTACCAGATGCTGGAATAATTTTGATACAATATTAAAAATATTTTTAAAAATAAAATTCAATATGAAAAAATCAATCGATTCCAGAGACATACACGGAAGCATAACTTTATTACAGCACATTTATACTCTTTTACTACTACTCTACAAAAAACAGATAACAGGAAGTGACAAATAGAACCGCTTAGTGACCAGGTATTGTGTCTTCACTTCCTAACATTGATAGTTTTATATGATGAAGTCATGAAATTAACTATTCCTTTTGTTCATTTCATGGGTTTTTAAATTTTCCATCTTGGATAATTTAATAAATTAAATTATATAAATATGATGTTTTGGTTGTGTTAAAGAATATCAATGTTTTATTATAAAAATGGATTTATGACTTAGAATAACGATTGTAAAAGCAAATATTTATGAAAACATGTCGTCTATGTGTTTTTTTATAAGACTCAATACTCCGTAACATTCGAAAATCTTTGCTTTTCATAGTTAGCTTTAATTTTTTTTTCAGAAGCATAATGAATAATTTCGAATACTTGTGAGAAATGCGCAAAAAGTGTAATTTGCTTTTTAATTTCATTTGATAGAAAGGAGTGATATATTTGGAAAGAAAAATTCTTAATTTTTAATCAATCTGATTAAATTATGGAAATGGTTAAACAGATTGCTATAAGAATAAGTACATCTTAGTCTAACTTATTTAATTTGGAAAGATCAGAAAAGAAAGGATTAAGTAGCGCCATCTTGTGATTAAAAATTGTACTTTCTTAAAGTGAGACAAAGTTGATAATAAATGAATTATTCTGTAATTTATATTTACTTTTTATTGTTAATTTGTTTCCAATAAGGAATTAGTTGTGTTCATGCCAGTGATAAGTTTGTTTTTATATAATATAGTACATATTAAATTGTTATATATAAATATAAATTATTACCTATTGATTGTTTAAATGATCGAATTTTGTTTCATTACAAAATAAATTTTGGAGTATTTAAATACAATTAATAAAATAATTTAGCAATCAAATTTCATTCTAGTCAAACAGTTTCTGTTATGTTTATGATTATCAGTTACTGTTGTTAACTGTTGTCGAACTGTAGTTAAAGTTAATGAAAATAAATGTGATTAAAATATGTTTTTGATAGACTATAAATAAAAGAACAAGTATTTATTACATACATTTATTGTTTTGTTGAACATAAATACGCACCAATCAATATAAGTTTGCGCATGAGTTATAATGAGTAATGACATAAAAAGCATCGACAAAACATCAAGACCATCTTTTATGAGTATCAGTGTGTGTGATGGTACATAGAATTTATCTTTAATGATAGAATTTACTTTAATGTAATTTCCATCAAATGTACTTCCATAGAACAACTATCAAAATACAATGAAAAACAGTTACAAATGTGTGCTCTACCACAAACAGATGCAACAATAAAGCTTTCTATACAGTTCTCACATTAAACGATCTCAAAAATTTAAAATGTAAAGATTTAAATTTAAAACGATGAATATAAAATTTAGTTATTGAGTAACAATTACAATTTCTTTTATCTTATAAGCATTAAAATTTAAATCTGATACTTTGAAGAGAGAAAATTCAACATACAACATTGATTCTTAAAAAATAATAGTACAATTTTTTTTTCTCTATACTTAGTATATAAATAGAATTTTTTTTTCTTATTCCAATTCAAATACAGAGACTTGTTACAAATGAAAAAAATTACTTCAAAAATTAGAGATATATATATATATCACCTGGAAGATGACATTATGTATGTGTCTAGTCTAAGAAATATATATTTACACTTAGTCACATAGTAAAAAAAGAAACCTAAAACATGTCAATTTTCTGTGAATAACCCATTAAAAGTCCTGCGGAGGAGACATATATATATATAGAAAAATGCACATTATAAGTAAGAGCAGTAGATGCTTATACTAAATGATTTAAATATACGTCCAACACCACATGTTGAGTACAAAATTTATAAGACAAATTATTTTCAATAGCTTTTATACACTCTCCTATAAGCTATAAACATATATATATATATATATATATATATATATATATAATGCTCAAGAAAAGCAAAAATACAACACATTGCTTTTTATCATAGCTTTCTGAAGATATTCATGTTAGATTTATTTTCACTTGTTATATATTTTTGCTTTGACTAGAACACACGCGATGCTAGATTAATAGAAAAATTCCAATGGCTTCAAAATCAAGTTCATATTTAAATAAAATTTAAAACACGATTGTACACTTATTAAGATATAAT
>JAPDSC010062869.1:0-62031 GCA_026290005.1 Latrodectus geometricus | reverse complement strand
TCTTCTGGAACCAATCTACCGTGTAAAAACAGACTTAGGTGTATAAACCCATTCCTCAAAAACAAATTATGAATAGTTTGTATTGTTCATTATAATTTTAGCATCTTGGTAATAACTCTATCGATATATTAAAGATCTTTATCAATTATTTTACTTATTGTTTTATTTATAAAGTTATGTGTGTCATTGCATAAATATTTTGCTATTAGGAATTTCAAATTTAAATACTAATAATAAATTATATTAATGATGGATATATATCTCAATTTTGAAAGTCAAATGGAAAGCTTAAGATAAAATAACAAAATAAAAGTTTAAACTACCTAGATTTTAAATCATTGTAAAATTTTTATATAACTTTGTGAATTTTATTGTTTTAAAAACAGTTAGTATCCAGAAATAGATTACACACATAATGAAATTTTTTTAAAATGGTCTTCTATTCATTAGAAAATTATTTGCAATAGTTTATACTAAAATTACTTAAAAACAAAACTTAACATATTTCTGGCAGCAATTATTTTATCAAGTGACCCATACTTGATACCACAGACATTTTAAAATATTACCTGATAGCTATATCATAAAGTATAAGAGATTTGTGAATAAAATAAAAATGTTTTATCACTTCTATATCCTTTCAAACAAGAGTTACGTGCATCATGAAAAACATTGTTATTACCTTGCCTGTGACAAAATCAATTCAGAAGTAATCATCTTGAAAAATAAACTGTTGTAGCTAGAGTACATACGAGCAGCAAATTGCACTTTCCCAATGGAGCTTCGTAAAACAAATTTACTCTTTTTATTATGAGAGAGTAATGCATATTTCTCTTTTCACATAGATGCTTGCATCATTTGATAAAATAGTTTTTCAAGAGCTGGATGTGACACGATTCTTCTCACCGAATGCTATTAAATTCTTCTCATCTTTATAAGAAATAGTAGAGAAAAATTTATCCCTTATTTTCATGCCACGTTTAAAGTGATGTAGTACTGACAAAGGTTGATGAGTTCGTTCGTGAAGTGCTCGGTATTTTGTATGAAACATTTTTTCTTTAGGTGTTAGATAAATTTATTCTGAACAATCCTAAATTACGCAATGATAATTTATATATTTTTAATCAATAAACTTTTTTATATATATTTTTTTTCAAAAGTTTAAATCTTTGAAGTTATAACTATTTCAAAAACGTAAATTAAAGGAAAAGATTCCAGAGAACTTGAAATTTTTAAAGTCAATTAATTGTTCAGGAAATAACACTGGATTAAACATTATTTTTTAATAAAAATACTTTAAACAATTCTCTGTTGAATGTATAACCAGAATAATGTTTACACTATTGATATGAATCTTATTTAATGAAAGTTTCTATCAGTAAGGTACATATTCGCAAATGCGGCCACTTCCTTTAATATCTTACAAATAATTGAAATTATTTTTCAAAAAGCTGTGAAATTGTAGACCAAATATTTTACTAGCATTTATCAGTAAATTAAGAAAACTTTAATTTCATTTTTGAGACAATTCCATTTACAAACAATAATAATAACTTTGCCTACTTTTATTTATGTGAATACAATGATGAATCTTTATTGTAAATATACTTAAAAATTGATTAAATTCGTTATCTATTTTGTAATATATCATTTGAATGAATATTTTAGTGAATATACAACATTTGTTCAATTTGAAACGTTTTTCGGAGTTCCATTTATTTTAATTAATCATTAAAAGTTATTATTCACGTTTTTCTAGAATATATTTTTCAATACTTGCATATCATAACATTTACATTAATCATTCATGGATGGAATAAATTATCATTCAGAAAAATTTAATATTTTTAATGGAAAACCATGAAACAATAATAGATAGCTCTAAAATGTAAACTCAAGCAACCGAAATGAAAAGCATTGAAAAACATAAATATTCATCATTTTTATTTAAGATTCATTAGAATGATTAATTTTAGACACTTTAAAAGCACTTTTCTTTTCTTTCCAAAATCTTTTACATTCAGTAGAGGTCTCTACATGAATGAATGATTATAACAAACCGTGGGGAAAACTAGTAACTAAAGTAGTATTTACAATACTGCCATTCATGAGAAGATCAATAGTTAAAACTGCTATTAAAATTAATGTGATTAATTGTTTTACATTGGTTAAAATATTTTGTGCTCCAGATTTATGTTAATCATTCTCTAAATATACATGCATTCTTTGAGAAAAGTGATGCAATATTTATAAGTCAGAGGAATAATTTTACTGTATTGTGTAAATTGAATCGGTTCTTATAAATAAATTAAATATTCTCCACCTAAAATGATATCATCGAATTGTTTACACTAGAAAACATTTAACATCAATATATTATTTTAAGCAAAATTATAATTCACACTGCATGAAATGTGTTATTAATAATAAGTTATTCCACATATCCATTTCACGTCATTAGTAAACAGACTTATTGATCAAAAGAAAAGTATGATTTAGTTTTTTCTATTTTTTTCAGATTTTCAGATTTATATTTAATAGATTTACTAGTTTTTTCAGATTTATATTTAATGTAAACTTATTTTCCCGTTTGTAATTTCCGTATTTAATGAAAAGAATAAATAATATAAGTAATAAAAGTTTAAAATTATTTTATCTATTTAAGTCTGAAAAGGCAATAATCAGTTAAATAATTTAAGAAAACAATATTCTAAAGAATTGTCTGTTTTATTTTTAGATAATCGTTTTCTTAGAATATTTTGTTTGTTATTGGAAAATGTGTTGAAAAGAAAAAAAATATTTATTTACCTGCATTCTTGCTTATTTAGTATTTATGTTCATTAATTATTATATTATTTTCTACTTCGGTAAACTACTATATACTTTTATGAGCCATTTAACAAACATGTTTTACTGAATGTATACTTTATGGAGTATTCAAATGTGAAAAACAGAGTCGAGCGATTGTTTCAGTAAATTATGTTTCCTATTTGTTTAATAATTTTCAACTAATTTTGACAGTAAACTGTTTATCACTTTTAAATTTAAAATTCAGATATTGTTTTAGATTATTAATAGGATATTTTCTACGTCAACACTCATGTTACCTTGTGTAATATAATCAGTGTTTGAAATGTAAATTCTGAATCCAGTTTCAAAGGCTACTCATAAGATTTGTTGCCGAAATTAATTTACTCTTGTAACTCAAATACCAAACTATAAGCTTTATTTGCCCTATCCTAGAATATGTTAAGTTCTCAAAACTGACAGTCTGTGTATTAGGAACATGTTTGCATTATCTAGTCACCGTATCTCATAACTGCTGTGGATATTGTTAACAAGAATTTACGGAATATTGAACACTGATTCTGGAGATTAGACCTTACAATTTAAGTAGAATTTGATTTTATCGATTGTAGTTCTACCAATATTTAATTTAGATTACAAAAATGAGTTCAAAGGTACAAAATCACATTGGCTGTATTCAGTGCAAAATAAGATACCACGTAGGCAATGATGAACAAAAACTAGCCTCTTTTGCGGAGCGTTTCCGTTTATTAGATATTTTAAATATAAATTCTTACAATTAAGAATAAGAATAGGTACTTTATATACTACCATTTTGGAATTGTTATTTTAAATAATAAGTTTCTAAAACAAATGATTGCTCCAATAAAAAATAAAATGCTTCATTTCTAACAAAAGCTTTCATTCTTGATGTATAGAATTAAAGCTGAAAACCAAATAATTTTTGGTTACTTTTAATTGCTTTAAATTTTTCTACATTTTTTTTTTTTAATTTTAATTTTAATATTTTTCTATGATAATTTTTCATTTCAACAAGGCAAAAACAATATTTTTTTTAAATATATTTTTAAAATACTTTTCAAAATTAGTTAAACATTATCATTTAAAAAGTTTTACAATAATTTAGTAGTAATTAAGTTATCATTAAAAGATTCTTGTAAAATGTTTATAAGTGATATTTTTGAAAATTGACACACATGTACAAATTTTATTCACTTAAACGACTTCCCCTGTTTCTCCATTTGTGGAAAATTTGCATACTTATATATATGAAATAAATACTTTGTTGAAAGAATGTGTCTGAATAAATTCCTATTTATATGAATTTCTCTTTTCTGTTTGACATAAAATTTCATCATGTAATAAAATAAGAATTGCCACGTGCAAGAAAGAAAATTTTATAGAAGAATTGGCTTACTCTTAAAGCAAATGTCATCAATCAACAGTTATAATTTTTTATTAAAAACGTTATGATTGATATTTGCTTTAACTGATAGTGTTGTGATTGATTTAGTTATTTTAGTGATTTCAATATATTTCAATGCAAGAAATGAAGTGTATGGCTTATTGATTTTGTAAATGATTTGTTAATTTAATATTTGCTATTTATTATCCTTTAAGAAGCAATTTCTTTTATCAAAAACATCTGAAAAAAGTTTGCAAGAAAAGAATATTGAAGTATTATGAATAGGATAAAAGCATATGTCAAAAATTCGTTATTTGTATGCTTTTTCAGGTGTATAAATGTTGTTCTTCAAATTATTAAAAATAAATTTTTTTTGCACAGTAAAAAAATACTTTAGATAAATCTTTTATTTACCGTCAATTTTTAACACTTGAAGCTATTTCTTGCTTTACTACATGGAATTTGATGGTCAAATTATTCTAAAATAATTTTAAACAACTATGTTTTACTTGTGATAAGAAAATATTAAAGCACTAATGTACACTGCCTAAATATTTTTATATTATGTTTAAGCTAAAGTTAGAAGAAATTAGCTGTCAACATGTATTTAATATAAATGAACGAAGGTTTAATTTTATATAGTAAAGGAATTATAACAAATTTAAAGTTCTTCATAAATCTCATTGCGTAATTTCTGAATGTTGGTAATCTGCACATACGCATGTGCAATCTATAAGTGTAAAAAACCAACTAAATATTATTATATATTATTACATAATATATCAAAAACAATAATAAACATAGTTTGTAAAATCATTATATATGATAATAACCAATCTAGAAGTGTATATTTAAGTAAAATTATGGAAGTTGTGATTCTATATGAATGAATGACTATTATAATAGGAAATAATACATTTCAGAAATATTATAAAAGTACTATGATCTATTAGATAATGTTTTCAGAAATGAAAATATAAATATTTATATATTTTTTGATAAATTATAATTACTATATAAATAATAAGATTTATATAACTGAAATTATTGTGTCTCATAATTTAGATAAATTATCTTTATTACTTTCAATATAATAAGATAGGAAATACACATTATATTAAGTTCCTTAAGGAAACGTTTTAATAAACTAAAAATGAAAGAATTGAAATATACGTAATACATAATTTCAAAATATTAATTATAAATAAATTGAAATTTTTACACTATTAAATTTATTATAATATGATAAATGAAACGTTTACACAAAATTAAATTTAAACCAATTACAAATAATTTTTTAATGTAAACGTGATTAAAATTACATTTGTAAATATATTACAGCAGTCTCCCAAAATTTTTCAATGTTAAAATTTGTGAAACTTAATTAATTCGCTTTAATGCCAACAGTTATTTCTTTATTTTTATTAACTTTTTTTTTGAAATAGCATTACCCAAATCGTGCTTATCTCAACTGGAAATATGAGTTTAGTTTGAGTTCTCTTCAAACTACTTGCAGTGTTTTAAAAAGTTTCTTTTCGAACATTTTTTTCCTGCAATGATGTGAACTTTATTCTTTCTATTCTTAATTATGCAGTTTTCTTTTTTATTTATATATTAATAATGGAAATGTGCCTTTAATCCACCATTAATTTAAATTGATTTCAATGAAACTGTAATGACGAATTAATTGGTTTGTTTATAAATGAAATGTATAATTCAACATTAAACTTTTTTATAATTATACCCGTAAAGTTTCTGAAGTACAGGATAGAATAAATTTTCCATGACTTTTTAATGTTTGAATTAAAATTAACATTTGTTATTACTATTTAAAAATAAAAAATACAAACTCTTAACGTTTTATTAATTTTCAAAACTTGAAGTTTGATAAAGAGCAACGCATAATTTTCATATAAATAAAAAATGTAACTCAAGTAAGGTACTTGTTTAATAACATTTTTAAAATACAATATAAAATAGGAACACACAATAGATACTAATAAATATTTATTAGTGTCACACTATAGATATTTATTTATAATACTACTATTTATTAGTAATATACCATTGAGAAAGAACTACACATAATATATTTAAAACTTTTATGAATTACTTATAACTTTTTATGTGCTCATAAAAAAGACAATATTTAAGCAGAAAGTTATGAATGTGTAATGAAATATGACCTCATTATACTGGAGAATTAAGAAAATTTAATTTATTTTTTATTCCGTGTGTTTTTATTCTGATATGGTGTTTTTCAAAATTATTGTGTTAATGTATTTGTATCACATTTCTTAATTTTTAAAAAATTGTAGAATTTTTTTTAATAATTAAGCTTATTTTTTTTTAACAAACCCATTAAAAAGATGCTAAGATTAAAATTAAATTGATTTTTTAATTAAAATTAAAATATATCATGAAACACATAATACTAGGAATTTTGAAATTTTCATCAGAATTTCTTAACATTTTTTTAAGCAAGAAGGATATTTATTTAGAATATGCAACTCATATTAAAAAAGAAATACCAGCTTGTGATGATAAAAATATTTTATAATTTTGAAAACGGAATAAATTTATTTATAAGAGTGTAAAAATTCTTAATATTTGGAAAAAAGTGTTTAAACATAATAAAACATATATTATCATAAATATTAATATATATCTGAAACTTGTAAATTATGTCTTATCATAATGTTTACAAGGAAATAGCATTTGAAAATAAAGAATATTTTAATTATGAGATTTCTGAAAAATGTTTTTAACTGCAAATAAATACTAATTTCTCAAGTAATTGAGAAATAAATTGTGTCATTTATCATCAATTATCATATAAGATAGAGATGAACTATAAGATATTTTAGTCAATTTTAGCTGGTCTTTCGCAAATATAAGGCAATAGATTATTTCATGCCTATAAGGCACACATAATATGAATAAACTTAAAGATTACATAGGATCTTTAAATCAAAAACTGTATTAAAGATCTTACTATTATAAGGAATATGTCTGATTTGTATTCATTTAAGTACAGCCAGAAGAATCATAAAGATTCCATATTGATGTTAATATTATCATGTAAAATATTATAAATAAATTATTTTTGAATTATCATAGTTTAATTAAATCGATTAATTCAGACATCACACATTTAAATATTTTTCAATAAATTCCGTCAATCATGAGAATTTCAACTTGCTATACAAGCTAGAAGCAGAATTGATATCAATACATGTAGTGGAGTACTTAGTAAGTATGCCATCATCGGCACGAAGCAAATTAAGTATTCAGGATCTAGAAGCAGTGACATAACAGGAGATACATAGACATGACTTGCCTGGAGGTTTTATTTAACGTATAAGATATTGCGATTACTAACAATTTTACGTGTTCCAGCCTTTATTAGAATGGATGTCATAAAGCTGAAAGCAGAATTCACTACTTTCCAGTAAAAAAAAAAAAAGATGCCCTTTTCAATCAAACTACTGGTATCTCGCATTTAAAATATTACAAATAACATTTGCAACATTTTTTGCAATATTTTTCTTATAAGTGTTAAAATTATTGTATTAATTTTGGTCATATAAATTTTGTATAATTTAAAGCAAATCTTTTCGAATAAAATCAAGGATTCTCTGAATATTATATTATTATTCATTAAATATTATAATTAATTTCAAATATTCAAAATAACAAAACTAATTGTGATTTTGTAACTTTATGATACGCTGAAAATATCTAAGCCTCAAATTTAATAAGAATGTGATGAGTAATATAAATCCGTTTTTTAAATACAAATTATTTTAACGTGGGGCTTAATGAATTAACACTATAACGCATCATTAAAATTCAACCACTCCATCATAAATTTAAGTCACATTACGAAGACTTGCTAAATCGAATTGAAAATAAATATTTTATTATTTAAATAATTACATTTCCTATAAACCTTTCAAGATAAAATTTTTTATAGCTTATTCAGTTTTTTCATTATAAATCAAAGTTTTCTTTTTAAAATACATTGTAGAAGACAATTTAATCATGTTTTATTCATATATCTTGTTTTATAAATATTCAAGGAGATATGATCTTGATCCCACTTTTAATATTAATTCTGGTGAATCAACTTTTGGGGATCAGATGAAGTTATCTTCATCTTTATATTTATAAGGACATGAACTCTATTAAAAGAACCCCACCATACTCTTTTTCCCTCTCCCAAATCTTCCAAATGTCACACAGCTGGCTGGCTGATCAAACGCTCTCAAATTCCTTCCCTCCTTTAATACTTCCCTCTCTTAGGCACCAGACATGGATCCTCTCTCACTCGCACACTTTCTCTTGTATCTTCAGGGGAATCCTATTTTTCCCTTGATGCAGTTGTTGGTTGGGGTGGAAAAGCGTATAGATTTTCTTCAATCCGTCCCTAGTAAAATAGGGATGGCACGTGAATGTTGAGGGAATGAAGGAATTTCCGGTTTATCCCGATCGAATAGTTAGTCGTTTTAGAATATGTGGACGTATTGATCGGCTGATATCTCTAAGGAGAAAATATGTTTATTCTTCATTTTTTTTCCTTTGAAACAGTGTAATTGAAGCCAAATGGTACAAGATGTTAAAAGGCTACATAGTTAGCCTGGAGGACGTTTCATTCAAAAGGACAAAATTTAGGGGTTCTTATTCAGAATCTGGAAAAAAATATAAAGCATAATATAATAAATTTTATGTCAAAATAGGATTTCATAATAACTTTTCTTATTTAATTTATTAGATTAAATATTTAATATGTGACTAAAACTACTCTAATCAAATATAAGTCATTACAAATACTTCTTACATATTTAGATTTATGTGAACAAAATGAATGTATAGCTTGTTACCTGAAACCTTTTGCAATATTTTATTACTTTATATATTATCTGATGAAATATGGATAAGTTAACACAATTCATTTCAAAGAATTATTTCATAATTTTAAATAAGTTTATTTTACGAAGTTAAAACAACATATGAAATAATATTTAAGTTCTTCTTTTTGCAAAATAACATTTAAGGAAAGTAAAATGGGAAACTACATTCTTTATATAATTTTATTAAAAATCTTAATATTTTCATGTAGTTTCAATTTATATATTTTTTATTTATTGGAATACATGTATGACTGAACTATTTTTTTATTAGCAAATAATTTAAATTATTTTGTTTTTTTTTAAGATCATAAGTTTAGTATCCCTAGCTAGAATGTTTTGTTACTATGATGAAGAATATGATACCTTCTTTTTAAATAAATGATTATTCAATATGTGGAAATTTCACTTGGCGTATAAATTTTCATCACATACAAAGTGCTCGCTTTTATGTGAATGATTTATCAGCTCACAACCAGTTTTTGTTCTTCTTTTTTATATATTTAAGAATTTCAAGGATTCATATTCTATCTTCATCTCAAGGCATAACTAAATAAATATCCAGCTGAATTTCAACGAATCGTATATTGACTGCACAAATATTTCTTTTGCAATGAGATGTTCCTACGAAATCACGTGCCTTACATAATATCAAGAAATAAATACCTAAGTTACCCTGTCAGCTTATCTTCTCTTTGCAGAAATGATAAAATTCTAAAATGCTATTAAACTTCCTTCGCAGCTGAATTTTTCCTAAAAGTATTCGAAGAATAAAGTAAATATTTACTGCATGTCATACAAAATTTGTACGACTTTGTTTAGATTAAGGCTCTGCTTCTCTTTGAAAATATTTTCTTTCAGTACGTACTATTATATTTCGAGACATAAAAGTCAAATCTAAAGTCTTATAAAAATTTATTATTTTTTTCATACTTGCAAAAGCTCTAAATCTCGTAATTAATAACAAAATTTATAATGTATCTATAAAATTATTTAAAATTAGAAAAGTCAATAATACAAAATATACTTAAACAATTAATTTATCATTATATTTTCCAGAATTTATATACATTGCGATGCAATAACATTTCATGAAATATTCTTATTTTGAAATTGTATAACCATGTAATTAAAAGTTTTATTTTAAACAATAAATAAAATAAATTAGAACTTTATTAATAATTACTTTTAAGTTATTTTGAAATTCTTTTGACCTACTTATAAATTTAATAAAAGGTAAAAAAAATATTTAATCTGGGATAAAACTGTAATTACATTTTCTCCTCACTTCTTGTGCACATTACAATAAATTTGATAACAATATACGTATATTGATGATAACAACGAAGTACTTTGAATAGACTAGAAGATTTCAATTCATTAAAAGTCATTTGCTGAAGCACAACTTTACAACTGATTTATCAAAATAAATATGAATAAAAACCATAAGGAAATCTGAGGGATAAATTTGGTAAATGAGCTGAATGATAAGATTGGTTACAGGATCATAATAACATTTAAAGATTCCAATATAAAAATATTGATAATAATATGTATTTTTATTATTACTGTATTTATATGTTATCACTGGGATATCATTTTAATATTGTTAAAAATACAATTTGTTTTTTTACAGAATGATATTTTATCATTTTTAAGTGTAAAATACTTTCTATGTTTCGTTTATTATATTAAAAACATAGAAGGCCATTCAAAGTTATGAAATAAATATTAACAAATAGAAAAACATAAAAATCACTGTTCATTAAAAAAAGTTAAAAAAAAAAAGTTTCATTTAAAAAAAAAAAAAAAAACTTTTTAAATATTTACGTAAATAAATTTACTTAATAATTTAATGATAACATTTAAAATATTAACTATTTCAAATATTTTATCAAATAATGACAGAAGAAATCTTGTTTATGTGAAATAGATATATAAAAGAAAATGTTTCAGCTCAGAAAAATACATTCAAATACGATATATGATTTGCTAACTTTAATAAAACATAAAATAATTCTTGAATGCTACTATATAAATGTTAATTTGCAGTGTGTATTTTCAGGCAGACTGTTAAATAAACTATTCTATGATGTCAATGTAGATTGTCTTAGAATTACAATACAAAAATTTGACTTTTGAGATATACTGAAAACTTCTCCCATAAAAACATGTTAAGATTTAATACTTTTAATTTATCATTTACTTCTTTATTGATTAAAACGCCTCCAAAAAATCGATAAATTTATGTGTTTATTAATCATCTACTAGCCTTCACTAAGTTGACTTCCAGAGACGGCAGAAAAAAATCAATGATAATTTCTTAAGACTATGGAAATGATTTTTTTATTTTCTTATTTTATATCTAATAAATTTTTGTATAGGTAATCGATATAAGTGAGAAGAATATGTCAAAACAATCTATACCAACAGTCTTTTTCTATCTTCAAATTTAGTAACTCCGCAAAAGTTTTTTTTTATCTTCAAAACATCCTTTACTCTTAAAAAGAATGAAACGGAAACAGATTAAAAATCTAATTACTGCCTTACTAATTAAGGTCAAGATTTCTTAATGAAGCATGGGGAGGTAAATTATCGAATATTAAAAAAACATAAAATCCAGAGCGTTAATCTCTTTCAAAGAGCCAAGAGCACCTGCTTCTCTGCTCATGACAGAATGCTCGATAATGACTGAAGAAGAAACTTTTTTCATTTAATTATTGGATTTTAATTTTTTTTAAATAATTTTACTTTCAAATTGAAATGTTACTTTTTCATCATCTTTAAAGTTGACTCGTATAGTTAATTTATTACCATGCGTGATTATGAAAAATAAATTAATGTCTTAATTTATAGAAAAGGCTTACAGCTCTTAACAAGTATGATTAGTTAGATTGAGGGCAAGAAATTTAATTAATTATTGCAAAACAGTAATTACATCTGACTGGTAGTTTATTTTTATTATTTAGATATTAATGACCGCAATATATGTGATTCAATAATTTAATTAAATTTTGTTTACTTAAAAATGTTTATGCTAATACACCTTAATTTATAAGTGGAGAATAAATAATTGATTAATTGTATTATAAAATAATTGCGTACAAAAATCATAAAATAAAAAAATTGAAGAAAAAAAAACCTTATAACAATAGAATGTTCATTATTATGCTAGTCAAAAACTAAATGATGCAACTTATAGAAGCTATCAAATAATAAATTGTGAAAAAATTTTATAAAAAATTCAACTAAAATAAAATCATTTGATAGAAAATACAAAAGCATAGAGCAGTTGGAAAATTAATTTTTCTTAAAATAATTTAATGATGTTTTAATCACTTGTAAATAAAAAGCAAACTTATTTGGAAAATTTAATTGCTTTAAAATTTTTGTTGTTTAACATGATAAGATTTCACAGAGAAATTTTAAAAGATAAATATCTTTGATATTGTCTTTAACTATTAAAGATTAGGTTTAACAATCTTTTAACAGTCAATTAAATTTAAATTATTTCACACTATTTATAAAAAAATATTTATTAAATTTACAAAAATATTGATAATTATATTTATATTAAAAGAGAAATTAAGGAAATTATTTTATTGAAATAATAATTTTCATCCCGTGCGCGCGTTTATTTCGCATTTACACTTCACACATTTTTGTGGGAACTGATAAAAAGTTGAGGTTTTATAAAAAAAATTTGATTATAATTCAATTTCTTTCATAAAATGTTTTGCAACTTTTACTACTAATTAACTTAATAAAACATATTCATCTGAATATGAAAATTATTCAATTATTGTTCTTTTCCTATTTATTTAAAAAATTCAAATATTCATTTAAATAATAAAGATTAATCTAAATTGTTATTTGCACACATCAAAATTTTGACCTTAATTAGGTTAAATTAAAATATGATGTATGAATAAAAGTATTATTATGTTCATAAAAATGTAAACGCATTGTTTGCACATGCATTGTTTAATTTAATGTATAAATTATAGAAATTCAGATTTTTCTAAAAAGCAAGCAAATCAGGAATTATCACTAAAAATAATAGTAAAGCGCATTTAAATGAACATATGAATTTTTTGTTGGATACTTTTAATAAAGTTGTTTTGAATTATCAACCAAATTTTAAATAATATTTGATATTGTGACAAAATTATTATAGAAATTTGCCCTCCATAAAAGTTACCATAATGACATGTTGCATTTAAGTATCTACAGATTTGAGAAAGGTTATAAGTTCTTTGCAAATGTTATGGCTTACAGATATTAAGTGATAAAAAAGGAAAGAATTAACAATATATTTTGGTTGAACAACATGAATCAAGAAGTCTACAGTTCATCAACTTGTATAAGTTAACTGTTTAAAAATAATTTAATTACATGATTTAATCACATCTTTTGTCAGAAATGTTATAATATTTATTTGAAATGGCTACTTATATTTCCATAGAAATGACAAAAGCTATGAACATGTAAAGATTCATATGAAAACTAGTGACTGAGGAATTTGTTTCTTAATATAAGAAATACAATCACATTCAACAGAAACGTCATTGCAAGGAATTTAATAGCAATAATTATTGGCGAATTGAAAAACTGAAGATATTAATATTCAATTATGCGTTAGTGAACATTTTAAAAAATTACTGTCACATTCATTTCGTAAAGAGATTACATACAATATTCTTAACCTTGTCGTAGATTAAATATCATTACAATCTATTTTAATGTTGAATTTGTTTAATAATTGAATTCTATTGGAAGTATTTTTGATCATAGAAGTTTTCCCTGAGACATATAGTAAAAAAAATACTTTACGACATATTTTCAGACTACAGGTAAATACATTATTTGACCTGTTAGAACTTGACAGTAATTTTAGATGCACGGTAATTAATTTGGTAATGACTGTAGTTTAAATATATTTTAAGGCACTATAATCATCCATTCTCAATATATAAAAGCTCTTACATAATATGTAAAAGCACTTGTCAAACTTGCAGATTACGTAATTTTTCCAGCCTTTTCTCTTAATTACTGTTGGATTAATTTACAATTTTCATTTATTGTAGAAATGTAAATATTCCTCATATAAAATGTAATAAATGATGTAATTTGTAATGAGTATTTATTAATGAAAAGAAGAATTCAGCGATGATAATGCTTTTATCACTGTTTGGTAAAAAAAAAAAATCTTATCACTTTTAATAGTACAAGCTATAAAAGTAATATTCTTGGTAAGGAAAATAAATTATTTACTAACAGAATAATAATAAAATGTATATTTTCTTACTAATTATTGAAAACACTACTAGAGTACTTACCACTTAAAAAAATCATTTAAAAATTCCTGTTTATTAAAAAAATATAGTCACACATTTCAAGAGAAAGCTCACAAATTTCGTATAATTTCCAATGCCTGATTTAATCGTTTTTGTTAAGCTTAAACTGATTGTGATTTGTATTAATAAAATTAAATGTATAGTTTGAAATAAATAAAACTAAAAATTAACTTTTCTTTCAGTTTCAATCAGGAAATGGTATTACAGAGTTATATATAAAATAAAATTTAAATTAATGCTAATGAAGTGGATAGTACTTTCCATTAGCACATCGCACTTTCCAGTTAAATAATCTTTTTAACGCTTTGCACTTTGTTCCTGTATATTTTTTCCTATCTTTCAATCAGAATTCCTTTATCAAAATAATATGAAATATAAGACTTATTCGTAAACAGATTAAATTTTTCAGTTGTCAAAACTGTGTATAACTTTTTTTTTAAATTTGGAGGTTATTTTTCCACATTTAAAGAGCTAATAACTCTTAAAAAGCAAATGAAATAATGCGTGCAATATTTAATTTATTTCGATAACTTAAAATTATTGTAATAGAAATTTAAAATGAGACTAATAATGCAGTCAACAATTGCATATTGAAATGAAAATTATAAAAGAACATTTAAAGTCATTGTTATATGCATTATGTACACACGTCCATAAATTCAATATAATACCGGAACCTGCAACTAAAGATTCAGAAAGAAAATAAACATGATTTATTCATAAAACTCATGAATTATACAAACAAGGAAGAACAAAAATATGAGGTATGTATTATACTAACCATACAATTCACGATTTTAGCGTCCTAGAGTACTTAATAACATATCGCTCGTACAAAAATTGAACAGTTCATTGTTGCTATGATGGTTAATTTATTGTAGATAGTTCATACGAAAAAATACAATCCTTATGACGTCGAGACATGCCAAAAATTACATCTAAGCTTCACTTGGGAAAGTTAAATATATTCAGAAAAGTAATGCTTTCTGAAAATCGAGTACAGATAAAAATGTCAGTTGGCTGATTGCGAATCATTTGCCAAGCATCTTTCAAACATAATTTATCAGATTAAAGTCTAGTTAGAATGCTAGCTATTCTGCAAGCGGTATATTTTCCCTTTGAAGGACGTCATTGGCAATAAGCGAACAGACTTTCATCCATAAACGCAAACTTAAAACTAAAGGTACCCTTAAGTAAAAGGACATGTTATTCCAGAACGACTTTCAGATAAATTTGATCTGTAATGGTTCTATGCAGCCCAATATAATTATTTTTCCATCGCAAATTCCTCCACCACTGTAACGTTTTACCTTTAATGATATTGCTCTTGATAGCAATTAGTATCTGTTGCTCTCTATATTAACATCCGATGTGAATCGACGTACAAGCCTAAACTTGACTCGTTGGAACACGAAATACAAACTCACAATGACAATGTTTGCTTTGTATGTTCTCTTCTTTAAATTTGTCGCTGACGATATACAAACCGGAAGTCAACATGTTTCCTTCTTTTCCACTGATCTTTATACACCGCTTTATTACACTCTCACCATTATAGCGTATAAGCTCGACATCATCATGCGCATTCCTGTAATTTGAATATAATGCTTATCTACATGTGATATATCTAAAGATGGCATTTTTCTTCCAGTGTTCGATTTTTGTGAGCTTCTGGATTATATTTAAATTATGAACATGTGTGTATTTTATATAGAAAAAAAGAAATGAGTAAGAAGTTGTCAAAATTTAAAACAATATGTTTTATAATGATTAATTAATAATATTTCTTAAAATATAAATATGATATGTTCACAGATCAAAGTTGTAATGTTAAAAATAAATTTTGCTTAAAATTGTTTAAAATGTTATAAAATTTTCTTGGATCTTATTTCATAAAAATATCAGAATAAGGCATATATTTTTGACAATATGAAAGGACAGAACGAGATGAACAAGGGGAAATATATCGAAAAAATCTTTAAATAATTTCAATATGCATTTTTTTAATAATGGGTATTTTAAATGAGATAGGCTAAGGGTCGTTTTGAGCCTTACATCTTGTCTTTTTAAATGTATTTAAATAGTTGAAAAATTCAACTTTTTATAAAAGACTGTATCTATAAAAAATAATAAAGTTTTATCAGAAAACTTAATAAGCATTCTCACTTCACATTTGCACTATTTTTCAAGCTTTTTTCTATGTTCTCAAATAAGCTTCTCATTTATAACCTGAGTACCACGAAACAAATTACCTTTTTTTATTGGTAATTTTATTCTAGAGAATACCTCTAGCTCTTCAAAATGACTTCCTTTTATAGTACGATAAACTCTGTTTGAACGGTTTTTGTTCCATAATAGTAACTTTTTATCACACTCTTTCAGTTTTTTTATTCATAAATTTTCAAAATAGCTTTCACATCCATAAACATCCATTTTCATTTGCTACTTGATTTTTGTTTTGTCGATTGAAAGTAAAATTTACCAAAATTTGGCTGGAATACGATTTTGGTTTTATTATTTCTCAATAAAAGATAATATTTTCTCAGTAATGGAGTTAAATTCCTTTGGAAATTTTATCTGGCTTGATGTTTTTAAACAGAGTGGTCTATATTTTTATTTACGCCAACAGTATTCTAAATATTGTTTCGTGAGCATTTGAAAATAATTTAATATTTAGCATAGCTGTTTGAAATATATTGTTTATTCTGTATATTTATAAATATACATAATATACAATGAATTTCAAACAACTATGCAAAATGTTAAATCATTTTTAAACATTTACTTTATTTTTTTATTTTTTAATAAAATTTATTTTATAATTTTCTACAATAGTATAATGAATACCTGTTAATGAAGAACCATTTGAAAGATATTGGTCCGTATCCGTTCCAAACACATTTCCATAAAAACCTCAAGCATATCTCCTGATTATGAATTGTGATTTAAATTATGAATAAACTCCTTCATAATTATTCAATAGCGTTTCCTTTTGAAACTTTACAAACCGAAATGTATAGCCAAATGTTTAAGTCACATATACACACAGAAAGATTTTTTCAAATGTTTAATATTATTTTTCACATTATATTTCAGTCTTGACTATAATATTTATTTCAATTGTTTAAACATATTTTGTAATCAAAATATTTACTGAAATTTACTGGCAATAATTGTTTCTTTCCAATTAATATTGGTTGTTTATTAGCTTATTATTATTAAACACGAATTAAAAAGAAACAAACATTGTAAATTAGCTCTAAAATACACTATAAATAGATTACACAAACTGATTATATTTTCAATATACTTACAAAAACAAGAAACTATTTATGTATATGTTATATAATTTTAATAAAATGAGTTGATTCAATTTATTTTCAAAATATTTTTTAAAATATGGAAAACCATATTTTTTTCAAATTTTAAAATAATTGTTGAATCAAGGGAAGTAATAAGAAAGAACACATCCAAAAAAAAGATAGTTTTTTAGAAAATTTTACAATTATAGTTGTAATTTATTTAGTAAAAGTTTCATTACTTACACATAATAATACGTTCTTTAGAGTACAGGTTCCTTTTATGAATACATTTGTTAAGCGTTGGAAGATTTTTTTGTTTTATCCACTGTCACGAAAGAATAAATTTCTTTACACGTGGAAAATTTTCTTTAAAGATTAGCAACATTAATACGTGTTTTAATGAAATTATTTAACTTATAGACTATCCATAATGCGCTACTTGAGATGTTAATCAAAGTTAGAGTCTCGGAAGAAACACTTATTGCTTTTTCATATTTTAATAGGCTTAGAAAGCAATAAATAATGTAAAACTTATGAAATTGTGTCATGTGTTTTCTTGTGATTAGCATTTTCTAATACTTGATACATTGATTAAAACTTGGGAGTATCGATATTTTCATATAACTTCATTAACAAACAATTATAAATGCATTGATTGTTATTCTTTCATTTTTAAAATTTCAGTTAATAAACATTTTTTCCTGTTTTACAAAATAATGTAAAAGTAACTCATTGAAACATGAATTATTTTTCATTCTTATTAATTATTTAATTTGAACTTCATTACTTATTTACATATCTGGTTTAAAATTAAAAATTATAAAATCACATCTTTAAAAGTAAAAAGCTAACAAATATATTTAGATAGATGAATGAGATTTCTTAAAATATGTCCATGACAATAACCTTTTCTATATTTTCAACTATTGTAAAAAAAAATAAACTCTTATTATTTTCAAAGGTATGTTGAAGTAATACATTATCAAAATTTTTTGTCATTTTTAGCGAAAATTCTTGTTTAATTTATTCTATTTATTTTTTCAACTTATCCATTAAATTATTTATGTAGCTTTCTCAAATATAACAAGCTTTTTCTAGGAATTTTTTTAATTATTTTTTTTACTTTCATGCTAGATAATTGAAAAGGAATTCAATATAAATTTGAAATTAGTTGAGAGAAATGTGAAATGAGTTGAAGGACATGCAAATATTATAATTCAAGACTTAAAGCATTTATAATCATAAATGTATATATTAGTACACATTTAACATAGAATATATCTTAATGCATGTTTTCAGTAATTCGTATAGATTGAAAACATTTGAATTATGATAAATCTGAGTGCATACATCTTCAGTGGTTTCAAATCTCTTACTGACATTAAATGTTTTATGAAAATAAATGTTATATTAGAATGCTCAAAATTCCATGAAGTCTTTGAAAATAGATTAATTTTTATTTAGAAAAAAATTAACAATATTTTACATTTAAACTGAAAAAATTGTTCAATTTAATTCTTGTGTTTCTATTTTATTACACCAATTACTTAATATTTTCTTTAAATAAAGTTAATTTCTTTATATGTGAATGAATACCAAAAGTTCTACAAATAAGGTATTATCTTTTAAGTGAAGTTTCAAAACAAAATCTGAAATCACTTATTTCAATGTATTCACATGTAATTGAAAAAAAAAACAAAAATAATGATTTTATCTATTTATGTTTTTAATATTTAAAAGTTTGATTCAAATGATGCGCAAATGGCTGCATTTATGCAATTCTTGTTTCCTTCTTTTCATAGGATATAAAATGTACACAACCGCAAGTACATGATTACAAGTCAAAATGACGTCTCTTAATAACATAACTCCAGATGCGAATTATAAAAAAATGGATCCGGAAGTTCTGATAGAACTTCCAGACCCAAAAATCATCAGTGATGACTGCACCATCATCATGAATGGCCACCACAACTACGGCATGGAAAAAGAAACATCAATTCATGGAGATGTAGAGGAAGAAACTCAACCCTTTCTTACAAATCATGTGTCATCAAACCTCCAATCTAATTCATCGTCCAACACGTTCCCGCTCAAAGAAAATTTTGCTACGTCCAGTTTAGATGAAGACAGTGATCCCGATGTTGAACCTGAGAGTTCAACTCATCTTCTTCAAGATGAAGGGCAAAGCGAACAGAGTCCAAAGTGTCTAAAAACCAAAACCAAAATACCGTCTTTCCGATCACCTAGCAAAAAACAAGCTTCAGGGGCAACTCACTCACACATCCAGCATAGACCTCTGGGACCACCCCAAAGTACTTTACCAAATCCTGTCTGTCATGTAGCTAAAAAGTTCTGGCCTTTATCTCCTGTGGTTTGGGTACTTCTTTGCACAATGACTGTAATTGTAGTATTCTGCGTGGCACTAGGTGTGTACTTAGCGACTACCACGAAATGCAGTCCCACAAGGCAATGGTGGCAGCGATCGACATTCTATGAAATATTTCCAGCTTCATTTCAAGACACAGATGGTGATGGATTTGGAGATATGAAAGGACTGATACAACATCTTGACTATTTGCAAAACTTGAGTATTGATGCCGTAAGATTAAACTCAATTTTTAGTGCTTTGGATTATCCTTTGGAATATGAACATGTCATTGACTTCGCAAACATAGATCCTCATTTGGGTAGGATGGAAGATTTTCAAGAATTCGTTAGAAGGCTCCATGCCAGGAACATCCGCTTGATCCTTGATCTAAATCCCACCGTCACCAGTGACCAGCACACGTGGGCTGCTCATTGGCTTCTGCACCGCCGTGGACCATTTGAACACTTTTATTTTAACATTACCGATGAAGAAGTAAGTTATAATATTCTTTATTTAAAAGTAAAGGTTCTCATAATTAACAAGGTATTTAAAATTAAAGATAATAACTAATTGTAATAGCCACTATGTAAAAAATTGATATTGCATTGTAAATCATTAATCAGTAAAAAATTCAGAATGCATGATGGAAAAATAATTGCTATAAAAGAAAATGCATGCTTTGCCAAACAAATTTTTAACTTACATGGTTTACTCATTTGTATTCAAATTTCTCAATGTTTTAGATTTCCTAATCTATATTATGTCTCCAAATCAGCTAAAATCAAACAATATAAGCATTAAAAGTACGTATTATTATAATGGGTAGTGAAAAAACAAGATAAACCAGTGATACTATTAGAATTTCATGTTTACTACTTTGGTTTTCGATTAACACAGTTTCAAAAGAACTTTTATATGATAAATAAGAAACATTATATTATATTACGGAAAAATAAATATTATATAAATGGAAAAAAATATGATATATTTAAAAAAACTCAGAGCTCAATTAGAAAGAATATTAATTTTTAATTTCAAGATATTATCTTAAACTTAATTTTCACCACATTTTTAATTTTAACATACGCAAAACTTTTTCTGATCTACTAAGATTTTCTTTAGTCATATATTATTAAAATATTTATTAAATTTTGTTAAAGTATTTTATTAAAGTATTTATTTTAATTAGAAATAGTGTGTTTTTATTTTGCTTTTGCTAAAATGAATGAGATATATTTGTGCAGAAAACTATTACAACATACATTATTTGCTCCTTATTTAAAATAAATTACTTTAGCTCGAATTCATCGCTATGCTATATAAATATGTAATTCTTTTAATCATTATAAAACTAAAAATATTGTTAACAAAATATTAGATGATATTGAATTAATCACATTTCAATTAAGGAATTAAATTTATAGAGGAAAAACATATTTATTTAAAATTATATTAAAGATTATGTTTTGATATTTGATAATTAAAATTTTTCTATTAATGTTTTTATTTATCACACAGTTCATATTATTAAATATAATAATTTTGGTAATTAAATTAAAAATATAATTTTCTTATGAAATTTTTCTCTCCTTTCAAATAAATGAAATTTAGTGCAAATTGTTTAAACTTAAAAAAGAAAAATAATTTTACAATATTTTCATTTTTAAAACAGGAATTTTAATAAGCAATAGATATTATGCTTCTTAAACTTGCTTAAAGTATTTTAAAATACTTTTTGCTTTATGTTATAAATAAAAGTATTCATTGGATGTAGAAAATATGAGACAGAAAACGATCCTTTCAAAGAAGATCAATTTAGTGAATATGTATTCCCACCATGTTGCTAAAAATAAAAATTTTCAGTGTATTTTAAATCCAATTTATCTTTTTCCTTATCTGATACAATTTCTTTATCTCCATTCTGATTTCAAAAAATGTTGCTTAAAATCTTTTAAGCTTGTGGACTGAAAGCTTTTGAAAGTAAGCCTGATTGTTTTTCCAATATTTATCAGACTTCAAAGAAACGAGCCACTTAAAGTAAATGATTATGATGGTGTATGATTTGAATCGATACAAGCGCGTGCATTTATCGAGCTATATGGCAATTTAATCGCTTGGAAAAGTTCTCTTTACCATGAAATTTGATCAAAATAGTTTATTCCAAACTTGGTTTTCCTTTCATTTCGCTTACAATCGACTAATGTAGAGTAGTAGAATTAAGGTACAAAGATAAATGTCCTTTTGTTAAAGAAATATTTTGATTTCTTATTTCATTGGTCCCATATAAGATCTGTTATTTTTGTTTCACAATTTTCTAAAAACCTAGCTTTTTCTTCACTACTAGCTTATTATAATATTATTTTTAAAAATATCTTGGAGAGTTAAATTAATTATGAGATGACTTTTAAAAATTATTTGTAAATTACTGAATCATGGATGTAATAAATTACTGAATTCATTGAAAATGTATCCTCTGATTATTCTCAAAATTTATTTTTATATAAATAGTATAAAAAAAAAGTTCACAGAAAAGAATATTTTCAGATTTCTTAATTTATTGTTTAATGAATTGTATTATTTAGTAGGAAAAAATATCTATTATAATATTCGAAAAAATAATATGTAACAGATTATTTAAATTGTTCCTTTTTGGAGCATTATTAATTTGTAAAAATGTTGTTAAAATACAAATTGTATGACATTTTTTAAATGGTAAAATTTAATCTAAAAATGTCTTTATTCACTCATTCCTATTGTGCTGCCAAGTAATAGTTATTGCTTTAGCATTCAATGCAAATGTCTATGATTTTAATTTCTACTTTGAATGTAATTGATAGTAGTGGTTCAGAATCAGGGTTAACCACATTATCGTTGAATTAACTGTTGTAAACAAAAAGTAGCCAAAATTCTATTCACAAATAATGAGAATAAATAACCATTTTTGGAACTTACCTAATTAAGAGTTTAAAATACTTAGTAATCTTATTAAAAAAATTAAAACAGAATTTTATTGGTTATTTAATATTAAATTATTTTGATAATATTCTTAAAAAATAGATTTATAACTAACTTATATATTAAGATGTAACTTAAAAATCATGATAATTTTAAAATATTATTTATTTTTTTTTTTATTTTATTTGGAGATTTTTAAATTAAATTAGTTTAGAAAATTTATGATTTGAATAAATTTTCACAAAAATAACTGTGAAAATTAAATAAATAATTAAATTCATTAAAATATTTAGATATGTAATGATTCAATCTGAAATAACATATTATCCTGTTTAAATAAAATAATTACAATTAAAATATAGCCTTAAATTTAAAACGGAACATTCAATTAAATTAGATGAAGACATTACTTTATGACAAATGATTGAATTGATAAGTTATCAGGCATTCAAACACTCATTTTTCATTTAATTTCTCAAGTGAATACAGTACAATGTGTGAAATTAAATGGATGAGATTCAGATAATTATTTTTTTTTACTTGAATATGAAACTAGAATACTAGTAATTGAGTATTGTTTGTAAAAGTTAAAAAGTTGCTATCATTTGTTAAGTACTTTATTTAATTACTACAGGAAATATTTACTTATTTTAAGAGCCGAATTGTGTAGACACTACTAAGCTTTAACATATTTTTTAATTAATTCATTTCTTCAAAACATTTGTTATTGAACACATATACACAAGAAAAGATAACAATAATAATTTAATTTTTTTGATTTGTTATTTTCATACAATTTATTTAAACTTGAATAAAATATAGCATTCTTTAAAAGATAAAAAAAAATCTCCATTGCTATATTACTTATGATATCTCAGTAAATTTGACAATTTCAAATAAGAAATAAACATTTGAATTAATCATTCGGAACCCATATCTCATATCTCGTTTCATATCTCGGAACCCATATCCAATCAAAATAAAACTTATGAACACATCATACTAACAAATATCAAATATTTTTTTATTTTGAAAAACTTCAGTAATTTGTATTATTGGAAAGTTAAATAATATATTTTATATGGAATATCTTTATATGGAATATCTTTAGAGATATGCATTTGCATTAAATTTACAAGCAATGTGATAAAATTAAAGAGTGATATTTTGAGTTTTAAAATCTTACAATTTATTTTTACATTTCTTTGACATATTATACATTTCATACTATATCAGAAATCTGATAAGCTTTTTGTACTTGATCCTATAAAATAGATTTAAATTTTTATAGCTTTGAGAAAGATATTTAAATTAACAGGGAGAAATTTCTTTCGTTATTAATCGATGACAACGAATAATACTAATTTTGTTGTTTAAGATACTATGAGTCTGCATTGTATTACAAATATATTCTTAAATTCATAAGTTTCTTTTGATTTTCTATCACTTTAGATATATTTCTAATACATTATCTTTGAATATTTGTATTATACAGGGTTATTACAAAAGAATCATTGAATTTCAGAAGCATTTATTTTGAAACAATATTAGGTTACAGCAATTAGTTATAATTGAAAGAAACCAAAGGTATCCAAAATTAACTTCCAAACCGTAGATATTCAATATGTGTTTTTCAATGATAAGGCAGGTGTCAAAACGATATTTCAGTTCCTTCCACACATTACTCAGTTCGGTTGCGTCGATAATCACGATTGCAGTCGTGATGCGGCTCTGACAGTCAAAGTGGTAGATAACGGTGCTATGTCCATACAGTCTTTAACATATCCCCAGCGGAAGAAGTCACATTGTGGGCATCAAAACAGCTAATGTCCTTCCGACAATTAATATCGATCAATCCATGACAGTCACCTAGTAAGGTAATCACGAACCTCATCAAGGCAGTGTGGTGAAATTCCCCCTTGTTGGTAAATGTAACCTTTATGACACGTTCTAGTTGCGGAAGCGATCTTAACAGAAACACATCCAAGTACAAAGCACCCGTAACATTGCCCATACCAAAAATAAAAGGTCAATGCATCTTATTTCAAGAAACTGCATAATAAACATTCATTTTTGTGTGTTTAGCAACTTTATGTAGGCTTTCAGTATCCCATATATCTACATTGCGTTGGTTTACTTTGCCACCAATGTGAAAGTTAGTTTAGTCACACTCTGAACACAAGTTTGTCCTCAGAGGTCGTCTTCAGAGACTTCTTGTATGTTTTCAGAAAACGACTTTCTTTTTGACATGGCTGTTCGGCTTTAATACCTGTACGACTTAAATCGTAATGCTTTTGTAAAAATTTTTTACACAGTTGTTAGTGGAATGTAAATTTGTGAGTAATATGGTTTGTTAATTTTTTGGGCACTATTTTGTTCGCTGTTTCTTCAGTAACGTTTAGTCAGTGAAAACTTTTGCTTTTACATAAACAACCGGTTTCTTTGAGCAGCCGATGCAAGCCTAGAATTCTTTATTCGGTTTATGGTTTGAATTTGTATAACCACCTGATTGCTCTCTGAATTTTTAGGAGGGATACACTAATGGAAAATTCTAGCACATAAAAAACAATTTGTACTTTCCAGTCATCTTTTTGAAATATAAAGTATGTCCAGTAACCATGGCAATTGTATGCACATTACACTTATGTAGTTTGAAATTGACGAAAACGCCCTCTTGTTTGCATTGTCATGGAAATATACTTTTCCAAGTTTAGATGTCTAACCATCAAACCCAATGAGACAATTGTAATAACCATATACTTTATTTTCCTAATAAGTAGATTAAAAAATTTCTTAAAATATTATATTCTATTATTAAAATAAGAGTAGCCAGGATAGTAATAAGAAAGATTATGATGAATACATATAAGCTATAGTATTTTTATTATTTATTTCAACTATATATTTTTAATTTAATTATATTATTAATTAATTGACAACTTTAACAGAAAATATACATAAAGTGAAATATGCCTATTTTTATACTAATTATACCTTTAATTACAGATTATCATTTAAAGTAAATGATTAACATAACAATATTTATTTCAATTGATGATTTTAAAATTATATTTTCATATCAAAAACAAATTTTGTATAAACTCACAGCATGATTTTTTTTTTCTACATAAAACTTGAATCTTAAAATGTTGCAAATTTTTCCAAACAAATGCGAAGATACAAATTTATGAAGTCTAAATTTTTGAAAGTTTATAAGCGAAATTCCAATGCTTGATCTTAATTGTTTTGTTTAATATCCACACACACAAGCATAAAGTGAAAAATATTTATTAATTCCATTTTTGACGAGAAACATCTTTAGGAAGAATTGGCTTTCAAAACAACTGTCAATCATTCGAAAAAAAAGTATTCTGTGCTAATTTCTTAATTAATACTGTCTTTCGTGACTCTAAAACTTTATTAATTTTAAAAATTTTTTTTAAATTGTAAGCTTACAAACAATCTCTTTGTGCTCATTAGCAATATACCTTTGTTGTATTTAAACTTTTCATTTGCTTTGACATTAAATTTTTCTTTACAAACACCATTTAAGGCTAGACTAATTTTTAAATGAAAGATAAAGCTTTAAAATTGCTATTGGATATCACATTGTTCATATTAACTACTTTCTAAGGCATTAGAGCAAACAATCGAGAGCTTCGATATTTCGTAATTTTATTACTGTCTACACACAGTATAAATATTTCAACAAAATTCCACTGAAATATTTATCATTAAAAATTTGTATAATAGTCAGGGATATTTCAAATAATATTGAACTATGCTCAAAATGCTAATTTTGATTCTTATAACATAAACACGTTTAAGAGCTTGAGTGCCAAAAATACAAGCAAAATTAAATTTTTATGTCGCATTTCTTTTTCATTTCATTATTAAAATGATTTAAGGTAGCAGGACACTAAAATTCACTTTGAAATAAACAATTAAAAATACCAGTATGGTTATTTAAAAATTATGAAAATATCCACTCTTGTCGAAGAAATTATTATTTTATTGCGCTGGAGCTAAATCAGTAATAGAGTTCAATATTACTGTTTTTTGTCGAAGATAATGTTATTAATTTAATGAATGCATTGGAAATAAATAAAAAAAATTATGATATTTGTTTAACTTATAGCTTAAAATACGAGGGTTACTCTGAAATTTTTGAGATACGCGCAGACAAGAATTCACAAAATAAAAATAACGGTTTAATTTTAAAATACAAAGTATTTTACCACAGAAGATGAATTTTTACTGACTTACTTCAACTTGTTTAGCGTAGAATAAATTTTAAACAGAAGAGAAAATGGAGTTGACGCGAGGACATTTTCGCGATATGATTTTCTACGACTTTAAAGCAGGGTTAAATCAAGAAGAATGCGTTCAACGGTTGCAGTTAGCATTGGGTAATGAATCTCCAGCTTGTGCTACTGTATTCAGATGGTTTATAGAATTTAGAAGTTGTCGCAATTTCCTTCAGGATGAAGAACACACAGGAAGGCCGCCGTCGGCAGTAATCCCGGAAAATGTGTCTGACATACGAAAAATGTTAATGGATGATAATCGCTGTACCTATCAAATGATACAAAAGGAACTTAACATTGGATCCGCAGCCATACACAAAATCATTCATGAAGAATTACATATGAAAAAAGTAGTTTGCCGTTGGGTTCCCCATAATCTAACTGAGCACCAAAAAGAGGAGCGTGTCAGAATCAGTAAAGAAACTCTTAAATTGCTAAATGATGGTGGCCATCGCATCATTTCTAAAATTGTAACAGGTGATGAAACGTACATACCGTTTTTTGACGTTCCAACACGTCAATAAAGCGAAGTATGGGTCTTTGAAGGTGATCCCACGCCGACAAAGGTGAAAAATCAACGCGTACTGAAAAAAGTGATGTAAGCCGTTTTCTTCAGAAGTACGGGATTGGTCAAAGCCATCAAGTTGGAACGACAGAAGACAGTAACAGCAAACTGGTGTACCACTAAATGTCTTCCAGAAATTCTACAAGAACTGAATGTTAAGGGACTAATGCTTCACCATGACAATGCATCTTCACATACAGCCGGATTAGCAGTTGAGTTTCTTAAACAAAAACAAATTAAAGTGATCGAACATCCACCGTATTCACCTGATCTAGCTATGTGCGACTTTTGGTTTTTTTTTTTTTTTTTTTAATCTAAAAAAGAACTCACGTGGACATCGCTTTCATTCAGTAGAAGAGATTGATGTGGCTATAAATGCATTTTTTCATCTATTCCAAGAAATGAATGGCTTGAGGCATTTAATCTGTGGAAAATTCGTCTACGTAAGTGCATTGATGCTGGAGGAGACTACTTTGAACACACCTAAAATTTTATAAGTATAACTTTAAAAACCTAGTTGTATCTCAAACACTTCAGATTGACCCTCGAACTCTATATTTATGCATCACATTAAATTCGAGAATTAATTAAATTGTGATGAAGTTTCAGTATAACTTCATTTAAAATTCTCTTGACTAAATCAAAAGAAAAATAAGTAACGTCAATAATACACATTTTTCATTTTATTGATTTCAATTAAGGAAATTTTTATTCAAATATTAAAAGGGAAAACAAATTCATACATTTAATCATTTATTAAATAAACTCCTTTGATACAATTTTACTGCTAAATTCTTATTTTTATGCGGCTTTTAATTAAATTTTGGATATAAATATCAAATTAAGTTTAAAATAATTTCCAAATTAAAATATTACAAATTTGGAAATTCTTGAGAGTTGAGTTTTTTTTTTTTTTTTTTTTTTTTTTTTTCTAAACTCGCTTTATTTTAAATACACATTATATATAATATAGAATTATGAAATATTTTTAAAATAATTTTTAACAATATATTTAAAATATACGTTTTATTTATTTGAATTTTATTTCGCTGAACTTTAAATTTTTATTACTTAAATATCAATTGTTTAACTATCACAAATTTATTATTACACACTTTTTCAAACTAATTAAAATATAATTTTTTCGCGTCTTCTTAGAAACTCGCTTCGAAATAAATCTCAACATTTGTCCTTATATAAACATATCTTTATTATTTTATTAGCTAAAGTCTTCAGTGTATTGCTTTAGTTTGATAATTGATAGTTCTTTGTGAAGGATTATATCCTTGTCGCTTATTCTTATTAAGACGAATGGAGAAAACTGACCTCAATCACGTCAGTGGTGAGTGTATAAGATAGCGTGTATAGATCTCATTTCAACATTATTGGGTCTGAGATTTGATCAACTCCTACATTTTCCTCATATATTACTCTCCGTTTGCTGTTATGAGATTACTGGAGTTCATTTTAGTTTACCGCTTATAAGTATGAATTATTATCCTTGATGAACAGAGTTAAATAGTCATTTCCAATAAAGTATTCTTTCTTGTCGTTCTTATTCTTTGTTATAATTTATTTGACTCTTATGAGTTATACATAAAGAAAGTTTAGAATCTTTTATTCATTTACTGGACTTTTATAATTTTTTTTTTTGCTTGTTTCATTTTTGAACTTAATAATTTCTAAGTTTATATTTATTATGATATCACAAAACAATTTAATCACACAAAACAATCATAAGCACTCAATTGTTACACTAATTCTTAAAATTTTGATATGTTTTATTATATAAGGTAGTAGTAACTATCTGAGTAAAAATGTCTGCAATTTCTATCCTAAAATAGTCATAATTAGTATATTTTACAATAGATATACAAATGAGAAAAATTTGGGAAATATTATATACTGGAGTATTACAATATTTCTCAATCTTTGTGGTTGTTTCAAAATTGTCATATTGCATAGTTATTCCTAATAGCAGTAATAAATTAGTAATTAGTACAAAAATAAATTTACTGTTTCCCAAAATAACATAAAAAAAAGATTTGGACTAAAGTTTTGCATACTTAGATCTTATTTTAGTGCTCATAATTTTCCTTTATATTTTAATAGAGCAAATAAAAATATGTCATTAATTTGATGTTATATCAATATTTTGAAAGAAAAACGTTGAATACAGCATATTTTGTAATTTGTTCCATAGATTATTAAAATGTAAATGAGATTGCCTTATTCATGTTAATTTATGTCAAATCAAATTTTTTAATATATTTTAAAGATAGCAATTATAATATTATAGGTAATATTTCTTCAGAAATGGAAATATAATAAAAAGCAGGTTTAAATATTCAAACCAAACAATAAAACTAACATTTGTACCACTGCATGTCAATGACAGAAAATATATTAAAAATAAAACACAGAATTGTATTTAAAATATTTAAACAATCCATTATTTATTGTTTGCCTCACTTGTTATATTCTATGATGTATAGATCATGTGAAAATTTTGACAAGAAGTACGACCTATTTTTCAGCAATATTTTGAATGCTTACTCAAAATTTCAAATGAATTATGCAAGCAATTCAAAAAATATTTATGGCATAATAGAAATTTATATTAAGAATTTATTTAAGCATTCATTTATATTTTAATTTAGGGTGAAGAACCTCCACTAGAACCAAACCCTGAGTACGCTGACAGAGTATGGACATCTCCTCACAGAACTTTTGGCAACCATCTTTACTTAAACTGGTCAAATCCCATTCTTCAGTTGGAAATGAGGAGTATCTTGGAATTATGGTTGGCTCAGGGAGTAGATGGATTTTATATTAAGCATTTACAAAACCTCCATGTAATAGATCAATCTCATATTGCTCAAGTCATACATTTGTGGAGGGTTATACTTGATCATCACAGCTTGAACGGTTCTAAAAAAGTCCTTATGATTTCCCACGATGACATGAAGTATCTGGAGTCAGTAATGGACCCTCTTACCTTCACAAACATCCCCACTATGGTTGATTTAGTTGATGCCAGTATCAGTATAATAAAACCAAACTCAACCGAAATGTATGTCGTTGAAGAAGTAGAGCACTTGAGAAATTATTGGAACCAGTTTCCATTTCCACCCACAATTGTATGGCACTTGGGAGCCGTGGAAACTATGCGGTTGGCAAGCCGAATCGGACCTGAGAAAAATATGGCTGGAATGTTTCTTTTGACCGTTTTACCTGGATCTTTTTCTATATTCTATGGGGATGAGATTGGAATGAGGGATTCATTTGATCCAGAGATCATGAAGGTAATATATATTTTATCCTTGAATGAAATTGATTGTTATATTTTAAGGTTTCTTTAAGAATGATATAAAATGTTGAAACACACACACATATTCATAAATTAATTATATGAAAAATGATATTCAAATTTAATCTAAAAATTTTAAACTAAAATTTAACTAAGAATGAATTGTATAAACATTTTCTGTCTTATTAATAAATTATATTGTTCAACATATTCCACAAAACTGTAGTTTTTTTAAGTTATTTATTATTTATCCTAAAGCTAGAATATTTGTATAAATAAAATGTGCAATGTTATCCATATTCAAATAGAAAAATATTATTTTTAATTACAAAAATATTAAAAAATCAAAATAGTTATGTTTCCAAAATACTTTACTTGTCTAGAAAAATGCCATAAGAACAAAACAACTTTCAGGTTGAATACTATTTTTTAATAAACAATTTCATTTTTTTTCCTAATTAATCTTATTCAATTCTATAATTTTGTTATCTCTATAAATATATAACAGAAATCTGTTAAACAATAATAATATGCTTTTTAATATATTTTAGAGCAACGACAGAGAACTTAAAATTAAGTTTGAATTTTTTTTTCTATGAATTTCTTAATAAATTTACATTATGCTGGTTTCAAATACTTTTTGTTGGAAACTGTCAATAATTTTGAAATCTATTCAATCAAACTTTAAGTGCGAGAGTGTTTATTAATAATTATTCTATAATATTTCAAAATAAATCTTGGAAATTGAATTTTATGTGTATTTTTTAGAAGATATAAGGTTTCATGATTTAATTATTTAGAAAATAAAAGGAACACAGATTCACTCACACTTTCTACTTTTTGTTTTCTCTTCCTTTTTTAACAAACTGATTTATTTAGTTTTAAGTAATTACTGTTTCCATCTAGATTGCTGTAAAATAAAAGAAAATAACCCCCCCAAATTGTTTTAAGTAAAGAAAATGTTTAACAGAATGTATCTGCTATTGGCTTGTAACACGTTAATTATGGTGGAAAATACGTACTATTTACGTAATACATAAATAGTATATGTATGTACTATACGTACTAATACGTAATACGTATACGTATGTACTAATACGTAAATAGTACATGTATGTACAATTTAAATTGAAAAGAAAATTTTTTCTTTATTAAATACCTTTAAAATTTATAAAAATAAAAAAAACATAGCGGTGTAACATTTTAATAATTATTATAAATGAGAAAACTTTAATTTGACATAAATAGGAAAATGGACGGAAATCTTATCTTTAAATCCCTTCTCAAAATTATCTTATGTATTTATTATCTTTATAAACAAGTGTTTGTAACATAATTTTACTTATTGATAAAATATTTATTAATTTGTTAAAATGTCTATGTAATATATCATTAATTTATCACTGCAGTGTGCATATTGAAAGAAATTTTATATAAATATTGTGAATATTAAAATTTACTATGACATGAAATTATGAAATGAATACTTTTTTTAATACTGTAGACATTTTGAAGTTTCCAACATGAATTCAACATAAAAAGAAATATTTATTTAATAGGTGATATGTATGTTAAAATATAAAAATGGAAACGGAAATGAAATAACAATTTAATGAAATAATATATATGGTAAAATTCCTTCTTAAATATCCCTCAAGTTAAAAATAAGTTACATTTATTAGTACCACTCCAGTCTTGTCAGAAGATGAGCTATTGTTCTTTAAATCTCAAACTTTAAAAAAAAAAAAAAAAAAAAAAAAAAAAAAACCCATTAATAGAGATTTTTTGTTTCTTAATTTTATGAATCTTATATATAAAATTAACTTATCAAATACAAAAGATCTGGAAAGACTTCCGAATCCTTTGCATTGGGAAATATTTTGAAATATTCAAAGGCAAAGTTAAAAGTTACACAATCAGAAAATATTTCAAATTAGTTGTTTCTTAAGGTATTTAGAATATTTTTATTTTACCAGTCTCCATATTATTATTGATATTCAAGTGGAAAATTACATTATCAAAAAATACTAAATGAGCAAATAACTGCTAAAAATTATCTTGAAAATTAACTCAAATGAGAATGAATTAGTTCATTCATTTGATCTTTGTTCTTGCAGAAGTTTCAGCTTGTTACGAATTAAAATGGCGTAATTTAGTTCCACCAAGAAATACATTATCTACTTCTGTAATTCTTCATAGATAATATTACATTCTAAGATTAAAATAAATGGCACTTCAGAAGCAAAAACTACTCATATAAAGTTATGAAGTTAATTTAAGTTTATCGTTGACTAAATTATTTAAATAATATTAACTCAGTAAGTAATGATTTAACTTATACATTTAAGCTTAATTTTATTCCAATTGTTTCTTAATACTATATATGAAATTAGAAACTAAATTCAATTATATAATACAAAAGCCATTAAACTAATACGCTTCACTTATCCCATACATTTAAAACTTTTATCGTTTTCAACTACTCAAAATTATTGTCTCCAAAGTGTATATCAATTTTACAGAAATAATACATAAAATTTTATCTATTTTCTGACTATAGTATTTTTCACCAATTAATAAATAAAAAGTAAAAAGCTTAAAATAAAGCTCATATAATATATTATTTTGACTTGAAATAAATAAAAGATAGGTTACTTCTATCATTTTAATAATTTGATTAATTCATAAATGTTAATTTCAATGTTTACTTGATGAAATATTGATTACAGCTTAAGATACATTGCAAAACTATTTTATCAAAATGTCTCGCCAAAGAGAACGATTAGAGAATATTTACGATTAGAGAATATTACGATTTGAGAATATTTACGATTGTGTAAAAGTATATATTCTGCATTTTATTAAAAATTAAATTGATAAGATTATCGTTATAATAATTTTATAATAAGATAATAGTAGCCAATCTTATTAAATACGAATGTTTTTAAGACAAGCCATTTACAATAAATATTTTAACACACTTTGCTTAATAATGTGTTCTTGCATTTTGACTGTCAATATATATCAGGGGTGGCCAAACTTTTGGGATCCGGGGTCTACTCCACATTTAAAAAATCGAAGGCGGTTTACCAATGGCAGACCTAAATTAACGTACACATTTATTTTCGGTAACAAGAAAAAATGATAAATTATGTAATTTTTCTAAAAAAAAATTAATATTAATATTTGCAAAATAAAAATTTACTGACGAAAATAATCAAAGTATTCATATATCAGAAACTGACTATCCTATTCACTTCGTTTAGTTTTGGCACTGTATATGAGCGACAAGTTTATCATATTACCATATCATATCGGTTAGTACGAGCTTATTGCAATGCATAACTACGAAATTAAATGTTCATCTGTTAAATGCGACCAATGTTTGTTTTTTGTTCATGGTTGAAACAGCAGATCCACAAAGATACCTCGATCCAAAGTATGATTTCAAATACGAAATCAATTTGTAAATATTTGGAAACGTTTCCTCAGAAATTAATTTCCAAAAATTTAGTATCGCTAAATATGCTCTGGATTTAAGAAATATATCGCATCTTAATTTAATAATTTCTTCCTCGACCGTGGCTGATGTGATATCTATTAAATGTCCTATTTTTTCAGATACTCCATGAATGCTGACATTTTCATTAAATGGAAATATCATATTATCTGTATTGTCAAATGGTCCATATTATGGTCCATTAATGGTCCACAAATGGTCCATATAATGTCCATATTATCTGTATTATATGGAATAAATGGAAATATCATTAATATTACTTTCAACCTAATTAAGTCAGTGAATCTTCTTTCAAATTCCGTAAACAAAACAGGTAAGTATTAAGCGAAATCTTTGGGTTCTCTGTTTGGATTATGAATGCTCTCTTCTTCCACGTTTTTGAATTTTCTCAATTCATGTTTTCTAAATTGAGATGAATACCTTTCTATATATTTTTTAATGTTTTATTCGCGCTCATCATGTCTGTTTTAGGTTTTAAATCGTAAACCTTTAATCATAAATCTTAAAATCGTAAATCTTTTCACAGTTTGCTTTGGGTTTTAAAGCGTAGACTCTAGTAAATTTTTATTTTAAATAATTAATTGATTTTATATCATAAGTCATAAATTAAATTTTTAATATCCGAGGTTATTATCGGGATGGTTGCGTGGACTACCTAAAATGTCTTCGCGGTCGACGTCTTGGCCACCCCTGATATATATTATGTGATCAATATTATAAAATTAGTAAATGTGAAAAAAATGACACGGAATTATGAAAAAATTATCTCAGTATTTATTTAAAGTGCCTTCCCCATCTCTTAATTTATATGCCCTTTTAAGCTCAGCAATTTTTAATTATAACTTTCTCAAAAAAATTTAAAAGAAAAGATTATAAGTTTTTCTTTAAACCTTCCTTACTAATCATTTTACCTAATAAAATTCTAATAGCGAGAATATTTGTGAAACATCCTGCTCCAGAAATTTTATGTTATTTTAATAAAATCCATTCTCTTGTTTCCACGAATTCACTACTATTTTAATTTATGCAAATAGTACATCTGTAAGTAAAAATAAGTTGGAATTAAAGTCTCCGTCTATGAAATTGATAACTAAATTTTGAATTAATTAATAACAATGAAGGGAAATTATTATTTATCAACAGCCTATAGGATATTTTATGTTACATTATATAATGAATGGGTTGACAAATAACAATTAAAGAATAGGTATTTATATAACACATTAATAAATTTAATTTAAAATAATTCGTTCATTTAAAATTATTAATAAATTGCTGATGTCAATGCAAAATAATATTAAACGTCAATACAAAATAAAAATGATAGATACCACAAATTTGGCAAGATTCGAAAACTTCAAATAACATCTACGAACAAATGATGTTTCTGATGATGATTTATCAAATTTAATTTACGTTTTATCAACCAAAAATGCATTACTTTTGGCAAGCCTACTTAAAAAATTTATTAAACTGTCATCTATTGCCTAGACTAGTATTTCATGGGGTCCTGGAACTATTGTTTAATCTGGAAATTGATATCCCTTATACAGCGAATTCACAGTCCTAGAAAATATATATCTTTATTTGATATCTAACTTAACTGGACTGTGGTGGAAATAATTCATGGCTGGAACAAGGCCAACTGAGAGAGAAGAATCGGACGACAGCAGTCTTACTGGCGACTTCTACAATTTTGTTTCTTACAATGCCAAACTTGAAGGTTTTCTTCATTGTTTTGATTAAAAATAAAAGAAAAAGTATATCATAAAAATTTATCCCATAAGTAAACATTTAAATCACGAAACAATATTTTTAAATCTAATAGAATTCCTACTCTTCATTAATTCAGTCTTAAATATTTACTATTTCCCAAGATTGTAAATAGATTCAATTTTTAAAGTAAGTTTTATCAAATCATACAATAAACAATCGATCAATAAATCATTCAGTAAAAAATAATCAATCGAACAATATCAAATCAATAAACAATCGTTTAATAATCAAAATTTTCAATAAAATTATCAAATATTATATACGTTTAAATTATTTTTAATTGTAAATTTTAAAATGTTTGTTGTGATCTTTTTTAATTTGTAACTGTTTCAAGCATTATTTATCCATTCAGAAAAATGCCATTTACTTTTTGATTAAATAAATGCGTTCAATAATACTAACAAAGTAATTTTAATCGTCTTTAAGAGTAGAAACAGTTAGGCATGTGAATTTTATTAATGAAATATAATATTCTGTACTTATATAATTCACATGTCATAAACTAAGTCATAAAACGTAACTTAATTGCTTATAATTATTATTAAAAACATTCCTTGTATTAAATTATACATGCAGGAAACATAAAATAATATTTGTAGATAAAAATAAAAATTATTTTTTCATAATTCAATACTTTTTATTTCTTATTATATTTTTATATATTTGTAATCGGGATTTTTAATATCGTTATTTTTATTTTTGCTTTATGTTTTTTGCTCAGAGTTAAAATACATAAAGATGTAAAATAAAATGTAAATTAAGCTAATATAAATCTTAAGTGTTATTTTAAGTCTCTGACTTAATACGTATTTGATATTCTACTTCCGGATCGATTACTTTGCAAAGAATTTTATATTTTATCCTCTTGAAATCACGATTTATTTTTAATCAAATTTTTTCATTTTTGATTTTGACTCTAAATAATGCAAAGATTATTTATTTTGTAGTTAAAATCCATACTTTTATAAAGTTTCATACAAGGCACTTTAAATATTTTCTAACATAATATGCATCATTTGAAAATATATAAGATAATGAACAAATTTAGAAACAAATAAATATGAATAAAACGTTAAAATTAATTGCATAAAAATATTTAAGAGATTTTTTTTTAAATATATTCGTGCTACAATTATATAGGATATTTTATTTAATATTATTTAATAGTAAGCATTAGGCATATTTCGAAAATGAGGAGTATTTAAGTGTCATAGATTTTATGCCTCATGTAAACTATAAAAATTCAAAAAAAATATTGTTTAAAAAATTGATCTAAAATTATGAACTTGATGAATAAATGAGAATTTATATGTATGTCTTTTTTTTTTTATCATTTTCACTTCAGTGTTTGAATTGAATCACTTCAGTGCAGGATTTTACTGTCACAGGACTCCGTTTGCCCACATAAAAGTAACAGCAATATATTTTAGACATACATTTTTATGCTATTTGTGCTATTGATTTAACAGTTTAATTTCTATTTTTCGTAAATAATTTGAACTTAAATAAATTCTAAACAATAAGGTAATTTTTTTGATTACTTTTTCATTCTTTCTATTTTTTTTAAAAACATTTTATTAAAATAAATTTAAAGACACTCCTGTTTAAGTTGAAAGCCAAAATTTTTTCATTTTTCCTATTTACTTCCTATTGAATTATTTTACATTAGCAATGCACATTTTCGTGACTTACCTTTGATTGAGGCCTTGATTTCGTGACTTACCTTTGATATATATATATATATATATATATATATATATATATATATATATATATTATTGATGTACCAAATTTCAAGGATTCTTTTCTTAGTTAGTCATCCTACTAAGATGTATAAAACCGAACTCAAAGGATTTTTTTCTTACTCAGACATAATAATCAATTAATCTCAGTTGATATACTCTTAAATATGAAATAAACCAGTATATTATAAAATGTATGCTTCATGATTAAAATAGACATGAATGTGAACGTCATGGAATGATATGTCATTATTTGAAATAGTTAATGAAATGTTGAACTTCTATTAAAATGTAATTTCGGATATAAAATCAGTTTTGGATTATTCTTCCTTATTTAGTTCTAATGGCAGTTATATACCACATGGCTTTTTTGATATTCTATATATAGTTTGAATTGCCAGACTCTCATAACTAACTAATTATTCTACAGCGATTCATTCAACGCAGCTGAAGATGGGATCTAGTATTCATTTGATGTTATCTAGGACTCTTTTTGTCACTTTGTTTTAAGAATGCCCCAGTTGTTTTTGACATTTAAAGTAAAAAAAAACTGACATGATACAAAATTTATAGCAATGTATTTGTTCAAGAATGAGCATATTTTTGGATAAGAAAATGTAATGTATCTCTAACACAATCAATGAAAAATTCAAATCTTCATACTTGAAATAAGATATAAGAGTATATAACACCATATAAGAATATTAAATTATTAAAACTCGCTTAAGTGAGAAATAATGAAGAAAAAAGCATGACAGAGAGTGAAATATTTGCTGCAGGAATGTATTTATGTAATTACCTCCAATCTAGGATGTATCATTTCTAAAATATTTTATTTAAGTTATTAATTACCTAAGTATCATCTGCCTGATGCAAATTAAAATATGATTTATAGTTCTACATTTGTCGCATCTTATCCTGTCTCATGCAAATGTTAGAAATAGCGTTATATTATTTATGTTACACTGATGATAGAAAATGTACAGTTTTGGTATTTTATGTAATTTTCAATGTGCTATAAACAGCGAATACTTCAAAGTCATTTTTAAAGTTTCTTATTGTTAACAATAACCAGTTGGTTTTCTATCGTCTTTTCCTTATGCCTTATTCCTTATTTAAAAACTTATTTCATTTTCGCATATCATCAATAAAATAATGGCAGTTACAAAACTTACTTTTAAGCAAGTTTTGTTGTTGAAAAATGAAGCTTACAGAGTTTAATACAACTATTCAAGAGTGTTTTATTTTAATGTTTGTATCTCTTTATTATTATATAGCTCCCCATTTCAAGAATAATTTAAGCGCATTACCGTTACATAAAACAACAAAACACCCATCATCATTGTAAGAAGTATTATTAGACACTTCTTATTCGAATAAAGTGTTAACAAAAGAAGCACTGATCTTGCATTTATAATCCTTTAAAAATATTAATAATTTAAAAAAAAATATTTAAATCATTTTGAAATATAGATAAGTTCAATTAATAATGTGCTAAATTTTGCAATAGATTAATCCAAATATTTAAATGGGATAGGAAAATGGGATTGTTGGACTTGCAGTTGTTATTGTTAATAATGAAAAACTGTTAACGGCCAGAATTCAATTTTATAAAATTTGCTTTAGAGTGAAACACGAAACTGAAGAGACATTTTCTTCAAAATATATAGAAACACATTACGGTATAATTTTTCTCCGCTTCTGTAAATGAATCATAATTTACCTATGTACAAGTCCATTAATTTATGATATTTTAATGAGAACTTGTGTTTAACGTTACGAAAAATTACTCGATATCCTTTTGAAAATAAAATAAAATTGATGAATTCATTTTTTAAAATGAAATTTTTTTCTTTGAAAATTGTCGTCTTTTCATTAAAAAGATAGCTCTATTTGAAAGATACAAAAGATGAATGAGATTTAAAACTTCTAATTTATTTTTAATTCTGTAACGAGATGCAAATTTGTTAAAAGCATTAATTGAATTCCATAATAAATATCTTTCATTTTGGTAATGTTTTATTAAAATATCTTAAAAGCAACTGGCTTGCCAACCACTAATAAAATGGGTAAATCTTTTTTCATTCTATTTTTTTAAGATTTAATTAAGAATAAATTTTTAATTAAATAGGACATTCTAATTTAAGGGTTTAGACAGTTAGCTCATTTAAAATTTTAATGATGTAACAAAATTATAACAGCTCATAAATTTTATTTTTTAATTTTTATCCTATTAAAAAACTCATTGAAATTTGTAATGTATAAGTTATTGTTAAATAATGATATACTCACATGTATTATACTTCTTTTTAAAACGCTTAGGTTTTAGAAGGCTATTTTTGATTTCTATCTTTGAATGAACTGTTCACATTTTTGCTTTTAATATTCAAATTCTAATGAACATAAAATTTTCAGAATCATAGCACTATTCTTATTTCCTGGATGGTAGTAAATTAAATAGAAAAATTGAACTTTCAATCATTATTGATGAAATTTAAAACTATGAAGAGCAACATAGAATATTCGATTAGTGAACTTTTTTCCAATGGAACTTTTGCTTCAAATCTCGCTGCTAAAGTGATACAAAATAATTATCATTAGATAGGACTTTTTAGCCAATGTACTTAATTTTTATAGATTCATAGTTTTATTTTTTCATTAAAACACGTTCTTACATTTGAAAATATGGTGATCTATGTTCAAACTATTTTATTTGCTTTTGAAAATACCCTGAACTATTCATTTTTCTTACGTTTGAGGATATACTGGTATCCTTAGTAGTGAAAAAGCAGAAGGATTGTCTAAAAAAGCATCCTTATATTATAATGCTCTTGTATTATCTTATCCCAAATATTATTGGAAACATGTTGCTCGAGAAAAATTGCGGTTGACAGAAATATTGACAGGACTACTGAATATCTCGCATCCTACTAGAAACGCAGGATTAAGTTGAAAATTTCCAATAATTTCACAGCATTTAAAATAAAACTTTACTCCGAAAGCTGACCAAAGTTTTTTGAAGGCGAAAATTTCAGAAGTTATTTATTAACTTTTAATATCACGGCACAAGGACTTTGGGCCATGGACCCCGTGGATATTGTTAAATACATTTTGCTGCACTGTAGGTTTTAAGTAAGTGGCAGAACTGTTTATAAAATCAATTTAAGATTTTGCTCCATCTGTGCTCCCTTTCTTTTCCATACATTTTCAAAAATATTAATATGATTGAATATATTTGTTATTAAATTTTGTGTTATTGTTTTGTAAATAATTTTGTGTATGACTGATCTTATGACATTCTTGAATGGCTTACCACATATTATGCAAATTATATTTTAAGGTAGAAGAATATGAATTCTACAAGAAGAATATAAGAAAAAATCACTTAAAAATAAACATAAAAAATAGTGCTTATTTCTTAAGAAGTTTTTTTAATATGTGCTTAAATGCTAAAACAATAATGTTTAGTTTCGTGAAAAAAATTCAAAAAGTACTGCAAAAAATATTTTAGCCAATTAATTTTTAAAAGTTTAATTAAGCAAAAGTTAAAATTTAATTTTTTTAGCAAAAGTAACAAAGTACAAAATTGTATTTTAAAAGCTATGTAAAATTTAATAAATTTTTTTATATAAAAATTGCTAAAATTATGATACATTTTGTGAATGATCATGGATATATTAATTTTTAAATATAAATAGATTTATATAAATAATATTTTAAAACAATATGTTATTATGTTTTAATATAAATTTATATTCATTATTTATATGCATTTTCTTGAATAATATTTACTAGGGTAAAATGAATATCTATATATTCATTTTAAATTGCATTACCATTTGCATTAGAAGTTATGCAAACAATAAGAAATGATGCAAATTCTGTAAAACATTTATGGCAAATTGATGACTACCAAATTTTCCAGAACAGAAGTACTTTTTAACTTTAAAATTAAAATTATATATTTTTTAAAAGAAATAATTTCAAAAGAACAAGGATTACGTCCGTGAATGAATTTTTGGTATTGCTTTCAGTTTTTCTTATTATAAAAATATAAATGCTGAAGAAATTTTTTTACTGCCAATAGTGTTATTTCTATAACATTTTGAAATATTGGTAATTGAATTTCTTTGTAACAGACAGGAACTAATATTTTGTAAATATTTAGGTGTAAATAATATTTAAAAAAATGCCAAAGATTAAACAATTCAATGTATTCTTTTATTATACAATTTAAGAAAATGCTCAACAACTGTTTCTGAAAATTAAATTGTTTTCAAAATCTCATTCACACTTAATGAGAAATGATGTGTCTAAGGGAATGTAAAATCCAATATAATTCACTTGGAATCGGCTCTTTGTTTATTTAATAATTTCAATTTGGTCGATGCAAGAGCAATTAGATTTCTTATCTGAAATACTTAAACCTTACAGAAATGTACTGAAAAATGTACATATTGAGTAATTATATTTTTTAATATTTTGCTAACATTTATTTAAATTTTAAATTGTATAGTGTAGGTTTAAGAAATCTAACTCCTGAAATGTAACTGTAAACAAAAATTTATTGATTGAATGTACTATTTTAGTATAATAAAATATAAACTAATTTACAAAATGAGTAAAAATTTTGATTAAAATGTAAAGTAAATTCATAAAATGTAAAAATGATATCCACACGATATATATTTTGATAATGAATGTGAATACATATTTAACCACTTATAAATATGCACAGAATTTTTGCTTTACTTTTATTTTATACTATAATATATTTTTGAACCTGTGAAATCAGAAAAATTCTTAAATAACAATTCAAATAAATTTACTTAAGTGTTGAATAACATGAACAATTTTTTAATCAATTTGTATTAATTAATGCAATTAATTCAACGATAAAAATATTTCTATCTCTCAGGTTTATCGTGGAGGACAGCTGGCTCCAATGCAATGGACTTCGACACCTCAAGGGAATTTCACTTCACTGGAAACCAAAGCTTGGATGCCTACCCATCCAGACTATGTTGTTATCAATGTTGAAACGCAATTGAAAAACCTTCAGCTATTGAAGAAATTAGCTGAATTAAAGAGAAGCAGGGATTCCATCTTACCAACAGTCATCAGACCCTCTTTACGAGAAATGTTCGTATTCTTCAACTCTATAAATGAACAAGAGTCACCAACGTACAAATTTTACTATGCTAATTGTGGTCTAGTTATTATTAACATTTCCGATAATGCAGGAATTCTATTGGCCAACTTTGGTTCGGAAATAATAAGTTTAGAAGACAATAACTGTGGGGATCAAGAAAACTTGAAATTCTTTATGAGTTACGATTTTATTGACGGTATCATTGCAACGAACAATTCTCATATTGGTAATCTACATTGGCGCAGTCTTGTATTACAGCCTGGTGATGCCATTATCGGATCCATTGTTATGTAAAATCCATTCTTTAACACCAACGGCTTTTATATTGTATTTTCTCATTGCAAGTGAAGAATTTTGAAATGACTGTCTTGAATAACTGATACTGATCATTTCCATTAGACGTAATCATATATAATACAATATATATTGAATATTTGAGAAATTTCCAGCAGTTCATTATATATCTTCTGAAGAAATCTTTTTTAAGCGAAACATTTTTAATCACTTGGAATTTATAAATTGAAAATACATTAATATGTAGAACGTCTTGATAAAATTGGAAAATATAAAATGTATCTCAGCATGTTTTACAACAAAGAATATTTCTTGTCTTTATCATTTTTCTGTTATAAAATATCAAATTGATTGATTCGTTGTGTAGTTTTATTTGACGAAACATCAAATAGATGACTCACATTTTACCAAGTAATTAAACACTTTATGAAAGAGAATGTAATACATACATGCATACATACACGCATACATATACAAACATATGTATATATACATACTCACGGTTAATTTTTCAGAGGCTCTTACAGCTTCTCTTAACTAATACTTAATTTTATTCATTTATTTATTACAGCTCTGAAACACACTTAAAACGAAATTCAAGTATATAATTTCACAAGAAGGTCAATTGAGAAAAATAAAATATGTTTAAATGAAGTGTCAAACTATTTATGATACATATAATTTAAATGATTAGCAATAATTAGCATAAATGTTAATTAAAATAAGTATTTATGCTTATTTTCAAATAATTAGTCATAACTTTCAAAAGTGCCTTTAATTAGAACACAAACAATACAATTTATAAATCTCTGCTTTTTAACTATGTACTGTTTATCTTTTTGCGATCAACTTTTTTTTTTTTTTTTTAATCTAAATTGAATATCGCAAGAGAATTTATCAGCTAAATTTCTGTGCTAATAAGTGCAATGAAATTAATGTGTATATAAAAATGATAAAGTATTGAAAGAGTACAAATTTGAGAAGACATTCAGTGGATTTTTTTACACTGTTAAATTGCCCTTCCTTGCCAGTTAAAACTAAATAAATTCTGTAAGATTCCGTATGTGATAGTAATTTTAAAATGATCCATTTTTCATAAAATGTCCCCCGATCATCATACATTTAGAAGCTATGGTGTGACACTAAAATATCGATCAATCTTTTTAAAAGGAATGAATTCATCATTCTTTTATTAGCCATAGGGTATGTTTAATTTCCTTTCTATTTTTAGTAGATTTGGTTTCAAAATGATCCAACGAACAACTCTTTTTTGAGCTCTGTTAAATGAAACTCCCTTTTTATAATACATCTTATGACATTTGAAAATAGATCAAAGAGAGTAAATGTGTAATTCAGGCTTAGATCTGTTACTTTCATAACCTTTGATATATCGTATAATATTTGGAAATAAGTTTAAAAAAAAATTAACATTCTTATTAAATATTTTAAGTGTATGTTTCTCAATAAATATAGAAATTATATTTTTTTAATATTTAATAACAATTGATGTATTGGAAATCGAAATATTAATTAAAATTTAAAGAAAAGATTTAAATAAGATTTGAAGAAAGGAAACGATTGGGATAGCATTAGATACCATAAGAATAATCAGTCATGTGTATTATTGTTATTATATATATATATATATATATATGAAACCAATAATTCATACAATTGATCTGTGAATGTGGGAATGATATTAAGTATTTACTCAAATTTTTAGTCATTAACTATATGCAAACTTTAAAAAATATATATCAATTTTTATTTAGTCTTCATTGTAAAATTTGTAGAAATAGTAAATTAAAATTAGAAATAAATTAATTTTATTATTTAGCGAAAATTGTAAGATATTATAAAGGCCTTTGAATTTCAAATTTAAATTTTAAGTAGATTGTCAATCATTATAGTCTTAATTGTAATCTTTGTGGAAACAGTACATTAATTGCATTACTAAGCAAAAATTATAAGATATTACAAAAGCCTTTAAATTTCAAAACTAAATTTTAAATGGATTGTCAATCATTATAAATTATGTTAATTCTGTTATAAATTATGTTAACTAGATTGCTGAATAAGATTAGCTATTAAATGGAAATATATTTAATATTTAGGTAAAGTAACTTCTTTGAAAAGCTGAAAAAGCAAAAAACTGCATTTTTCAGTATCAATGTGGAACGTTTTAGTATTTTTAAGATACTGAGGCTGGGTCAACTTAAGAGATTTAAATACTAGTAAGGGTATTACAACTTCTCAATATGCTAAACGTTATGTGCCATTCACAGATTTTTTTTTTTAATTTCAAGAAGTAAAATGAAAAAAATAAAAATATATTGTTTTGCAAAATGACCCAATTTTTTGTAGTTTATCTAACTGTAATGTTATTCAAATGCAATAATGTGTATGAGGCAGCAATGTAATTAATTTTTAAATATAATTTCGATATGAAGCGACGCATCTTTTACAGGAGATTGTATTGATCAATATTGCATCTCAGATTGTGTAAAATATCTTATTGTCTTTTAGAAGATGCACATTGTGAACAATGTGCACATTGATAAAAACAATTGATAATTATTTCAGAGTTATCATTACCAAAACACTAAAAAATTCAGTTGTGGAATTATATTAGTACTTTTTTTAGTTTTTCGTAGAACTTATCACAATTATTTGATGAAAAATGAATTAAATATGTATAATTATAATAATATAAAATTTGAATTAGCATAAAATATTGAAATCATCAATATAAATAAGAATAAATAAAAAATTGCTTTAGAAAACATTTTATTTAAAAGGAAAATCATTTTACATTATTTACAGCACATTAACTGTTCTTTCCATGTAAACTACTGTTTATTTCTCACCATGATTATTAAAACCTATTATATAATTGAAGTTGTAACAATCTGTTCATTGAATAATTTTATTTGTCATGTGATATACTACTGCATTGCTTGATTTTTAGCCTATTAGTAAATGATTTTTAAGGTATAAGTATTTAGTAAATAGGTTATACATTCAATGAAATACATATCATAACTTATATCTATCATATTAGATTAAATCTACATTACTTATTAATATGAAAGGAAAGAAAGAATATTTAATATTACCTATGACTAACTAGATTAATTTTAACTAACATTGTTAGAGAGTAAATGGTTATATTTATTTCAATCTAGGTACATAGAAAAAATAAGATTGAGAGACTTGAACGAAAATAAAATCACTTAATATATAAATAGATAAATTTTAAACCGTAGTTATTCTTCATTTAATGATACAAGTGAGTTGAGATTAAAGTTTTTTTCAAATGAAGCAAAAAAAAAAAAAAAACATAATTTTTAATTTGAAATTTGAATGCAAAATTACCTTTTCTTACACTATCCAAGTTATCTTAAAAATACAAAGCAATGCACAATAAAAATTCACATTTCATATTTTAAAGTATGAAAAATTAATTCAGAAAACATAAGTAACTGAAATATTTTTAGAAAAATAAAACTTTAAGTAGAAGTTTATGATTTAAGTAGTAATTTTCAATAAATAAAAATGGTACACGAAATACATTTTAGCAGTATTCAGTTTTCTGTATTACAAATGTTTCATACGAAAATTTTTATTTTGTCGTATCAGTTTATTTAGGTGTATTTCTTATTTTAATTTATCTTTATATTTATATAATTCATAATTTGTAATTATAAATTTAAATAATATTTGCATCATTTGTAAAATATTAGTTTGAAATTATATTACAATTCTTCGAACAAATTTCATTTGTTATTTCATAATTAATTTACCAGATATTAATCAAAATAAATATGTTGTTAAAATTTTTTAAATCATATTGACATAATTTAATATTTTTAATTTAAACATTTACTTTTGAAAAATGTTTTGCACTATTATTTTTATTGATTGCATATTACTAAGAATGTAGTACATGAGAACCAATTTATTTAAATATGAATATGAAAAATAAATAATTTATTAGATATCTAAAAATTGGTGTAAATTTCATACATTTTTAATTAGTGTGTCTTAGTTCAAGGGACTATTAGATCTAAATAAAATATTTTTCCTTCAAAGAATATTTAACATTTTATAAATATTTCCTTTTTAAATTAAAATGTTTACTATAAATGTTAGTTTAAATAGAAATAATAATTGAATAAGTTAAATTTTATTTGATTAATACTGGTATCTACATATTATATATTTGTGCAGTTACATTTTAATAAAACATAAATAAATAATGCACAAGAATTAATTATTTAAATTAATTAATTAATTAAAGAATTAATTATAAATTATGTTTGTTATAAATAAATGAATGTCTTACAGAAAATCAATGTAAAATTATTTAAAAATTTAATAGAATTAAATAACATAGTTCTGTTACTCTCAAATATAAAACTGTTAAATTGTTTAACAGTTAATTTTTAATAAAAATACGAAAACAAATGAAAAATTTACAAAATCATTAAACTATGAATAAAGCTTTATTTATGCTTCCAGAAAAAGTTTAGGGATATTGAACAAGCACAATATAAAGGTTATGTGAAACTATATAAGGAATAAACATATAAAAAAATGAATATAGTAGATTGAATGTTTTTTCCTTCCCATTCAAATCCTTTGTTAAATAAGAAAAGCAAAATTATCGATTAATTTAAAAAAATTTCTATAAAATTCAAGAATTTTTAAGATAACTATAGTTATTCAAAAATATTCAGCAACAAATAATGAGTTTTACAACTGCGTTTTCCACAAAATCAATTTTAAGGCACTAGCAAACAGTTCTATTCATATTGATTTGCAAGCACAAATGTTACTGTAGCACCAATAATGACCAATTGTTAAACATTGATGAATGGGGGTTTTTCTGTGGAAATATCGACATTCCAATGATTGTAAATCTTCTTGTCTAGTAAGTAATTCTCTGTTTAAATCGGAAAAATGTGAGTCACTTCTAGATTTATTTTACACATTTCTGACTATCCCATTGAAATTTTTATTGGTTATTGATATTTAAATGTTACACTACTAATATAGAATATAAATATTCATATAAACTGTTTGCAACGATATAATATTTCATCCGAAACTGCATTTATCTTAAAACAGTACAATTGATTTTTAAAACATTTATTTGATTAGAGTGTATGAATTTATTTAAAACAATTATGTACTGTTAAAAAAAATATTTAATTTAATGTAAAACAACTCTTAACTCATGTTTGATTTACAGGCTATATTTTAAGAAAATTAGCAAGATTAAATTTAGATAAAATTTATTTATATTAACTCATTAAAATAATATAGTATTACATAATTGGCTTGAATAAAAAATAATCATGAAGTAATTTAAATTCAAATTTTGAAGAATTGTATGCATATTTACATAAACTGAAAATATTTCTTATAAAATTTTCAAATACATTTTATTTTAAACATTATTTGTTGTATTATTTAAAATATATGTATATGTATTATTTAGAATTATTAAATTTACTTGATTTAAAAATTAGGAAAGAAGTAAAAAGACAATATTTTTCTTAAAAAAAGGGGAGAAAAATATTATTTTCTAAAGAAATTTAAGAATAAAAAGAAATTTTAAGCAATATAATTGAAATAATAATATTGTAATCACTAGAAATTCTTTTTAACATTATTTAAAGTAAATTTAATAGCATGAGATACCTAATCACATACTTCTTTGCACTCATTTACTTAAATTATTAAATATATATCACCATATCACAAAAATTCTCAGAATGTAAAAACATATAATTCTTACAAAATCACATCAGGAGAAATAACTCAATATCAACGGTAACTAAGCCATTGTTTTCAAAATATTTTTGTCAGAATTCTTTGAATTCCTTCCATTATATAGATATTTATACGTACAGTAAGACATTTAACATCAAAACAAACATTAAAATATTATTAAATTTGTAAGAAAGAACAAGCTTAGTATCTACAATCCGTATTATTATAAATAATTACTTATGGGTACATGGAATATCGCATCGATTAGCATTATAAGTATTGATGTTGAGCCACAAATAAATTTAAAAAATCTTATGTCAAATCATCTCAAAAATGTCATATTTTAATATATGTTAAAGCTACAAATATAAAGATACTACATAAGATTTTGTTACATGATTGAGGATCAAGAAATATTTGCGAAAAATATATTCATGTTGTCCATTCTTATTAACATTTTATTATAAGATGTTTCAATACGAATGAAGTATTGTTAATTCCTGGTTAAATCGTTTATTTATTGAAATATAATGTTATTCTTCAGGGGCTTAAAACTTATACTTATGTGGCTCTTTGCATCAATGAAAATCATAAATATTATTGCATCATTAAAAATAACAAAAAATTGGTATTTTCATTTATTAAAATTATTTGAAAAATTATCTTTCATTGTTTTATTTGATTATGTTTAGTATACTTTATATAATATATATACATTTATATATCAACTTTCCATGGGTGAAGTTCTGATGCCTTATGACAAAAGTCCCAAGTACTTGGGTTTTATGGTGGACCCAGAGTTTCTTTGTAATAAACGCATTGACTCCCTGGTGCACAAGAGTAGAAGACGTCTTAATGTTCTAAAGTATATAGCTGGCAGAGACTGGGGTGCCAGCTCTGACATACTTAAAACAACCTATACTGCCCTTGTGAGACCCATTTTGGAATATGGCTTCCAGGTCTACTCCTGCGCTTTGCCCAGTAACCTCCAGAAACTCGCGAAAGTCCAACTAGTTGCAGACAGAATAATTTCTGGTTTGCGTAACAGTTGCCCAAGAGACATTCTTTTATATGAAACTAATTTGCAGCCTTTAGAAATGAGAAGGGAATCTAACCATATTAAATACTTTACCAAATTAGCTAGCTTGGGCACTCAGAATCGGACAGCTGAACTTTTACTTAATTGGAAAAATTGCCAAAGATTAAAGAAGGACAGCCCTTTTTCTCGGGCCCTTTTGCTTGATGCGATTAAATTCAATGTTGAACCGCTATCCCTTCACATTCCTGTAAGTACCGTTACAGGATTGCCTAGAGTTTTCTTCCATACTGCACTTCTCTCTGAAGTTACTAAGGGCAATCATCCTCCGGAGCACTTGAGGCAATTGGCTTTGGAAATTATAAACCTAGTTCCTGCTGAAGATCTTAAGATCTATACTGATGGTAGTGGTGATGTCCAACACTACGCAGGGAGTGTAGTTTACACTCTTTATCCTAATGAAGTCCAAGATTCAAAATCATTAAGAAACCCAGATTTTTGCTCAGTGTTTCGCAGTGAACTTTTAGCTATTTTATCAGGTCTGAAAAGTATCAGGATTGGAGCCACCTTCGGGAATATCTGGATCACTGACAGTCGTAGCAGTATTCAACACCTGTGCAATTGGAAGAAAGTAACAGACCAAGCTAGTGTCAAAATCCTTCTTTTGTTAAAGGCCTTGTCAGCCTCCCATGACATCCATTTCCAGTGGATACCCTCTCACGTGGGTCTACTTGGTAACGAACTCACTGATCAGTTGGCTAAGGAGGGTACTTCACTACCCGCCTCTTCAAATCTGGCACTCACTTACTCAGAATTATTTTCCACCAGCAAAAACGCTGTCAGTAAGGTCTAGCTTGTCCCACCAAATCACGTTTGGTACCCCCGTAAGCGTCCCGGTGGTGCCCTTGACTTTCAGGGCACACGTGCCGACCAAACGGTAATCAGCAGATGTCAGTAGGTACACTAAGGGCCTCACTTTTAGCAGGCGTTCCAAACTTTTCAGAACCTGCAAAAAATGTTACTCCAACGAGGCTAGTCCTCAACATATTCTTGTTTGTCTCGATTTTTCCATTGAGGAGTTTCTTGATAGACCTCTCATCTTCCTCGATTTTTTGAGGGTATATGAACTTATGGGTCTGGTGTATTATTTATTTATATATATATATATTTATATATGTATGTATATTTATATGTATTTGTAACCTATGAGTACTATAAAATACTATTTACAATGATTTTTTAACTATATTATACTGTCAAAATGTGATGTTAAAATTTACTTAAATTTAATTCGATTGGTTTTGAAACAGAATTTCAGAAATAAAATATAATTTCAATTTTTTTAATTTTTTTCCCTGATTTGAAAAATATAATAAACCTCTTATACATATTTATTTAAAAGTTTGTTGCTCATTGAATTATTTTTTAGCACCTTAACTGTTTTGAAAATGGTTACAGGTAAATTTTCTAATCACCATTCAACAACAAATTAATTCAAAAATACTAAAATATTCAGGTTTCTCTAAAATTTAATTTCATGTAAATAATTCCACTCAGCATTCTATAGATTTGTCAAAACGACACATTTTACTAATAATGATTATTGAAGTAATTTGTTATTAATATTTCAGATAAATTCTATGAGATTTAAAAAAACAAATCATACTTTAATAATTATATTTAATAACATTTATAGATTCTATGAAAAAAAATATAGAAATTGTATAAAACACACATAATTATTTTGGAATAAATCATTTTTTTTTGAATTAGGAAAATGTTAAAATAATAACAGAATTTAATAGTAAAAACGTTGTGCATTTACTATCATAACCAGCTTTGGTAAACTTATTAATACTGATAAAGAAACAAAAAAATTAGGATTCCCCTTGTAATCTATTTAACTTGAAGAATTTTATACCTATCCTGGTGAGATTTATTAAAATAATAATTTCATAATTATAAAAGTTAATAGATTTTTATTATATTTGGAATCATGATAACAGTTTTATTAAATATTAAAATCTAGTTGTGTGCATTGACTTTGTGATGATGTTTTAACGGGGAGGAGAAATTCCTTGTTTATAAGCAATGCAATTATTGTTTAAACAGATTGGAATTACGTTAGTAAATTAATAAGGTATCTTTGAATGCATATTTTTATTCCAAATATTAAAATATTTTATATTCAAAACGTTTTTAACAAATTTTGAAAATAAATCTATAATTAAAAGAATCCATTAATATAAGAGAAGTACAAGAAAAAATTGAAAAACGACTTTGATTTTTACAATTTTTTCAGTTTTGTTGTATAAAAATTATCACTTTAAACATGCGGATAACAAGTTTTAATAAGACTTATTGTTTAACTATTCAGAAAGTACTTTAAAAAGTCATACATTGACCTCCCAAAATAAATGAATAACAGGTTTTTAAGCTTATTGTGCAAATGAATGAATGTGTGAATACCAAATTTGGATAACATTTGCAAAAAACAAGTATGTAATGGTTGTAACATAGAAGTTTACACAAGAAAAATGCATAAAGGAATTAAAACAGAAAAATATTCTCGCTTCAAAATTCATTCCGGGGAATAAAAAAAATTAATCAATGTTTTAAGCGGTAAACTTAATAGAAATAAGATAAAAGAAGGGGTATTTTTGATAGTAATAAGAAAAAAGAGTTTTAACAAGGGATTTATCTTCTTTTAGCTTGAATGTATTGGTAATGAAGAAATTCCTTGTTGTCAATTAAGTTATCGGTTATTGAAAAGATAAGTGAAGACCAGACAAGAAGTAAGCAATTTCAACTTTCCCTCGAGACTTTGTAGAAAACCTTAAAGTAGCAATCTGCCCATCAAGATGGCGCAGCTTGTCCTCTTTGGACCTTGCGCCACAAAACCCAACCAAACCAAACCAAACCTGCCCATCAAGATAGTCTCTCGCCATTCCCTTAGCTTCAAACAAAGGCGCTTAAGATATTAATCAACAACTACAGCTAGACGACGTCGTACTTTGTCATCCATAAGAATGAAATCACTGTCAATTACATAAGTATAAGGCCTTACATATGGATAAATTATCTCACACGTATCATAGTTCTTCCCTTGTCAGTGTGACACATGTAGGTCAGTATGACAAACGAATAAAATCCCTGTCCAAATCCTTATCTAATTACTATATTAACTGTGTTATTTTACAGAGATCTTGTAGAACGAGCAAAGGTAGCAGTCTGTCTACCAAGATAATCCCACGCCATTCCATTCGCTCAAAATCCAAGCTCCATTAAAAAATACAGACGCCCATTACTGTTGGTTCCAGGAAACATATTTTCTTGCACAATATAAGCGGAATCTTCTCTGTTCTCCGCGTTGAAGGGGACACAAACAACTGGTAACTTTGCATAAAGATGGTGAAAACACCATCACAATGTACTAGCTGGTATTATTCTCTTTAATACTACACAATGGTCAGCAACAAGTTGCAAAGCAGAAAACTTTCTTCTCCTTCATGGAGAAAGAACTATAAAATGGTCTTCGGCGATTGTTGTTGCTCTGGCCCAGGATAAGGACTTCTGAACACGGAAGCTAGTGGAACACACTGCAGGATGCATTAAAGATGAATAGATGCATTAGCCAGTAACATCCTCTTTACCGTCTATCCAACAACAAGGCTTAATTTAAATAACTTATCTGAGGCATTGCATGATTCCACTGACTATTGTGGACGAATCTACTAATAATAAATGAATAATGTCAACAAAAATTACATGCTTAATTACGAAAGCCTCATGTTTGCATATTTTTCTCTCACTTATGTACACTTGTTCATTTCTATCAAAAATGAATGATATCTAGCATTTTTTGTATAAATTTACATAAGTTCGTTTTAATCATTTATATAAATTTTATTGGTAGAGTCATTTTTTCAAGATGGAGTCATTTTTTCTTAGGAAAACATGTTGTTCTTTGAAATGTTTTGCGCAGAGTAGATCACAACACTTGTTAATTTTTTATCATTCACCCATAAATAAATGTGACCTCTAATTGCAATAATTAATATTTCATTAAAATTGTTATTTTTTTAAGAGAACAACTTTTTTAATAAAAGGGTAATTTTTTTAATGCTGCTCTCTTCAATTTTATGATATTATACATACATGATAAATCATGTTGATTCAATATAAGAAGACACCTAACAGCCTCGTCTTATAATATTCTTGTCAGTGATATTCATCAAATGATAGAATATGTAATTACGTTATCATTTGTATTACCAGAAATTATCATAATGAATTTAAAATGGTGAGGTTGTTCCTACATTTAGGTAATATTCACTTCCTAGATCACTGTGTTTTGCCAAACTTAAGCTGTCATTTCTTAAAAATATAAAATCTCATATTTTAATAATAATATTTTTTTCAGAAAACAATGTATATTTTTAAACAAAGAATGACTTCATTATAAAACATATGTATATGCAAATATATTGTTTTTTTTCCAAAATTTTAATAATTTTATTTGAAAAAATGTTTATTATGTTTATTACATACCCTTCAAATGTTATTTTTATAAACATAAAAAAACCACGCGTGTGTAACATTTAATTGATATTTTTAATTTTTAAATGCAAATTTTAAAGTAAAAGAATATTTAAAAATATAAAGAAAACTGGGAATAAAACTCAGAAAATGAGAATGAAAACAGTTAAATGAATAACAAATAAAATTGATTCTAAAATTTCAATTTATATTCTCATAAAATTACAATTTTTAAACTAATAAAAATAGCAATGTATAGATTTGACAAACAGGACTTAATATTTTGTTGTTTTTTTTATTATTTTTTAAAGTAAACTACTTATTTCCTCAATTTAAGACAATTAGTTAGTAAAATTATATTGTTATTATTCAAACAACTAATTCAAGTTTTAAAATTGTTTACTTTCATTTGGTATGATGAGGAATCTCAGAAGAAAGATTTTACATTTATTGTAGTATTTTAAGGAAAATGGTATTTTTTTTTAATATTATTTCAAGTTTTCTCGCAAAATAAACTTTTAAACAAAAGTTCATTTTTTAAATTCCTTAGATGCAGAAAATCCAATATCATATATTAAATCTATAATGAAATTTTAGAAAAAAAAATCTATATTAACTATGTGAAATTGTCTTAGATATTTTTAATCAATTCAAATGTGTGTGAATCTAAAATTTGCATATTAATGTGTTTCATTAAATTCTTAGAGATTTTAATAAATATTATATGAATAGAGAATTAATAATTAGTACTATATAGTTGTAATACATTTATTCCGATACATAATCAATTCTAACTTATATTTGTGTTACTGTGTCCCACCCAAGCTTTGGATAAATATAGAAAGTCTGTATCTGAGTCGCGAAAAGTGCGGAAATAGAGGTACTTAATACTTCATTCGCAAAGCCCTGAAATAAATACTTAAGAACACAACTGGTAATACTTTTCTGATAAAAGAGAAATAAAGCAAATGGCAAATATTAATATTTTATCGTGGATTTCGAACAATAGTAGATTGGATGCAAGAAGAAAATATAATTTATTATTAACAGCTATATGTTTAACAAAAATGTTTGCTTTATTACTATGCTATATTTAACACAGTGACATTTTATGAACTTGTTAATTTTTGATTTTTCCTTTAATCCATTTATTTTTGTAATCAAAACATTTAAGATCACAATAAACAACAATGTCAGCTTTACCAATATTATTTATATAATTTTCATTTATAATAATTCCAGAAACAAATATAAATGATGATGTGTTTATAACATTAAGTTGAATTCATTGTAAGGCTTGACCCATATTCTTTACATTTGAATTATTACACATTTATATTAACTTTTAAGTTTGACATTTCAAAAAGGACATATAATGACTTTGAGGATTGTAAAGTTTAAAATGTATTACTCGTAAATAATTAATAAATATATTTATTAAAATTTTCATTTTTTAATTATCAGTTCACATTGTTTTACATATCAATTTAGAGTTCCAATAAAGAAAAGCAAACTATTAGCATGATTTTACTTAACATTTGTTAAATCATGATGAGTGATAATGATTCAGCAATTTAATTGATACAAACTCTTTCATTATTAATTAATATAATTACTTGCTATCTTATTTTAATAAGAACTATTTAGAAAATTACAACAAATTTTGAAAAATTCTAATCAAAACAATAAAAGAGAAAATCATTAAAAGCAGTTAGTTATACAATATTTGATTTCAGCAGGTAAGATATTTAGTTTAAATTTTTGTTGTTATTATATAGACACAAGACGTTGTAAAATTAAATCTTATCATATTGTATTTCAGTAAACACCAGAAAACTTATAAAAAAATGTCTATAACTAAAATCTTCAATGCATTGTATAATCACTTTTTCCAATTTTTGTGTTAATAATATTAGCACGTATTTGTATTTCTGAGATTCATGTACACAAAACCAAATTTAAATAAAATTTTCAATATGTTCAATCTGTAAATGAACACATTTGAAGTTCTAAAAGAAATGTATTTATGGTCTGTACAATGGGTCTGGTCCTTTTCTTCCAGATATTTTCCCATCCATTATGTTGGGGTGCGTGTCTTACCATGCATTGAAACTGACATGACATAAAATACTTCTAGAAACTATTAAGAACTAAGATATCTTTACCTGCGCCTAGTATTTGGCTGTTTTGAAACTTTGAGAGATCTAATAATTTACATTTTTGATAAAAATCTGTGCATAATAAAAGTTTGCCATACCTTTGATAAAGTTACCTAATACTGCCATGACATTTGTTTTTATAGTAGAAAACTCGCATCAATGGTTATATAATATTTTTAAATGTCATTTTTATTTGTAAGAATATCCCTTATTTTAATTAACCCCTAACATGTATCCTACATAATGTAACAGTATCTGGAATATTGTTCCCTGAAATGAATAATAAAAATAGTGAACATTTACGTAGTAAATTCCTTGATTTACATTAAATTTCTTGCGAAATTGACAACTCCGTAATGATTCAAAATAATTAGTCTAGTCTTAAACAATTTAAATCAATAATTTCCCATATCCCTCTTTTTCTTAAGCATTTTAGTAAAATATGTTGTTCCAAGAATAAATCTCACATCTTTTATATAGTTACTATTCAGAGTAATGTCCAGAAACGCATATGAAGTAATAAATACTATGATAAAGATATCATGAAGCTGTACATGTATGTATGCATTACTACATTAAACTTTCAACACAGAAAATTATGAATGAATAAGTATGTGTTTATGTCTTTCTTATGGTGAGTTACGTATGGATAAGGACTGAAGTTTCTATGAGATTTAAAGCTCCTGGAAATAAATTAATTTATTTCCATTTTATATCCACTTTATAGACTATATATCTGTAATAATTAATGAACGTGATGAATCAGTAAGTATATATTTAGAATTGATAAGATCATAAAATATCTCATCGTGAAAACTTATCAAATTAAATTAAACTCTATTAAAACATTTTCACAAGTCAGTTAATAGATAAAAGTTTATTGCTAGACAAAAAAAAATTATTGCAAGATATTTGTCAGTTCCGTGATAACATTATATACATAATGTAGTATGAAATAAGTAATTAGAGAATTTGATATAATATAGAATAAATTTTCTATTAACTATGATTATCAAAATCCATTCTCATATAAATCGGACAATATATTTGATATTACTTTTTATTAAACTCTGATACTTTTATTGAAAATCTGTACTGGAATAATACTTTATTTTACAAATCACTATAATTTATAAGAAATACGCAGAATAACCTAAATGAAATTTCTTTATATATATTTCAAATTGTTTATTTATTTATTGCCATCAATATTATATTTTTTTTAATATTTCATTTAGATTCATTTAGAAAATATGAAAAATATTTTTTAAGCGAATACTAAAGAACAATTGTTTATTCTATATAAAAAGTGTTCTTAAGACAACTGAAATATTATAAATCAAATAATATCTTAATATTAAATCTAATTCAAAATGGAATTTTTAGTCCATTTTCTTTGAAGTTTAGAAACAAAAAAGATGTAATTTCACTTTTTAGCAATAATGCTTTACTTTGTGGAAAAGGAAAGATCCCGACTGAATATATCAAGAAAAAAGACTTATATTTTTAACATTATGCTCACTTAAACTGAAAACCAAAATAAAGTTTAAGTGGTAAATCTCTTTGGAATAAGCAGAAATTGCCAAAAATAGTATTTGAAAAGAGTCTTACTTTTACGAAAATGCGTATCTGAATGTTGTTTTATCGTTTATATAAAATGAGTTTATTCGATTGTATTTTCAAAAGTATAATTTCTACTTTTTGAAGAAGAAACTCATGAATTATATCATAATATTCTACAAAGTAGACTTTTTGTAGAATCTTACCCTTCTTCGTTTTTCTAAAGTAAAAAAAAATATTTAAATTTTAGAATTTCTTCTTCTAATAATAGTCAGATAAACATGAAAGCTTAATTGCAGCTATTTAGTTGACATACATAGAAAAATACTTATTATCATAATATTGGAAACTTTATATAAAAAGTGTGGGTTTTCCCTTTTTTTCATACAATAATTGAAAATACTAATATATTTTCAAAAAAAAAAATTAGTTCATAAATTCTCAACATTAATGAGCAAATATTATCTATGCTTTATTGTTAAATTAAACACAGTAAAGAATGGAATGACGATGGGGGAAATAGAAATTGTGAGAATTTATTTTATTATTGTGGTTAAAATTCTTATATAAATCTTAAAATATTCTTTCAATTTATATTTTGATATATTTACTTTGTTTCAGAGAATTTTTATTAACCATAGTACTTACAGTGTACAAATTTCCTATAGCATTAATGTTTACTTAAAGTTTGAGATGTTAGCATCTTCAAAGAATCCAAAAAATCTTTTAAAACAATAAAATTTTTAATCTGACTTACAATCAAAGGCAAAAATCATTTAAATTAAGACATGCAAATCGCAAAGACTTTATCTTGAATAATTTATCAGTTGATAATTAAACTACATCATTTAATATGAAGACACAGAAACTTTATTGTAAATTCCGGTATTTCTAAGACCATATTCTTGAACACAATGATTTCTAATTGAAATTCTTTCGTTATTAATTTAGTTTAGAAATGTTCTCTATTTATTTAAATTAATGAGGGATATGAAAGGAAAACTTATTTGAGATTACGACTTTAGTTATGGATGAACCACATTTTAAAAATGACCTTAGATATTGTTAAATGTAGAATATATAAAAAAGTATTCTCAGCGCATTGACTTATTTAAATAGTGAATTGTGAATAATTTAAGAAAAATTAAAAAAATAATTACAAACATCCTTTTTATCTTATTGATATGGTTATAACATCTTATAATAATTTTCAATTATTATATTATATTAAATTATAACACTTAATTTAGTATTAAAACATCCATTTAAGGTGGTTAAAAACATTATTTATCATATAGTGCAATATTTACATGAAGATATAAAATGTTAATTTTTCTTAAAACAAAAAAGATATACTGAAGTAAACATAAAGGAGGACGTATAAAGTATTTAATTTTGGAAGAATACATAATAAGAAATAGAATTAGTCAAATATAAATTATCAATCTCACTATTTGAAGTTTTGTTAACAACAATACAGAGCTTCTTTTATTTAAAATTAACTTGTACTTAATCGAAACATTTGCAATCACAAAAGTAGTTCCGTGAAATTATACTATCATTAATACATGCGGTGTGTTAAATTTCATACTTTCTGATTTTGTAAAAGCTATACGACAAAAGATGGATTATTTATTTATTTGAAATATTACATTGCATGCAGGATTTGCATAAAATGAAAGTTTATGAGCAAGATAATTACCATAAAAATAGCTTTTATTTTTAAAAATATCTTTATATTTGTTATTTAATTTTAATCAAAGGAAGTAGAAGCAGGATTACTAAAAGAAAAATGTGTGTTGGTTGATTTTCTGAACAAATAAAAATATCTTTACATGGTATAAAATAATGTCTCTATTTTACAGCTTATTCAATCGTATTATCCCTGCTTAATATGAAAACATGTAATATCTTGCTTGTGTGTACTCTTTTATTCTTTTGACAATAGAAATTCATTTAAATAACAATTCACTCCAATATTAGAACATAAATAACACCATTATTTTCTAAAGGAACGTCTTTCAAAATTGTTTTCTGAATATATTTATGTTTCTTTTTTTGTCATTCTTCTATGCTTTTTGTTCAAGTTTCTTGAATTTGAACATGAAATTAAGTATTTTGGTACGAAAAGAAACAAATTGCATCTTTAGTTAATTTTCTATACTTTAAAAAAGATAATGTGTCTCTATTTTATTCTTTTTTTAAAAATTTTCATTTATTTTTGTTAAAATGTATCTAATTTTAACTTTTAAAATTTCCATTCCTTAAATACATGTATCTTATTGTTCCTTTTACTTATGAATTAAAGTAATGTTTTCGTTTTCTTTTCTATTTTCTTTAATACTTTTCTTTCAGGAATAAGTTTGAAAATTTGTTTCAGTTAATTTGTATTGTATTCTCCAAACTAATTTAGATTTCAAGAAAATAAATATAATATGAATTATTTTAAAATAAATTATAAGCTGATAAAATCTACATGTGATGAATTAATAACAAAAAAATAAATAAATAAATAAATAAACAGAACTTTTATGCAAATTCATCAGAATTTTAACATATAACAAACATTTTTATAATTCAGAACTATTACTGAAAAATATTGTATTTAATAGTACATAATAGTATTATCACTAAATAGAAAAAATAATACTTTAATACTTTCACCACTTACAAGAAATAGTCATATAATGCCAATAACTATTTAGAATGAATTTCAATTTTTGTATGTAATTACTTCTCGTACTTCTGATAAAGATATATTAACGTTGTATCTTTACCCTAGTACTCTTGCTTCTAATTTTTTAAATATAATTATTATATTTACTCGCATATATTGAATGATGACATCTGTTTGTCATTCGTACGTCCTGTTTGTTATTCATATTTCGAAAAAAAAAATGTCTATTGTGAAAACTAAATTAACAAATTCAAAAGCTTTTCTCAAATATTTTATACATTAATCAGTGTAAAAAAATTTTTTAACTCTGTATTATTTCGAATTATTATAAATTAATAGTAAATTAAAAAAAAAATATCAGTAGCTATCTCATTTTCCTTAACTGCCTAAAAGATATTCGTGTTATTTTTTTGAAATTTAGATTCCTAACATTGTTTTGAGCAATGATAAAAAGACATATCTATTCAAGTATCGTAATTTGAAATTTAAGAGAAAATTTTACATACAT
>JAPDSC010062868.1:0-10657 GCA_026290005.1 Latrodectus geometricus | reverse complement strand
ACTAAGTGTTATAATTGTAGAATACATAATTTTTCTGATTTATTTGCAAGCGCAAACACCATCGGATCTATCTCAAAAAGTGAATATCACAAACACATCGTGCTTCGTTTCTAAGCATATAGGAAGAAAAATTTTTCTTCATATCTGCTTCAAAGATAAAGAACAGATATTCGATTTGCGATATTTTTTCTCCAACCAAACATTGAATCCAATTCCTGAGATTGTGGGAGTTCAATTAACAGAAAAAGAATTTAGAAAAGTTTGCGAAATGTGTTGACCTGTTACCGATCATGTTGCTTCGACTTAAATTTCCATCGTCGATGATCATTAATGGTCCCAGTCAAAGCGGAAAAACTCATTTAGTGCGGAAAATTGTTTCTGAGCAAATATACGAAGCACCGATAAAAAAAGTTGTATGGTGTTATAAAATCTTTCAACCCTGGTTTCACGAAGAAAGAAATATTAAATTCATAGCAGGTTTGCCAACAGAAGATGAACATTTTGATCTTTTGATTCTTGATGATCTTATGAACAATTTAACACCTGAGATATCGCAAATGTTTACTGTTGGATCTCATCATAAAAATTTCAGCATAATTTTAATAACACAAAACCTTTTTCCCCGCATTAGAATTGCTAGGGATATTAGTTTGAATGCTCACTATATAATACTTTTCCGAAACAACAGAGATCAGTCGCAAATCGCTTGTTTTGGAAGACAAGTGTTTCCTAATCGTTCCAAATTTTTTATGGAAGCCTATAAAAAGGCAACATCGGAAAAATATCACTTCTTACTAGTTGATTGCTTTCCAACAACGGATGAAGAATTAAGATTACGACAATTCATTTTTCCAGATCATAACGGTATAAATTGGGTATATGTGCCAGAAGAAAAATGAATAGAATTAAACGACATGTACATTTGTTGCATATTTTATCCGCCGCGAGTCCTAAACAGCGAAATGCTATATTGAAGACTGCCACCAACGAACAGATAAAAACACTGTGTGAAATATGTCAAAACATATTAAACGGGAATATCTCGAACCGATTGAATGTTCGAAATTTGTGTCGTTATAAACGAATCATTCGACAGCTAGCCGACAAAAACATTTCTATCGCTCGAAAACGCAAGATATTAACTGTTAACCAAAGAGGAGGATTTTTACCTCTCATCCTTCCAGGTGTTTTGAGTCTTATTGGAGGTGTAATAGGAAAAGCTATAGGAAAACGAATTTAAGAATGGCTAGAAAAATGGCATTAGTTCCAAAAGAGCTTGTTTCAGAATACTATCAGCTGAACAAGCCTGAAATAAGAGTTGAAGATCAAATTTCAAAGTTATTGCACGAAGAAGAAACACCTGATGATGTGAAAGCTAAGCTATTAGCACACTGGATACCGAAATATCAGCGTTTAATGCAACCACCTCCTCCTCCATAACCGTTTGAGATTCCGAAGGAATTATTACAAGAACTAGAAACCCAGAAGGAAGAACTATCTGTACCTGTTCCTCCCAGAATGAATATGATTGCAAAATACATAGCATATGCAGTTCCGAAATCGAGAAAGAAGTATATCTTACCGATTTTAGAAAAACTGAGAGAAGTGAGTTACACATTTAACGATAGAAACGAATTGGAAAAAGAGGGGAAACCAGAATACAGAAGTAATGGAATTGATTTGTTCAGTTATTTAATGAGGAATGAAAAAGTTCCTAGACAACCGCCTCGAGGATTCAATACTCTTCTTCAGGGAATTTTAGACGCGAACATACCATTAGACTGGATTCACAATAAATATGTTCGAGATCATCTCCTTCTCTCACAAGTAAACCCACAATATAAAGAACCAGGCTTCTCGCCAGAAACACCAAATATCGCTGAGAACTCTAATTCAAAGAGATTGACAACAGCGGAAAGATTATTGAAACTCTCGAATACTGATACTTCACCTGAAGCTCAAAAATGGACAAATTGGTCGGAAATAGGAATACGAGAGAGAGACAACAAAACTTCTCCTTCTCTCATAAACTGGGAGAGGTGGAAAGATTAAAAAAACTATACTATGATCCAAAGGAACCTGGTTCGTTTGGAGGTGTCAAGAGACTGTCAGAAGCTAGCGGTGTAAAGAAGAGTCGCGTTAGAAAATTTCTCTCTGGAGAAGATACTTATACACTTCATTTTCCTGTTCGCTATAAATTCCAAAGACGGAAAACAATTGCATACGGAGTGAACGAGTTGTGGCAAAGTGATTTGGTAGATCTACAAAAACTATCACGCTTTAACAATGGTTATCGATACCTCCTAACAATTATAGATGTTATGTCAAGATATTTAAGAGCAATTCCCATTAAAGACAAGAAAGCCCATACGATTGCTAAGGTGTTCAACAAAGTGTTCAAAGAGGCAAAGCCAAGAAATCTTCAAACAGATTTTGGGAAAGAGTATCACAATAAAACAGTTCGTGCACTGTTCAAGAAACATAATATCCATCACTATTCAACGAAAAGTGAAGCAAAATGTGCAATTTTGGAAAGAGCTCACAGAACACTACAAAATAAAATGTATCGTGTTTTCACATATCGAAATTCTTATAAATATTTAGACATTTTACCGTTGATAGTTGATTCTTACAACCATTCAGTTCATCGAAGTCATGGAATGGCGCCAGCCAAAGTCACACAAGCTGATGAGCCTCGCTTATATAAATCCTTGTACAATGTAGACTCTCCAGTCAAGTTTCGCTTTGCAGTTAACGATGTGGTAAGGATTTCAAAAGCGAGGAAAGTTTTTAAGAAAGGCTATCTTCCTGGATGGACTGAAGAAACGTTTAGAATTTACAAACGTTATCCAACAAACCCTCCTACATATGCATTGCAAGACCATTCCGGCAAGGAAATTACAGGAAGATTTTACACCGAAGAACTCGTTAAAATAAATAAGTCTGATAAGGATTTTTGGGCAATTGAAAAAATTATTCGTACTAAAGGGAAAGGTGCTTCACAACAATTTTTGGTGAAGTGGGTTGGTTTCGACGATTCATTTAATTCTTGGATTAAAGCAGAATGGTTGAAATCCTGAATGACTTTCATGTTCTTCTACCTTCAAATGCTAGTATGAAATATTTTCCTATCAATACACCAGATCATTTTCGAACGAAATTAGCCAAACCTATCACTTTGATCGGAGAATGGGAATGTTGCTTAGCCGAAGCTACTCTTCCAGGAAAGTACTTTACAATTCAGTCTCGTTACAACGATTCTTATATCATTCAGAGAGAAATTGATGTAGAAATAGAAACATTACTACCAACATTTCGTATTCCTCTCTACAATGAAGATCACTTAGACTTTGTAGAAGGAATAATGGCAAATATGAAAAAATATTTTATTGATCCTCCCCTAAAATTTACTTTGATTGAAAAGAGAAAGGAACTGAAAATTGAATTGAAACGAGGATGGGAATGGATTACAACAGCTGAAAAAGGAAGTCAGTTGCTAAGGTTGTTGAGCCTAGATCCAACAAAAGACGATATAACACCTAATAGTCCACTAGGATTTCTTGCTTATATTTATTATCGTTCTCCAAATAAAGAAGTTTTTAGAAATCAGGAAATTTCACTGATTGCAAGAGAACCGATTGTAGACCAAACGTATGATATAATACTGGAAGATGGGGATTTAATAGAACAGATAAATAACAAATTAAAAGAAATATCGTTATCAAATGATATTAAAATTGAAAGCAATAATAACCAAGTAACAGTTTCGCTGCCATCGCATGTAAATATCGAACTCAGACGAAATTCCTGTCCTCGATTAATGACTGCATTAAACATATCTAATAACAGCTTCGTAATACGAGGAGAACAAACAAAAACACAATTTTCCTATACACAGCCTGCTACTTCATTAAAAGATGAAAAATTTCGCGTGATCAGTTATAAAGTTTTTCCGAGTATTCGTAAAGAGAATAGAACTGCCACATACAAAATATCTAGTGGTATGTATCGTGAAGCTAAAGATTTATTCAAAGAATTCAAATTCATAGCATTACAGTTATTGCCTGATTCTAAGGTGGGTTTACACGTTCCCCCAAACACCGTAGTCACTTTTGCAGAAAAGCTTAGCGATTTGCTAGGATTTACTGCAAGAACATTTCGTCAGGGTGATTATAAATCTGATTATACTTTGGATTTACGCGGAGGTATTACAGAAATATATGTATACTGCGATATAGTATCACCTTCCTTGGTAGGAGATTCCTCAACATCTATTCTAAAAATTATCTCAGTGGCAAACGAAACTAATGATCAGATTGTTAAATATTTTTCCGTGCCGTTGTACTTCAGAGTAAAAAAACAATATTTTGATATTATTGAAATTCAATTGCGCACTAGCAGCGGTACTCCTATTAAATTCATATCGGGTAAAACAAACTTAGTGCTCTCTTTCAGAAAGAAATTTATATAAATCCAATGACATTCTCATCGATCTCCATATCTGCTTTCAACCATGTCGAAGCGCGGTCACAGGCTACAACCAGAACATTGTATTGCGTATTATTTAAATCAAACAGGCAATGCAGACCCTTACTTTTCTTCCCATTATCCCATTCAGAGAGGTTATGGCTTTTTCAGTAACTTGCGCCGATTTGCTTTACCGCTGATGATGCAAGCTGGAAAATATTTAGGAAAACGTTTATTGTCATCTGGTCGAAATATAATTGAAGATGTATCACAAGGAAAATCGCTTCGCAATGCTGCTAGAGATCAGTTTCGCCAAACAGGACGCGAAATAACAAGCGATGTTATTCGCAAATTAAGTGGAAAAGGTCTTAAAAGGAATAAAACTATTAGAAAGCAACACTCGAAGCGTAGGAAATCAAATAAACCAGACGTATTTTCAGAGCTCTAAAACATGGAAAATTGCTACTGCACAAAAAGCGAACTAGATCTTTTCGTTTCATCGCCTATTCAACTAGCGATTGATCATTCTTCATTTGTAGAAATACATCCGATTGCTTCCATTTCGGATAGCAATACAATTGAATTTCTTGTTACCGGGTTAGGAGATGCATATTTCGATTTATCGCATGTGTTTTTGAATGTTCAGGCGAAAATTTTGAAAGCTGATGGAACAAATTTTACAGAAAATGATCGATGCGGACCGATTAATTATTTGCTAAACACTATGTTTTCCGAATGCCACATCTCGCTTAACGATCGTAATATCTCTTCGGAAAGTAATTATCCTTACAAATCTTTTATACAAAGTGTTCTGTTTCATCCCCAATCTTCTCAACAGAATTTTTTGAGTGCTGGTTTGTTCTGCAAGGATACTGTCGGTGAATATGATGACACTAATTTGGGAGATACTGGAAAGAATGCTGGATTAAAACAGAGATGGAAACGGGTTAAAGAAGGCAAACTATTTGATATGTGCGGAATGCTTCATATTGACTTAGGAACTCAACCACGTCTTTTAATTAGCGGAACAACGATACGAATTCGTTTGTTAAAAGCAAAGGACGAATTTGCTCTCTTAGCTAACACTGGAAGTTATCGCTTACACATCGAAAATATAAGTCTGTTTATCAGAAAATGCGATGTATCGAGCTCAATTCTAGTTGGCCACGAAAAAGCATTAGAACAATCTCTGGTGCAAATGCCTTTCACGAGAATTGAGACTAAGACATTCACACTCAGTTCAGGATTGAAGAGTGTTATAATTCCTAATGCAATGAATGGAATTCTTCCCTCACGTATGATTCTAGGATTAGTATCCAATTCTGCATTCAATGGAGATTTGAAGAAGAATCCGTTTAATTTCCAACATTATAATCTGAATTATATTTCGTTATCGGAGAACGGAGTTCAAATCCCTATGACAGCCTATACACCTTCTTATCAAAATAATCTGTATGCCCGAAACTATTTAAGTTTGTTCACAGACCTCGCTCAACACAATACTAATGTCACATTAGAAGAATATAAAGAGAATACTTGCTTGTATGTGTTCGATCTCACGCAAGATTTTTCTGCTAGCGATCCATTTATGAATATAGCCAGAAGCGGTGAAATATCGATTCACCTGAAATTCGATAGAGAACTATCGGAAACTGTTACATTAATAGTCTACATGGAAATGCAATCGTTAATTGAAATTGACAAAAGTAGAAATATATTTGTTGACTATTAAATACTATGGACACACAAACACTGTTAAATTTAGCCCTCAGCGATCCTAAAATTAAAGGAACGTTTGGCGGAGTGTTTGCGAGTGATCTATTGCCCGAAACACGAGGATATTATCGATCATTTATTGTAAACACGCATCCTTCTACGAAGAAGGGAGAACATTGGCAAGCGATCTATTTTGACAACAACCGCAATGGCATTTTTTTTTGTTCTTATGGCACATTTCCGAAAGGAAACATTAAAAAATTTATTACTCAAAATTCCTCTAAAATAGAATGGAATTCGCATATATTACAACATCCTCGTACCAGCTCATGTGGACTTTTCTGTCTATTTTTTCTATGGCATGTGAATAGAAGATTACCTATTACGAGATTAACAGAAACAAATGTTTGCGAAAATGAACGAATTGTAACACGTTTTGCGCATCAACAATTTAAATTGATAAATCATTCAACATTGCTCTCCTTCAATCAACAATGTAAATCTTATCGAGAGGCGATATTAGAAAATCAAAAAAGAAAGATATTATAACAACGTCATAGCTAGCGAATTCAGATGATCGCTAGACATGGAGAGATTCGGATATGTTGTTATGGATCCTTGCTCCAGATGTGAGTATTTGTATATTCACAATACTCTCTATGATAATATTCTAGAGTGCACTGAAAATGCTCGACTTCATAAAACTTCTGCGGAGCCTGCGAAGATAATGTATTTCACTATATTGTCGAACACAGACATTGTTAAGTGTCTACATGATAATCAAACAGATGAAAAGCGATTTGGTTTCTGCCAACTGACAAAATATAATACTGCAGAGAAATACAATGTTTATTCTTCTCACAAGACTTTGTTTGAATCAGTTGTGGAGAGTATTTTAGCAACGAAAGGTGTTTCATGGAATGAACTCGCAGATTGTACAAATTTTGAAGCAAAATTTGGATACTTCAAACTACTAGACAATGATGAAATTGTTTTTTATTTGCATTGTTTGTAACAAATTAGAAATTTGCATTGTATATTAAATATTTTGTAACTTGTTGCTTAACATAATAAATATATTAAAATATAATAGTGTGTATCTCATTTTTTTTAGATTTAAAATAATTCTATTCTTGAAACATTTAATTTAAGAGTTATGATAAAGAAAAAAATGTTATAGATCAGAAGTATTCGGAATAAATTAACTTTGGAGGAAATTTAATAAATTGACCTTAAATGATACTTATGTTTTTTAAACGCCTTTATGCAAATGGCTTATTACAATAAATTAACTTTGAAGAATATTCGTTAAAATGACCTAGAATCCCACTCATGTTTTTTGTAACATAGTTGAAAGTACTTAATTTATGAGCAACCTACACTACTTTAACTTTCAGCTTGATAATTAAAATTCAGGAAAATTTTCTATAAAAACTCTCCTATGCTACTGACACATCAACATTTGCATTTGTGCATTAGTTCTCCGCTGATTTTCAACATGGATTGTGGTAAGTTGTTTTTCAGTTATTGCGTTTTCTCTCTATCTTACCAAATTTTAGAAATCTAAGTTGATAGTTATTTTGAAATGCTTAAACTAAGTTGTTATTGTACGAAAACTAAATTCTTTTATTTATTTTTTAAGCTAGAATAATAGATGATGAGGATTGCGCTCCTAAGAAAAAACCAAAAAAATTTGACTTAAACATCTCTAAAGAAATTGAAACTAAAAACTCACAGATACCAAACTATTCTGTTTATTTGGGAAAAAACACTGCTCTTGAAATCAAACACTTTAGAAAACAACATTATTTATGCTTTCTAAAATATAACGAGGCTGGTGATATTAAGAACAGGTTTAATATTAATATTGATCAGATTCCAACAATTATTGTAGGATTGGAAAAAATTCAAGATTTTATAAAAACAAGAGAACTTGAACCTGATACTTGAGTAAGAATGTAAACAATAAGATTATAATTTAGATACATTTAAGTAATCAGAACAGAAAAATAAATATGGCTAATATTATTTTTCAAGAATTGAACTCTGCATTCCATGGTTTTACTCGAACATTACGTGCAAGAACTAATTTTGATTCTGTAGAATCTGCTTATTCCGAACTCAGACCTGTGATTCATAATATTTTAAATACATCAACTGTTTTACGAATTCGTGTTATCATTTGCTTACACATTGTGTTTACAAAAATTTTAAACGATGAATTAAACAACACACCAGTGTATCAAACTTATTATTTCAGCAGTAATGCCTTGCGCATTTTATCTGCTGCACAAATATTTTCCATAATAGATGAGGGCTTTAGGAAAATTATGAATTCTGTTGATAATTTTACTAGAAACGGAAGCGGATGGCTTCTGCTTAAAATCGATTTTGAAGATTTACACATTGGCAATTATGCCAAAATTATTGGAGGATGTAAAACGGTCAAAATACCGAATAAATTATCTAATAAAAAAGCGCTTTTATCTATCAATTGTATTAATAATAAATGCTTCATTTATTGCATATTAGCTGCGTTATTCCCTAAGCAAAAGCATGCTGGTCGCTGTAGCATATACAAAAAACATTTGCAAGCTGTTGATACAAAAATGTTAAAGTTTCCTGTCGAGATAGCAAACATCAAACTTTTTGAAAATGTAAATAAATTAAATATCAATGTTTTTGCTTTTGATGAAGGCATGATATATCCTCTTTACACTAGTTCTCAAAACTATAGAGAAATAGATTTGTTTCTCTATGAAAAGCATTATTATCTAATAAAAAATATAAACAAACTTTTGAAACATAAAAAGCATTTTAATTATTATTGCAAACGTTGTTTGAATGGATTTGTACGAAAACAGACTTTAATTGAACATCAAACTCTTTGCCTTCATAACAAGCCACAACGTGTTTCAATCCCACAAAATCTGATTTTGAAATTTAAAAACATTAATAGATCTCTCAAACATCGTTTTGTGATGTTTGCTGACTTCGAATGCGCATTATCTAAGGTTTCGACTGTTACTCCAAATGATAAAAAATCCTTTACATGTGAGCTGGAAAAACATATTCCTCTCTCCTATGCAATGGTTGTTATCGATCAAGATGATAAAATATAATTCCTTTAAATTTAGAAAAAATATCTATGTTTACATTAGATCATTTAAAATTCTTAGATAGTTTTCAATTTTTAGACAGCTCTCTTGATACATTAATTGAAAATCTCGAATCATGAATTCAAAATGTTTGATAGTTTCTTTCAACACAACAAAAACAAGTATTTGCTTCATCGAAAAGGTGTATTTCCATATTCATATTGTGATCACATTGACAAACTTCAAACTATTGGTTTACCTCCTCAAGCAGCTTTACTAATTAATGCTATCTGCAGGTATTGAGTTAAGAAAAGCAATTATTCATAAGTGAATTTTTTCTATTATTAAAAAAACAATCGCGCATTCGCGTGTCGAATTGTCCTGGGCCAGAATTATATATGTGAAAGAACCTGGCCCACTTTTGCGCTTGAGGGATTCTGGCAGAATTTTCCTGGGCCAGAATCCTTCAAGTGAAAATTTGGGCCAGAATCCCTCAAGCGCTTAAAGTGGGCCAGGTTCTTTCCAATATATACTACTCATATCGTTCAGTACTTTCGCGTACCATTCGACGCCATTTAGAGAAGAGTTGTCTTTCCACAAAACATCCATTGTTTCGTCTACCCTTGAAGTAGAACCACTGACGTTTCTGTCACCGATAATGCGATGAAAGAAGGTTATGGACGGCAGAATGATATGAAATTGTCTTTACTGATGAGTCATACTTCTGTCAGCAACAGCATGATGGTCGCATTCAAGTCTGGAGACACCGTGGAGAGAGGATGCTGCACATCTGCTTTATGCACAACCACACTGATCCTGAACCAAATATTATGGTAAGGGACGGTATTGGATATCACTGTAGCACTCCTCAAGAACGCATTGCTAATACTTTAAACAGCCAGAACTACATCTGTGAAGTGTTGGAGACAGTTTTCCTTCCTTACATTCAGGGATTGCTCATAGGCGTATTTCAATAGGATAATGGACGACCACACGTGACACGCATTCTCAAAGGTTCTTCGTCAATCGCCAGATTGAATTACCGCCTCGCTTTCCAGATCTTTCACCGATGGAAAATATGTGGATGTTTTGCCGATAGAAAACTTTGACAAAGTGTGGGAGCTGTTTGGTCAGCTGTAACCCAAGAACACATTCAAAGTATCTTTGAAACAATTCCGAGGGGTATGGCAGCGGTGATCTTCAACAATGGCGGCTACTGTGGCTATTGATTTTGGTGGGAACCACACTTCACAGAAGTCTATAAATTTAATCATTTGATATTTGGTCAATATGTTATCTAAAATATAAATTTTTTGTGATATCTCTTGTCTTTCTTAGTGTTGTGTAATTTGGATGGACAGCAGTGTATTTATAAA
>JAPDSC010062853.1:250384-285105 GCA_026290005.1 Latrodectus geometricus | reverse complement strand
ATATATATATATATATATAAATCGTAAAAAAAGACTTAATAAAAAAAAATGAAAACTTTATTGTAAATGATTTTTAATTTTTTTATAAAAATCCAAACCTGTGTGTTTCTTTTAATTTTATAAAAATGTTGCAGTAAAAAAAATAAATAAAAAAAATAATAAAAAAATAAAATAAATGTTTAAATCCTCAACAAAAACAAATTAATGATGTGAATAATTAACAATGTGGTAATAACTTATAATGAGTAGAATTTGTGGATCTGATGATTAATGCCCAAACAATGTTTCCTGTAATAAAACTAATTTCCCCTCTAACTATTTATAAATTAAATAAATAATAAAACGAATTAAAAATTGAATAATAAATAATAATAATGAGTTTTTCTTCTTTTAAAACTACAAAAAAGACGTTATTATACTAATATTTCCGCAAAATTACATACTTAAAAAATTAAGAATACTAGAAATTATATACTCTGATAAACAGTCATCAGTTAAAAGAAAGAAAATACGTTTCTAATTACATTCTTAAAGCTATTTTACAACTTTTATCGTATAAAACTATCAAATAATTAAGATCATGATGATTTCTATGTCTTTCTCTGGTAATTACTCTATAGGTTAATTGTATAGAAATGAACTGTTTCCTGTTGCATTAATTGTTTGTTTCTTGGACTGAATATTCATTGTAATTTTCGTAGAGCTGTTATTTAATGTGGGAAATTTTTATCCTTAAAAACAATAGGGATTCAGAAAATAGGAAAAAGATTCAACTACAAAATGGCACCTCATTCAAGTTAATGGAACACAGCTGTCGTATTTATCCTATTTTATTTCATACCATTCGTAAACATTTTCTTTATAAAACTTGGCTTTTGTGATTTGGCGACGTATACTGTTCTATTGTAAAGCTCACCCATTTCTTTCTTTCTTTTCCGCAAAATGTAATAAATGCGTTAAGTAAAAAACGCACAGAATTGAATTTGAAAGCCCTCAGAATTTGCTTTTTAGTTTTCTGTGTGTTTTACTTAAATTAGTATAGAAGAATTTTAAGTATTTAAATATTTAATGCAGCATATATTCTCAGGGAAAATTTCATTCGCTCTTTTCTGAGTTCCCATTATTCTAATCTCTTTTCATCGAAACCTCTCTGTGTCTTTTCAAATGTGAAGAATTTTTTTTTACTTCTACTGAAAGATAAATAATTCTTTTTTTATCATTTCATATTTAATTATACAGTCATGAAGGAACCATAATATTTCTAATGATGACAAATAGTAAATATTTTTAAACTCTGACACTTAAATCAAATAAAAATAATTAGTTTTATACAATTATAAAAAGAATTTTATGCAAGTATTTAAAAGAAATTTTGATAAGTAATTCAAAATTTATAATATATTTAACGGTATATCTATATATGAAAAAGTAAAAAATAATAGATATATTTTTATCAATTCTTGTTGAGATGCAAAAAAATTAGAATTTAAACGAATAAGAATTATTCAAGGAAAATGTAAATACAAGAAAAAGATGTATAATATAAAATAAAAAAAGATTCATGCTGAACATTAAGAATAACTAGCAAAAATGCCAACATTTATTCTTTTGAATGTTAAAAGTTTAAGTAAAAAATTTGGTTAGATGTGTTAAATTTGATTTGAAAATTAAATATATGAAATAGTGAAATATGTATTTAAGAATTTAATGTCATTTATAATTTGTAAAATTAAATTCATTAGGGTTTATAATTTAGATGTACTTAAATTGCATTTAAAAGTATTCAAAATAACATCAAGTAATTATAAATATTTCGGTGCTTACTTACTATGACGATTATCTTGGCGATAAAAATTTTCATTAGTGATATTAGCATGCTTTAAATAATATATACATTTTACTCTTTATTTTAGCATCTTCTATAATTTATGTTGGCTCCAAGGTTTTTTAGGTAGTCGTCATATTATTTTTTCCGATCACCAGTTTTGGCAACTTATCTAAGGAGTTGTCATATTTCTTAAGTACTAATATTTCTTAGTACTTATTTATTATACATTTTAAAGATATATTCAAACTTATATACATAATGATGCTTATGCAAAACAGATGATGAAATTAGAAAAAGCACTTAAGAATATATATAAATACAAGATATTTTCTGATATAAAAAACGCTAAAAAGACGAAAACATTATTGCTGAAATTTTATGATTTTAGTCTAACAACATGAATGAAAATGAATCAAACAGAAATGAATTTAATAAAATAAATAAGTGAAATGAAAAAAAGAAAAGAAAAGAGGGAAAATTATAATTGATAACTTCAAAAACTATAAACTTCATTCAAAAAATATTTCACAAGGAACTAGATTATTTTAATATAAGAAATATATTTTTCTCGCCGAAAAAAACAATAAAATGATTAATGTCTTGACAATAATGTTTGTAATTCATTTACAATAAATACTAGTTCAAGACCATCTATAAAGAATAACAAGTTTGATATACAGTTACGATTATTGAATTCGAAGATCTATAATATCTATGGTATGTATTCATGAAAAGTAAAATAGCTTACTTCTTCAGTGTAGGTTACAAGAAAAGTGATGAAAATAATTATAGGGTTATAAATTCCACTAAGGAAATATTTTGTAGCCCCTACTTCAACAATTTTCGCTCCAATTTTAACGTTCTTTGCATTGTTTGGCATCTTCACGACTTCTGCGCCCTATTCTAAAAGCAATTAAAACATTTTGCTCCCCTTTTAATGTACTCCAGGGCGGCTTCAAGAATTCTTATGGAAGTTTTACCACCCGCAACCACCCCCGTCTTTATCCTGCCAGAAGGATTATGTATGTCCCCTTGCCATATGCAGAGGATGTTTGTGAAAACATCTCTCTACTTTATGGCTAAATATTTTTCGAATTTTTAAGACGCCCTGTCGTCAAAACCTTCCTCGCAATTTGTTAAGCCTGGGCTCTGATATTGCCAAAATAATTTGTGGTTGTTTATTTCAGCTACCTGACTCTGTAGAAGTAACCATATTTTCTGACAAAGTGGAATTTCCAGTAATAGTAAAGAAGAAATATAAACAACTTATTTGTTCTTGATCTTATTAGTTTCATAGCTATTTTTGTTTTCTACAATCTGTAGAAGTTAACTCATCAATTGTGGTTTGCTAATTTACTTGTAGATAATTTGGAAATGGAATTTAGCATGTAGTTATTTAATTCTGTTATTTTATATTTTATAGCTATTTTTTAGATATCTTATATTTTATATAACAAACATAACTTTAGAAGAAAATCTTTGCCTATATACGTTAAATGTAAATATAGAGGGAAAACAGATAACGAAAAAACTAGAACGATATAACCGTTTTGAATTTTTATGAATCTGTGTATTTATTAAATTTTCTTTTAATATTCAGATACAGTAAATATTGTTTTTATTGTAATAATATATGGATGCTATTTATTAATTTACAATAACAATAAAATAGATATTTTGCTTAGTTTGTTGTATATGTTGGAAGCACATTCAATACAAAATGTCCACTAAAAAGTAATTGAAAACATAGTTGTTTAATTAATATTTAAATTAAATTTATATTACTATGATAAGTATAAATTTTATTTCTTCTAATTCCTTTATCTGTGCTGAAAATTATTATTTCAGTTACAGCAGTAATTATTATTTAACTTGAAGATTGAATAAATTAGTATATTACCTGATTATTTATTTACGAAACAAAGACGGGCTTATAATCAATCAACCTAAAATTACCTAATTTATATTTCTAATAATTCTATTTAATTTTGTAATCTTAATAATAGTTCTATTGATATAAAATGGAAGAAGCTTAAAAAATGCTTCATGTGATGAAGTAAAAATAAAAATGTTGTAAATAACTGTTTTAAAGAAAAACATTTAGTAAGATATCTATTTTTAAAAATTTTGGAATAGATATTTCAGTTAATATGGTGTAAAACATTAAATAAAAATGTCATTTATAAGTTTTGATGAATTATACATAATAATTTTATCTATCATTAAATTTAAAAATGTTCTAATAATGATGTTAAATAAAAACTAAAATGTTTTAGACTAAATTTGTTGTAAAAATAAATCAATAATAAATTAAACTTTTTTTAATATTATCCTGTTTAACATTAAATTATTTTACCATGGTTTGTTTAAAAGTCTTATATGGAGAATAAAAATTTAAATAAATTAATAGAAAACGTCTCAAAATTTTATGATAATGTTAGATCATATTGAATGATAAGCATTTATTTATTACAAAATTTCTTGAAATAAAAATCTTATTGAAATATGTTAGCATATTCTAAAGAAACTCAATACGATTTTTCAAAAGCCGTATAAATTCACAGAGAAAATTATTTTTCTTAAAAGAACTATTCCTTACGTTTCTATTTCCACTTTTTATATACAAGTTATGATAGAAAACAGAATCATTTTTCAAAAGTACTTTGAAATTTTGAGTGCTCTCTGAATGAGAATATAGCAAATATCAATACATAAATATCAAAGAATATTGTAAAACTTCAAATAGGATATTTATGTGAAACGAACTCATACCTATAATACTATCAACAATGGCAGACACATAACAGGGTATTTGTTATAATTCTAAATAAAAGGACTCAAAAAATATTGCAAAACTTCTGTACGGATTTTTCTTGGAAAAAGAAATAACAACTGGAAACAGAATTATGTTAAATAATGTATATAAATTAAAAATTAGTTTTCACTGAAAAAATCTATTTGTCTATCAAAAACAGATATATTCTTAACATAATTACTGAATTCGTATACTTTGTTTTCTTATATTTAAACAAGTAATGCAATATTTATTGAGGTTACATTATTTAAGTAATTTAATTTAGGTAATGCAATATTTATTGAGGAAACATGTTTATTTTAAATACTATAGTTTGCATTTTTGAACAGTTTTAAGCTTTTTGACTTTTCAAAGCACTTTAATGTTCTTTACATTTGCTTTTTTATTTTAAAGTAGGTAAATAATTAAATAACTTCAATGTATTTCTTCCCCATTTATTGATTACGGCATTTTAGATGTTTATAATCGTACCATTAATTTATTTTAAATGACGTCGTACATAATATTGAACTTAAGCTTGGATACAGAATTGAAATTTATCCATCAAAAATATTCGATTAACGTTTAAACAACCAATAAAAAAATAAGAACATATTATATTTTTCTATAAAGTAGAATGGGGGTTAAAATAGAAAAGGTAAAAATTTATACTAAAGAATGAATGAGCAATTAATCAAAAAATTTTATATGCATCTTTTTTAAATTCTTATACTTGTAAACTATCAAAGTTTTAGATGCGTAAACATTTATCAAATATCTTCAACATATTTCTTTAATTATAAATGTAACGACTGATAGAAATTCATAATTCCTATTTTGTCAACATTGTTATAATAACAATATAATATAAACGAAGAATTGGGCATCGACTAAATATACCGAATATGTTATTGAATTTTACTGACAAATTTGAAACAATGACAAATTTGAAAACAATTTTGTCATGTTTTTATTTTATTTTTAAATTAGTATTTTACTTATATTTTATTCCTTTAATTCATTATATATTTTTGCACTTTTAAGCATATTTTAAACATTTTAATTTAATATGAATAAAACACCAAACATTTATGAATATCATTTATTCTTTTCAATATACCACTTCACGAGGTTTATATGTAGAAATTAATGGCCCTTGCGGTTAAATATCAACAAGAGTTGTAATTTGAAATCATTTCGAATCAATTTCGTAGAAAAACATATTATGAATTAAATTTTTTAAATGTATCCCTTACGCTAGTTAAAATTTCAGAAGTTGAAAAAAAGTTAAATCGGAATTGTAAACCTATTGGTATCTTAATATTAAATATTCATTATGGTAATCCTTATGATAAATTTATTGCATTTCTTTCGAAAATTCTTAGGAAACTTAATTTATAATCGAAAAGTTATTTATATAGTTATATTATAAATTTTATGTAAATGTTAAAATTTTTAAAGTTTTATTTTAGTCAAGAAATTATGTGTTTAAACTGTTAATTTATGAATAATAATTCATCATAAATTATTCTATACATTGGTAGTCAATATAAATAATATATTTATTGTAAGAACGTTTTAAAGAATGATTAGAAGAGTTCCTTTGCTGTAAATATACATCTAGCAATAAAATTACATTAGGCACTCTCTGAGTCCGTATAAATGATTAATATTTTTCTATATGTATAATATAATTCCTTCGAAAATTAGCCTTGAGATATATTTTTAGATGTAATATATTTATAATAAGGTGAATGTGTGTTTGTGTGATACTTTTCATATATTTCTATAAAGTGTTCAATAATTAAATGCATGCACATTTCCTTAATACCAAATTGTTATATATATATATATATATATATATATATATATATATATATATATATATATAGATATATATATATTCTCTGTGACTGAAAGCATTGCAACATGATTTGGAAGCATGGAATCAATCCAATTCCCTTCCTATAGGAGAAATTTTTCTTAGTAATAAAGTGTTTTTGAAAGGATAAGTGACATACAATCTTTCTTTCAATAATGTCCCAAACATGTTTCATTGAACCTGATATATTTGCTAATCTATTCAAAGGATTCTTTCATAAAAAATAAATTATCCATTTGCTTAGATTGGTGTATTTTGGCTTTTTAATCTATGAGAATGAATTAATACATGACTGCTATAGTGTTAAGAACTACAGTAGGTCATTTTTATCATTTCTATTGCTTTTACCATTTTCATATTTCAGAACCATTAGTCCTCGATTCATAATAATACATATGTTGGTGGGGCATTTGAGAGAAATATTAATTCTGATCATAACTACCCTAGGTTTAAAATAAACCTTTTCATACACAAAAGAAGAAACATATAGCCAGGTTTCCTCCAGATGAGTAACCGTTAATTTATTAAAATGGTATTCATCCTGAAAATCAGTTGATAAACTCAGCTTTATCTCATCTGATGCACTCATAAATTCACCCTTTGTGAGTAGCAATGTCGTCACTTGACAATGAAACACAACTCATTTAAGCACACCACATACTAACACATAATTCCTTTCTAAAAATTTTTTTACTTATTGCATTCTGAAAATGTTATTGCTATAAAGTGTATTTCATAGAGTGGCTTCTGCTTAAAAACTGTTGATCCAAAATATTTCCTACCTCTGTAATAATACAAAATACGCCACTCTTATTTTTTATTGTTACAGACGTATGACCTTATTCCGATCTTCAGCGAATATTTTAATTTTGAGAAATTCCAAATAATCAGCTACAACAGTGTGTATTTGAATATCCTTAATATGATCGAAAAGCATCAAGACTACCAAATTCAGATAAGCCAGGATTCTGAGACATAGTACTACTAGACATTTTGCATTTGTTAATTATTTTTGATCTACTGTAACAAAAAGTATTACGAGTAACTTTTCATTCTTTATTTAAAACGCTTAGTCTTCTACGTCACCAATAAAATCACCATCTACGTAATTTTTTTATAATTATACTTTTCAAGCTAATAAGGTTTGTTAAACAAAGTTGTAGGTTAAATGTTTATCTAATGTCAAACTTACACAATATATATTGATCGTGTTTCGAGCAATCCATAAATTATCATTCTTTAAAAAAGAATTGTTTTTAATTACATAGTAGGAAATTTTTATCTTCGATAAAAAATACTTTCTAGGAGTGACAAAAACTATTCTAATCACACAATCTAAATTCCGTGATAATGATTTTGCCCATAATTCATTTCATATATATTCTGTTCTATTTTTTTAAAAGTGATAATAGTAAGACATTTTATAACTTAATGAAACTGATCTCGTGCTTTTTTGTATTAAAAATATTTGAATCATTAGATGTCTGTTTTAAACATTTTTAATGTCATTTTAATTTAAGTTAGAAGGATTTGTTAGTGGCTAGAGATAGAGAGTCTGTAAAAATAATTTTTACTAGAAGGCCATAAATCTATTCTAATTTACATTTTTTTTAAAATTAAATCATACATTTTTATTCATTAAAAATATAATAATACGCTTTAAATATTTTATGTAAATATTCACGTAATTGATTCATATTACTAATTAGGAGATACATTGGTACATTTTAATATTTTAATTGGTATATAAAATATTCTTTCCTGATATATATATATATATATATATATATATATATATATATATATATATATATATATATATATATATATATATATATATATATACATTTCAATTGACTGAAAATCGTATTTTCATTATCTTCAAATTTAAAATTTATATCGTTATCGAAATTTTCACAGGCTATTCTTAAAATCAACGAGTCGGTTACAGTGAAGCGTGTTTTCTTTTTTTGCAAAAATAACATATTTCAGCCTTACTGGGAGATTTTGGATCACCAGAATGTGTGTGTAATATAGAGGGATAAAAAAATATAGATATATCGATTCACAAAATTTCAGGTACAGTGAGTATTTTATTTCTCGTGAGTTCAGTGCTTACATTTGTGAGACTTTTCCCTCCTATCTGAAAAGGGAAAAACTCCCTGGTCACTTTTGGAAAAGCAAACGAATTGGAAGAAAAGAGAAAAAAAAGAAGTGGAGAGGGATATTTTTGCCCTGATTCAGCTCTCTCAAACTCTAGCAAAGGTAAAGAAAAAATAGCGATGGTTTTCGTTTCACTGTAAACTTCTCATTGGAGTTCTTCTTTTTCTTTTTGTCCAACGAGAAATCCCTTTTTAGCTTTTCTCAAGCATTCCTTCCTGATTCTAAAGTTATGATTTCGAAGCTATTGAACCATAAAACTATTGCTATAGAAATATAAAACTAACATGGAAGAAAAATGCTTGAATAAAACTTCACTACCAATAATTCCCTTTTTTTTAAGAAACACGTGCTTTTACTAAAAATATCAGCTTTTCTATTGTTTAATTTATTGATGTTATAATTTATTCCTAATTAAATCCTATTTCAAAACTGGCTAATTTTTCTCAAAAAATAAATGTCTAAAATGTTTTGTGTTGTTCCAAAATATAATTTTCTGATAATTTCAAAATTTTATTATAACAACCTATTTATAATGTAATTTTTTCATACGTGAATTTATAATTAATAACAAATATTTCGGTCTAATATAATATAAATTTATTTTTTTTATCTTAAACACCAATATTATGTGTAAAATTTACATGATTAGAAAAATAAAATTTTCAAGAATGACGAATCTCTCGAGAATTTTAGGTAAAATGAAAATTTTAGATAAAACTGACGAAGCCTTAAATTATTAAGTGAAACATACTTGCATAAATTATAAAAGCATAATCATAATAGTAATAACATTTGCAGTTTAAATTTTCTATGAAACTATAATCTATGCATTAAAATCACATTATACCAGAAAATTACTAGAACTAAACAAGGTTGATGAGCGGTTGGTAAATGATAATTAACTGATGTAAAGGGTCTTGAATTAAATTTTCAGAAAATATAGGATAAGTATTGTAGATATAGTCTATATCGATTATTTCAAACTCCATTTGAAACTTTTAACTGGATTTACATTTTTAAAAAGGAATCAAAACTCTATAGCAAAATGTCATCTAAACGAAAGAAACTAATTAATCTACGTAGTGAAAAAACTTAACCATTTCGATTGGTGTTAATAGTGTCATGTGAATATGGTCCAATATAGTATTGGAGCTTGATGCCTGTTTTCTGTGTGTGACATGAAGGTTTGAAAAAGTGGAATCAGGTAATTTTCTAACTTCTTCACTACACCTTGATAGAAAATTGCGAAGTATTTGCTTAAAGGTAATCACTGCAAGTGAGTAGAAGCTGGGCCTTACTATCAGAGGCTTGTTTTTTTCTTTTATCAGCCTTATGATTTCCAAAATCAAATTCACATTAAAAAAATATGCTACATTAAAAAGCAGTTTATATGTATGATCTGGCATAAATGATTATACATAGAAAAATACTTAAACAATCTATTATTTCTTTTTATTCAATAAATTTCAATTATCATTATTAAATTAATAAGTTATGTAATAATTATTAATTGAGTCATTGAATAATTAAATATTTTATGATTGATGTTATAAAGAAGCATGCGCTAAAATTATACACATTCGTTAATAGAAACCAAACAAATAATTTGAAATGCTTTCATTTTATGAGATACATCTTTGAAAAAAAGTTAATTCTCATTTCTAAAATCATTTAATATTCCCTTTTATTTAGAGATGAGTATTGCTATTCATAGTTTAAAGTGTAAATTTTTATTTTTGTGAAAGTCATTTTCAATGGTGTTAAGGCAAATGTAGGCATATGCTTTTCATAAACGCAGCAAAATGGCTCGGAACAAACTTTTCATTCGTGAATTGTTAAGTGAATTCCTAGCCTTTATAATATTTGTTTAACAAAAATATTTATTAATGAATAAGTTGCAAAGCTATCTGATTTTATTTGTTCATTTATATTTTGTATTGATAATCATCACTTTTACATTTTCTGAATCTGGTGCTTTTCATATTGAATCCATTTTCCACCTTGAGAAATTCATAAATAATCCAAATAATGTGTTTATTTCCTGTAAAATAATAATTCTTGTACTTTTTGAAATATTCATAATTTTTCTAACTGTGAATTATAAATATTTGTCCGTGAGAAAAGATTGTATTTTTATTAAATGTAAACATTATTTAAATGACAATTAAAATAATAATGATGTTTGAACATAATTTGTTATCTAAATAACATACCTATGGACATTTATACTCTATAATCAATTTTTAATACTATTTTGTCATTTGCTCTAAAAATATTATAATTAAGTATAGACACAGTTTTAGTAGTAATATTAATACTTTTGAATTTACTGGTAATTTTAATTTTATAAATTACTGGAAAAATAATTAAAAATTATTGGAACAGTAATTGTGTATAAATATTGGTTAAATTTTATGTATTGAAATTTAAAGGCCTCATATTAATAAGTTTTAAAAGAGGGACGTGACTTTATGTGTCTAAAATAATACTTATTCAACAATAATTAATATTAAGTATATTAAATGCCAAATACTTTTACAAAATTTTAATAAATAAATTATTATGAGAAAAATATTGCATTAGGAATAACATTCTAATACTCTTTTCAAATATATATATTGCTAATATGGAAATAAAATAAACAATTTAATTTTTCATAAACATAATTTTTTTCTATATTTTCTCTCACTAGATTGGTCAATAATTTCTCATATTGAAAATTTAATAAAGTATCCCATCATTTATATTACTTTTTAAGTTTTATTTATAGTTAAAAAAAAGTATTATACTTTTAAACTATAAAATAGTAAATATACTTACTGCTTAATTAACAAACTTTAATTCTTTTTAAACTTTCTACTTGACTTTCATTTCCTGTTGCGCCAACATCATACCTCTGAGCTTAAAGTATCTGACAGGCTGGAAGTATATTTTATTTGATTTGAGTCATATACAAAGCCAAAAAATTTCAAACAAGGAACTGAAGTCGCATCATACTCCAGGCAAAATGAAATTTGTCAGAATAAATTCCTCAAAAATAGTGAAGAATTGGAAAAGGATTTGCTTTTAAAGAACACATGACTGGAGACACTTCTAAGATCTTGTATTGCTCCAAATTTTTTTTTCAGAAGCACTTTCCTTTTTGCTTATTCCTGTATTTGCATTTTTTCGCCTGTTGAAGTTCAAAGCATTTTTTTTTATTATATATGTACCTGTCATCTGTATTTATTCCAGAAAAAAATGTGATCAAGATTCTTTATTTATAAAAATATCCAAGTTTAGCTTTTTTATTAATTCGAAGATCTCATTTATCTTTTCAGATACCTTAGATTTTCTTTATAGACACACGAGTATTGAAAAAGTTTCATTTATTAATAAAGGGGAAAAATGTCCTTTAAAAACAAAAAGAAAATGATGCTTTTTACAAAAAAAGCAGACATTTGCATCAAATTTTTCCAATGCAAGACATATTTTTGTATAACAAAACTAAACTGGATACTTTAAAAAAGTATGATATATGCAAACACTAATAAAACCAAGACTTTCTCTAATATAACCAAGTTTTTAAATTCCATCATAGTAAAGTTTATAATTTTTCTAATAGTTAAGGTTTAAGGGAAATAAATATTAATTCAAAAAAATTTAACACTGCAATAAAACTACTTTTAATGTGATGCTTGATATAAATTACTAAAAATAGTTATTTGATGAAATGTGAATTTTTTACTATTTCGACTTTTTTAATTAACTTGTTTCGTAAAATCTTCAGCAACTTGAATCAAGAATTTTAAATCATAAAAATGGAATTATAAAAAAATCTTATAACTTGACGACTTAAAATTATGTGCCTATTCTTACATAAAAATTATTTTTCATTTGCATTTATCTGTTCCTCATATAAAATTTGAGGAATACACATATAGAATTTGAGGAACACACAGAACTTGAATGTTACTAAAAAATTATAATCTATGTATTGGAACAAAATAAATAAAGCCTTGGTATATGAATAGAAAAATAATTGAATATAAATGAGGTTTTCACAATCAGGTTTTATAATTTTTATTATTGTAAAACTGTATATTTTTTCAAAAGTGTATCAAATATTTTATAAAAAGATGTTATTGAAATAAAAAAAACAGTTATTGAACATCTTTGCTGAATTATACTCTTTCTCAGATTGTTTCAAGTGTTGTCCGTGCAATTCGTTTTTGATAATCTTCACTTAAGACACTTTTAGCCTAGTAGTATTCTCGATAATATAGTTATGTTATGCAACTAAATAAAATAATTTTAAAATATATAAAATTGTAATGAGCAAAATAATTTTATTATAAATGTGTTCGTCTGTTAAAATTTTATCAATTCAGTAATACATATTTCTTTTTAATTTCTTGGAAAATTAAAAGAGCATTTTTATATGCAGTAAAAATTTAAATAAAACGTTTAAATAATTTACGTAAAAGTTAAATTTAAATTAAATATTTTTAAAAGCAATTTTTTTAGAATTATGATTTTTCACTAATCATATACTTAGTTATCCATTAAAACGAACCAACAACGACAATACTAATAATTACCTATAAAATTATGATCAATGAAAAAAACCGTTTTAACCCAACAAATATTATCAATCAAAAATAATCTAATTCACAATATTATGAATTTAAACCTCATCCTGATCCAGAAATTAAGATATCAGACACAATTATTCCTGTGGTTAATCAAGTATCATTTCTTGGGCTAAATTTTTGATAAAAAGTTGACTTTCCTACCACATATCTTAGATTTGCGTAAGAGGTGTGAAAGGTCACTAAATATTCTCAAAGTACTCTCTCATACCTCTTGGGGTGCAGATCGTAAAGCTTTACTACGTGTATATCAATCGGTTATTTTATCCCGAATTGACTATGGTAGTGCAATTTATGGATCAGCTAGGTCATGTGTATTACGCAAATTAGACCCTGTACATCATTCAGCTTTGCGAATCTGTTCTGGAGCATTCCGGACTTCTCCTGTTCAGAGCCTTTATGTCATTTGTAACCAATTCCCCCTTGATCTGAGACGTAAGCAATTATCTCTAAATTATTATTTTAAAACGTCATCAGCATCACAACACCCTTTGAAATCTATGGTTGTCTGCTCCTCTCTAAGAAGGAATTATAATGCACGACCACATAATATTCTACCATTCTATGAACGTACAAACTCTTTTGTATCTTCATCTGATTTCCCCAATGTGCAAATACAGTAAATCAGCAACAGCTCCTCTTATTTTGCAACAAATGTTCTTATACATTCAATATCAGTTTTCCTCCTACATTCCTGTTTACACTGATGGTTCAAAATAAAGTGATCACGTTGGTTGTGGTATTGTTATTGGAAATAAATTTTACAAATATAAACTTCATACATCATGCTCTGTTTACACAGCTGAAGCTGTTGCAATTTTACGTGCTCTAGAACTAATACAAGCCAACTCTCATCGAAAATACTGTATCTATACAGATAGCATGAGTGTCATCATGCAATAAGACCTTTTTAACGACAAATGTCATCCAGTTATTGTGGAAATATTAGATATTTTAAATACATTGAAGAGTAAAGGATTTGATGTTGTGTTTTGTTGGGTTCCTAGTCATGTTGGCATTGCTGGGAATGAGCTTGCAAATACTGCTGCTAAAAATGCCACTGACCTTTTACATAAAGCATTAACATTTTTTGACATTAAACAAATTGTCAAAGACTTTATTTCTTCCCACTGGCAAAAAACTTGGGATTTGCAGATAAACAACAAATTACATAATATATCTCCTCGGATTCTTCCATTTCCAGATGTTCCTATACGAAGAGTTGATGTAAAACTTACACGCCTTCGCATTGGACATACTCGATTTACGCACAAGCATTTATTCTTGTCTCAGAGTTCTCCGATTTGTGACATGTGTAATGTACCATATACAGTACATCACATTTTAATTGTTTGTCCTAACTTCAATGATTTACGCTTAGTATTTTTTAACAGAACAAATTTAATTTTATCAGATTTTATTGGATCTAAACCACATAGAAATTTGTTTGCATTTTTACGTGCAATATGTTTTTCAAATTCTATTTAAATTTTTATCCACTTTAATCTTTTACATAAACTTTTATTAAATTTTTAATATCCTTCATTTTATATATTTGACTAGTCTCTTATTGAGTCTCTTGTTTTAAACATTGTTCGGTGCAGAAATGTCCAGTTTTAGACCTTGCACCAGTAAACCACACAAAATCTAAACCAAACCAAACCTATTATGAAATTAAAGAGAAATTTCTATAGTTTTATATATAGATTTATGCATCTTTCATCAGAATCTGAGCCGCCCAACCTGTCTAGTGGTTAGCGTACCTGACTACAGATGGGTGGGACCTGGGTTCGAATCCTGGGTCGGGCATGGATGTACTTTCTCTTTCTCTCTTTCTTGTCTTTGTCCTTTTTGTGTGTGTGTGTGTGTGTGTGTGAATGGTTGCCTACCCTATAAACGGGTACCTATGGTATGTGTGTACTGAGGAAGTCGGACTCCACACCAAATATGGTTCATTTGGAAAAGTGGAGCAGCGCACTCCATATTGCCAGCCTGGCTGGCACACGACAACAACAACAACAGAATCGGAATTGACACTTATAATTTAAGTTGCTGTTTAAAGCTCTTTAAATATTAGCGTCTGAATAGACAAGACAAAAATAAATTGTTTTAAATTGAATAATGAATTTCTGAACAGAATATTTCAAAAACATCGAAAATGTGACACTAGAGTAAAATTTTTAAATTGTTACGTTAGACATTTTGATTTAATTTTAAATTGAGCATAGTAACTTCCATCTGTTGATGTGGTTACCAGAATTAACCGCATCAACATAATATTATTATTTCAATTCATAGAATATTATTTCGACATACGGGTATTTCCATTTTATTATTCCTATTTCAGACATAACTATAGAAATTTTCTAGAAGTGTAATTAAGTGGCAGTGTGCTATTCCTTGCAATTCCCCACATATTTTTGTCATGGTCTCCGAAATATATAAGATGAAGGAAAACATGTAACTAAACTCATTGTTTTCATATATATAATACTATAGTATCATTAATTTAGTATAAGCACAAACAAACCACTTCATTACTTTAATTCGAAAAGTGGAACGCTTAGGAAAAATTGTATCCATACATACTAAGATAATCGGTCAGATTTCAAGAAATATGAGTACATGAAACTAAAAAGTAAATAATTTCCCTTTCCAATAATTTAAAATTTTATTTTAAATGTTACTGCTTAATTTGGAAATGTGTTACATACTCTGATAAAATCCGTTACAAGATCTCAATTAGTCTAGGAAATCCACAGCTTAACTGATTTACTCTGTTAAATTGCGGTATCAAGAGTTCTCTGCATTTTACTTACATAATATGCGCTTTAAAAGCTTCCGTGTAATTTGGATTCAAAAACTAAAATTTATGTCTATAATAATGTCTATGCATACATGTGTTTATGTATACATAAATATATCCCTTCTAAATATAATACTATATTATGCACAGTCTGAATCTTAATAGATTATTCATTTGCTTATATAATTGTAAAATATTTGTTGTTGGAATCCAATTGCTTAATTGAAAAACAATTAACTGACAATATTTCTAATAATGTATAAAATCTTTGATTACATCTTTTGAGTGTAAATTTCTTAATAATAAGAATCTATTGAATCATCATATAAAATTGCAAAACTTGATTAATTTAACATTTAGCAAACTCAAAACATATTAGATTTCATGAAAAAGCATATTCTTATACATTTTTACTATTTAAGAACATAAACGGTTACGTAATATAAATTTCCTATTTAAATAAATTAATAATTTTGCAAATGGAAAGATTGAAATAATACATTGTCGTCATTGTCTACCGAATAGAATATTCTCTATATATTTTTAAAGTGAATTGAATTTAACTATAAAATGATTTTCAAGAATATTTAATTTCCACTTTAAATTTATTCTTATAAGTGGTACCATAACGCAAATGTAATTTATAATATATAAGAAAATAAAACGCTTAACTTCTCAAACAATGGATTTTCAGTCTGATGGAAATCTAACGCACTTAATTTATTGAAATAGATCAGGAGATGAAATCCCCTCTTTTATGCTATCCAACACTGAGACTGGGATCCCTCTGAATAGATCGTGAAGTTCACCCATATCAGAGTCTTTAAACACATTTTCCGATACTCGGCAAGATTCTGTATTTGATCACAGCTAGAGTGTTCCATAAGTCAAATCTCAAAAGAGGCCGGGATTCAGACAAATAGCTATTCAGGATATTTCTAACAACTGCAGTGCAAGTCATTAGACTTGAGATATAATCGTAAAAATAACTTTTGGATAGTATTCATCAATACATCAGGGACCTGAGATAACAAAGACTGAGATATATAATGATTATCTTCCAGAAGAGAATAATTCCAGCATATTTCAGCTGAATTCTCTCTCTCATCTGAATAATATAATTATATTCATTTTATTGCCACGTATTTTAGTAGATTTCAATTGTTGTATAATAGAATAATTTGGAAGAAAATTTTGAAGTAACTAATCTCATTTTATCTGTGAGAGGAAATACATTTTTTTACTCATTATTTCTGGTAGTGGCAGCATTCAGTTATCCTGATCAACACTTAAGAATATATTACTGGAATTATATGTTAAATTACCACATCAAATAAATTTCAATAGATTTTTATATTATTCATAAGTTATTGATTTGCCAATAGAGATTACTAATGCTTCAATCCTAAATAAGAAAGTAAAATCAAGAACATCGATAGAAATCAGAATCACTAAGCATTTCTTTAAAATTAATAGAAGTAGCAGTATGTATAATTTGGTTCAATACAGAAAATAAATTAAAGTAATTAGTTTCAGACAAAAAGAATATTCGATACAAATAGGAAACATTATAACACGATTTGCTTTAAATATCAGTCATTAGAAATGAAACAAGACGACACCTTATATTGTTGTTTAAGGATATTTTTCTTGATGTTCCTCATTTTTAGTGCCTGGTACAGAATTTGTGGCACCAGGCTGACATACAAACTTACTATCAGCCAAGTTTATGCCAATAAAATGTTTCTTGTTGACTTCATTCAGTCAAAGATTTTTAAAGAAATGTGCAGACAAATATGAGCAATATAATTTTACTTCTAATGAAGCTTTCTGATTGTTATGATTATAATTCCTATAAGTCGCTCTTTGTTTCATTTTCCCTAAAATATATGAATAATTTCATCTAACAACTTGTAAGAATTTTGAGTTTAATTTTCATCTCGAATGTGGATGTTTGTGCAGATTCAAAGGTTAATTTAATCCTTTAAAGAGGGTAGAATTAATTCATTTGCTATAAGTTGAAAATGCAGACAACTGGCACTCAGTATATTTTGAGAAGGTTCAGAAAAGAACTTTGATGGCCTTCATGAAAATTATTTATTATACATAAATAAAGTATAAAATTAATTAAATTAATATTAATTGGGCTTCTTGATTATCATTATGTGTGAAATTTCTACACTTTTTAAAGTAACTGAATATCTACCAAAACGTAGTGTAAGATTCATAAGTGTATAGTAACATAACATACATTAATTGGGCATTTAGAATATGATATTATGATTTAAATTTTTCCTTCCAAAGTTAAAGTTTCCTTCTAAACTTATGTACATTCTACAAAATAATTGGAATTTTAAACAGTATCTCCATCTATAAAATACTGATATGTTCTTCCTGGTTTCAGATTTCTATAAAATTATTTGGTGTAATGCATTTTCTTAAAGTGGTAATAAACGAAACTCAAAGTATTGATATAATTATTTAAATAATAACTAACTAAAAACTTTTTGCGATGAAATTTACGTTTCAACTAAATTATTATAACTTAATAATTTGTCTGCAACTCTTTTATGTATGCATATCCTGGTGGAAGAATGTGTAATCTCAATTCCATCAGACAATAAAACATGGAAGAGTCTATCTAGACTCAAAGCATCACTGATTTTAGCAAAGATATATACGTGTACTGCAGCGTCATAAATTATAATCATCCAGAAGTCCATAATTCAGTTGGGATAGCTAAGAAGGAATAGGCAAGTACAACAGTTTATCGCGGGAAACCGTTAAGTACTCAGGAGATTTGAGCAGCGACCTGTTTGGTAAAATACTAATTTCATCTCTAGATACCGCTCATTCCCCGGATAAATAAAAATTCTTCCTTCTTCAATATTATTCGCCAAGATCCCGGGTTGGGAGGAAGCAGTGCGGTGGAAGTTGGCGCTATGGCAAAGGGTGTTGGCGGGGAAAGAATACTTCCCTCTAGGGCTTGTTTTCCACCCTGCAGAATGAATTGTCCAAATGAGATACATACCTGGGAGGGAGGGTTTCCATGACAACCATAAATCCACGCAACTCATAACTGCTGGTTTAATAAGTGCTTGTTCCGAACTTCAAAGTTAGTTTTAATAAAATGTGTTGAATTGTAGCGAGTTTCGAACACTCATAGGTTCTCTCTTTCAGTTTTAATATGCGAGTGCTTTGATATGATTTCAAAACTTACTCCTTCCAGAAATAAGTGAAAATATCATTTAAATCTACATAAAATTGCATTTGAATGGAATAGTTTGGTCTAAGATTACACCAAAGTGGTAAAAGTTTTGTAGAAATTAAGTTTTGCTTTAAAGAATTTCGAATGGAATGTTTAATTTGTTCGTAGTTTGATGTATTATTTATTGATCGGTTTAATATAAATTAAATTTGGATTTAGAATATTTTATGTCTGCTGTTATATTGGAGATGACATTTTTTTTATATTTAACTTTGTTTTAAATTTCATACATGAGTTGTTTTAGAAAATAATTGCCTACTGATGTATAAATACTTATGGTCTCACAATTCAATTTGAAATTAAGCAAATAAATTGCTGTAATCATGAAGTAAATTTCTATTTCTTCATTTAAATTTTTAACTATAAGTGAGTTATAACATTTTATAAATTTTAAATTAATAATATATAAAAATAGTTGTTTTATTGAATTTAGGTTTATAACTCTCATTGAATAAGTACATATTATAAAATGCATTCGTTATTGTTACAAAGATTAAATTAGTAATAATGTCAAGCTTACTGTGAATTAAAGAAAAAAATTTTCGAAAATGAAATAAAGAAATACAAGGATAAAAATGTTTCGAAATCTTAATGTAAATTAAAATGTTGTAGAGAATATACAAACAAGTTTTAAGGTTTTTACTTTAATTAAAATTTATAATTATTTATATAATAATTAAAATTAATAAAAGGTTAATTATTAATAGTAAATTCGCAGATTTTTTGTAAATATTCAGTACAATAAATCTTTAATTCCGATTAATTTAAATGAAAAAATGCATTGACTAAGAAAAATTTAATCTCGTTTATTTTATAGTCAAAAATGTTTTAGTTAATTTGTCTTTATAATAATATTTAGTAAGTTTTTTTGAAGTATTGTCAAAAGAAATTGTGGAAAGAGATTATTGTTTCAATGAAAATCTGCATAGATCAAAATCATTATATTCTGTAATTTAAATTATCTGTCTGTGTGTAATAAATGTTTTAAATCTTTTAAATATCTTTTTAAGAAGAGTCTTGTCACTTTTGTAATCAAGCATTCGTATAAATTTCTTTATGATTTATATCTTATTTTAAGGAACCATGGTTAGAAAAACGAATTTACTGATTGAGAAATAAAGATAATAAGAAATAAAGATAATTTTTATATTTATGATAACTCAAAGAATATAGTTTTACTTATTATGAGTATATAACTTTAAACATACTCATATTTTGAAAAACTGAAAAATTACAAATTATTAATAAATCAGATGTAAGATTGATTAATCTTTTATTCGTGTTTACTAGTAACTCTCCTTGAAAAAAAAATTGAATATATTTGGAAAAAACATGAAAAGGCTATAATAATGTTTTAACTGCTGTCTTATTAACAAAAAAGAAAAAAAATCATATATTTAGCGAATTTTTCACTTATTTGAAAAGGAAATACAGCATTCTTTTCTGAAACGAATTACTGGAAAAACATTCACTGCGACCGTGATCTCATGTTCGTACAAAATTGCCAAGTCGCCTGCCCTGAAAAAGAAAAAAATATATATATATACAAAGTGAGCATGCAGAATTCGGTAGACAAGTATTCCCTGTAAATATTTCATCGCGGCTGGAAACGCACCGAATCGGTAATGGCTTACCGGTAAAAAGTTGAGAAACCGTCGAATAATGGGAACATTGATATTCTTGCTCCATGTTTGCCATTCTCTTCAAAGGTGTGCCTTGTAGCTATTTCGAGTGAAGACTGAATAATTCACTACTTCTTAGTGGAGGAACAGCTTCGATTCGGATGGCTCTCATTTCGGGCTATCTACCGCATTTTGGCTTCCAGCTCATCCATTTTTCCCCCCTTTTACTCTTTTTCCTAGAAACAAACCCTGGCCCTGATTTCATATGGCAGACGCGCTTTCCTTATGCACTGGAAGTTGTTTGCTGACGGCAGTTTGCAGAGGGGCTTCTAGAAACAAGGGCTGATGCCAAATAAGAATGTTTCCTATGTGTGTAGTGCATAAGTAGACAGATCCAAGTGAACGTTTGTTTGGGATAAAAACGGATTTTTTTTCTTTTCCCCCCCCTTTTTCTACTGAGTCAAGTAGATTCTGTTTTTAGAAGCATTTATTTTGCTGACCGTATTGAGAAATAAGAAGTATATTTGAATAAAATTATAGGAGTATTGAAGAATTATTATACACTTTTTATGGTAATTTTGAGGTTAAAGCTTGGTTTGATTGACACCCTATTTATTTCTATTCAGTTAGATTTTTTTTTGTATTTTAGAAGGCGACTATTTTTTTGTTTTGATTCTTTTTAAGTTGTAAAGTTCGAGAAAGTTATTTATTATTTTCCCAACATTTATGATTTACTGAAGGTTATTTTAAGATTATATATTTTTGTAGGTTATTTAAATAATTCGTTTATTCTGTAATTGCTTATTCGGATAACTATTCTTTCATATTAGTAAAAATTTATTTCTATATTACTATAAAAGTTGATGCATCGAAGTTTATATTTTAAATACATAAAGGAAAATTCATTAATAGTTTTACATTTTGAAAATTTGGTGATTTACATTTCAATGAATTTGCTTTATAGTGCAATTAAAATATATATTAAAAATGCATTTCATTGTATTTTTATTATCGATTATGTTTGTATAATAATGTACGTTAATTTTGAAAAGCGACGTACATTTTATTTTATTATTACTATAGAATTTTTTTATTCTTTCAGAATTTGAAGAATCAAATCATGACGACAAACGTTTGGGTCGAGCAGGTAAATATTTTAGTCAATAATTTTAATTATTAAAAGTTATATACTTTTGTACTTTCGTAAGTTCTAAACTGAGGAAACGATGGAGTTTCCATTGTGGATATCCTATTAAATAAGTTGTTAATTAATTTCGTTACTTGCAATGCTAAACATCCATAGTGTGTGTGTGTGATGGTTGATAAAATTCTTTAGTAACCGTACATTTAAAAAATCTCAATCCAAAATAATTAACGAGATTTTTCAAAGCATATCAAAAGCCTCCTACAAAGTACAGTTTACTCCCGATACTGAAAAATTAATAATAATATTTTCAGTATCGTCAGAAAAATTTATCAAAACATGTTTGCACTTATTAAAATATTTTTTGTTATAAAAGGCATTCTACAATATATGCAATAACGAAAAACAAATAACCTTTAATCAAAAGAAGAGATTTTTTCTAAAAATGAATATTATTTTAACACAAATTTTGAAACATGATTTTTCAGTTTAAATTATTTATTTTAAAGTTTTTGGAACTAAGAATTTGAAACAATAAGTAAATTGAAATTAAAAGAGTATATGAAATATTCCATTACTATAAATCAATCCAAAAACATTAAATAAGCGTACAATGTCTTCACTAACTTCTATTTTTATCACAAATACATTTATAAAATTTAAATCAACATTCTAGATTACTCAAATAATTTATTTCTTTATTTACAGAAAAAAAATTCAAACCATAATTTACTATTTCCCTGATGACGCAAGATAATTTTTTAATGCATGTGTAATTTAAATTGGTTTTTATTTGAAAATATTTTGAAGACAGTATCGTTTTTATACTAGCAATTATACATATATATAGTTTTTGCTGGATAGTTTATAATTGTTTCTGTACGATTCAAGGATTTTAAAATAATGAAAAGTTATTAGTTGTGAAGTACATACTATTAATGTAATATTACTTGTGCTGCTAAAAGGCTGCAATAATGACCTATAAGTGAAACAAGTTTTGCAAAATATATATTTTATTTGTGTTGTTACCTATAAGAATCTCGGTGGAGTAGGGGTAGCCTTTCGCGCTCTCAAAATACAGGTTAGATGTACCATCCTTGGGTCGTGCAAGGCCATCTGAATCTTCCATTCCTTCAGTGAATGAATAAAACTGACTACTAAGCATTCTCCGACACCAAACAACGGGGGTTTCACATAAGGCTGCCTACCTAGCCCGGACATATCATCTGCTTTGCACTCTAGAAGTCTCGGTCAGGGATGGGTCTGTACCTCTTGCCAATCCCGAAAGGCTGTTGTGACTCTAAGATAATTTTTTTTAATTATCTATAAACTACTATATTAAAAATTTGTTTCAACAGAAAATTGTTTGAAAAGTTTTGACTTATAGAATGGGTTTTGAAATGCAAGTTATATTAACTTTCCAAAGTGAGGTCAGTCATCATAATTTAAACTTACAAAGAAACGTACTGAGAATCTTATGATATGTTAAGGCATCCTAACCTATATAGTTTGTAGCTATTTCTCCTGATTTTTCACTATACCATGTAAAATAAAGATCTTAAACGACATGTTATTACACATAAATATCGATAGACAATCAGCCTAATCACTCTAAACTATATTTTTATATCATTGCATATTTTTATTCAGTTCTTTATAACATGACCAAATGAAGCAGGTTTATTTTGGTTATGCACATTTCCACGTATATTTTTACTTCCTCCATTCTTTCAGTTTTTTCTTTATAAATTTTTGTTTGTTCTGATGTGATGCTCTATGTGATTAGGTATATTGTGTTTTAAATATTTACATTCATAGCGTGATTATTTTAATTTCTTAATTTTTCAATATTGTTAGGTTAGACGTTTGTTTCTTCGAACCTCTAATATACGAACACTCTGATTTTACGAACTTTTGGCTGATTCCTATCAGAACGCAATAATAATTTATATACCCATTTACAATCAAATATTTTTAAAAATGTTTTTCATGAGCACGCTTTCAAGCATTTTTTGTTTGCCTTTATTTTTTACTGATTGTTTATTTATTTTAATTTCACTGTTGAGAAACTTAGATCAACGTTATTTTTAGAGAGTCTTTTAATTGTGGTTATTTAACTGCAACTTAAGTATTAATTATATAATTAGTATAATGAATAAAAATTTTTTATTCTAAGATCCAAATTAAAGGACAATATTTTTTATTAGTTCCAGTGTTATTTATGGAAGTAGACTTTGAGGTATTAATAGGAGTCAACCTCAAAAATCATTCATGCTCGATTTTTTGAAGCAATCCGAAGCAATCATCCTGCTTTATCTAATTTACGAATTTTCATGCATTTAAGTCCATGTATTTGAATTTAACCAATAGCTTCAAGAGAAAATATCGTAGAAGTTTTTGTACGTAACCTAGGACGTACTGGTTGGAAGGAGCAAAGATGTCTTAGAATCTACTTATGAAATTGACAATAATGGCGCAATGTTATTGTGCTTGTATGCTTGGAATGATGTTGCAGAAAAAGACTGTATCTAAGTCAATTTAAACTACTTACATTATTAAATTAACTTCTGTAATTGAAAAAAAAATTATTCGGTGACTTAATATACGTTATTAATCCGTGAGCTTACACAATTAAAGCTCTTTCTCCACGAATTTTTACTTTAGGACAATTTTACTCTTAACCCATATTTAATTTTTTCGTAAGAAGTTTTAGATTAGATAATTAAAAGAACATTATAAATGATAATGAAAGGTACTTTCAGATATCAAACATAAAGAAAACAACTTAATGCTGCAACCATCTGCAAAAAAAGTGGATGAACAGCTAAGAAGATTAGGATACTTTTTGAGAAAAACGATAGCTAAATGCTTTTCTACATCGGATAAAATGCTTTCAAAAATCTTGCTTTAAAATAGAAAATATAAGTATATGCACTTTTTCCTCTACAAAAAAAAAAAAAGTAAAAATTACTTTTAATTATGAATTTTATTTTACATGTTTTTTTTATATATAATGCTTATTTTTTCTAATAGCACTTTATTTATAAAGAGAGAGAAAGAGTGTGGTGAAAAAATGGTTTTAAAGCGCATCAATTATTTTTCTATTTTCGAATTTTCGATTTTAAGAACTATATTCACAGTTCGTACATGTTTGTAAAAACGAGTGTTAACTGTATTTTAATATATCTATTTATATTAATTTATTTTTATTTTTGCATTAAACTTAAAACAAATATATATGTTTTCCACATTCTGTTATTTTTTATGGTGTTTCATTAGTAAGAATTAATTAAATACTTGGATTTTCACTCTTCTTGTCATACATTTTTGGAACCAGAGAATTTGTTTTCCTTAAATACAAAAAAGATGTCATGAAAAGTTAATCAAATATCTAATTGCAGAAATTGTATAAGTTTTTTTTTCTGCTAGAAAATAAAATTTGCATGTCACATTTATATTTCAAGCCAAATATTTAAATATTTCTTTCCATTTTATTAATAATCAGTTTATCAGCGTAAAAAATAGAAGTAAAAGTCTATTAACTTAATAACTTATAGAACAAAAACCTTAATTCTTCTTTTTTCTCAGTATTGTCTGATAAACCTCTCTTTTAATTAAGTCAATTTGAATTTCTTTAAGAGTTCCAGTCTTAAGAACTCATTTAGATATTTAATGGAAAACGATGTATCGTTCGACAGTCGCGAGTCATGGATTCTTCAGGGACCTATTCGAGTAATTATCTGTTGGTTTCGAATCAACCACGTTATCACTTGATTTCAAATAGCGATATATTTTACTACAGGCTGAAAAGCTACATACGAAAGTGGAGCTACTTTTCTTTCCAAGTGGTCATCGCAGCGCTGGGAGTATCTTTTTTCATTATTGTTCATGCCCCCTTGGGAGATGCCCATGTGGCTGTTAACCATCAATCCGATGGTCAAGATGTAATTCAAACTACACACCTGGGATTCCAAGTTAATCTCACACGGCCGAAGAGTTTTTGTTCTCAATTGCCTTTTTCCCTAACCTGTCTTGGAATGAGTCTCTTTCTTTCCCATGATATAGCCTCGAACACTAAAAAAAGCAACCATTGTTGAGTTATTTGCTTACTTCCTTAAAGTAGATATCTCTTGTTATATTTTCGAGATTTGGAAGCAGTTACTGTTTTTAATTCGGAAATGATATGCGGAACCTTACCAAAACTTTGTTTGGAGAAAATGTCAATAATTACCACTCCATAAGCATTAAATATATTCATATACTAGCTATTTTTTTTATTAATTTTACAATTCAGCTTTTTGGTGGGAATTTCTCAGATTTATCTAACTTAATTTTTTATACATAAGTGGATGCAATCTTTAAAATTAAAGAAATGGCACCTTAGTTAATATGGTATAATTAATTACTGGCTTTATTAAAAGTCGTGTTAAATCATTTATAAAAAGCTATTCAGTAAATAAACTTAGATTTTGATGTTTATAAAAATGTGGAGTATCCAAACTTTCTAAAGTAATGCTAATGATATTTTTAAAATGAATCCTTTTCTGATAACTTTACAATGGTCAGACAACTTTCTTTAAAGATAGTGAAAGAGTAAATAAAAGTAAGATGTACCTTGAACTAGTTTATAAAGTCTACTTTTTATAATAATCAGTGGATTAAATGCTGATATTATTACATAAAATTGACTTTTATGTATTAAAATCATGGTAGTAAAGTTCTCAGCTAATGTTATGACCAGATATTATGAAAGTGATCCAGAATTATTATATAGTGTCATTTCATGCATGTTTTCCCTCCTATATCCTTATAAATACTTATGTATGACCCACTGAGAAAGTGCTAAAAAAATTTCGAGTGAATTTTTTATGCAATAAATTGAAATTAGGAGAATTTAAACTACGTTATTTATTATCAATTACCGATCAAAATAAAGGGAATATTCTTTTATAGGTAAAATTGAGCTAACGATGAAAATTTATATATACATTTTTATTTGTGCTTAAATAATTTAAAATAATATAGCAGATATTATAAGACGGAAAAACAAGTTTTTAACGTCATTATATTGTTTAAGAATTAACTTATATGGAGTACTTTTTTTAACTGACTTCCTTCGCTGAATGGTGTTTTGTGCTTAAAGCAATAGACACTTCGTCTCAAGAGTTGTGACGGGATCTAATGCCATTTGTGCAACAAATCAAGAGTGGAATGAGAACTAATAACTTCAGGCATTATCTACTATTATGGAAAACACATCAATAGCTAAGCACCCTTAACTAATATTTGAGACTAGTATCCTATGGGTATTCATTACTCAAGGACAAGAAACACTGCTTTAAGTGATAATAGTAACTAATATGAAATGTAGCAAGAACTCACAAGTGGAAAGAATTTTACTTATATAGTTGTCGAAGACTAAAATCAATTTCTTACTAACAACACTCCATTGCAATAAATCTGCTTTGAAAAAAGATTTAAGTTAGTGAGATTTGAAAAAGGATTTGAGTGTGATTTTGACCCCAAAGGGATTATCCTAAATTGAAGATTCTATAGTGATACAGGCAGTTTTCATATAAAGAAAATTCGAAGTTCATGTAATTTATGACAGTTTTCTACTATTCTTAAACCACATTTACGTATTTTTTGGCTTAAGATAAACACTATATTCCTGAATCGATGTCACTCACGTTTTATGTGAGAAATATTATCCATTATTCCAACGTCAGAGATAGCCAACTAAATTATAGGACACCGATTCTCTCGAATATACAGGAGACGTAATGAAGAGACAGTACGTGAACTAAATCCTTTATCTGAAACTAATTAGAACGGTTGTAGAGGAGACTGAATATTTCCTTTGGGAACTTCTGATTTGTGGTTGAATCAATGCTAAGTCTTCGAGTTGTTGCTTTTCACCTGACAAATTGGCGATCCTCCGCAATCTTAATAAATAGCAATTCCATGGCTTTAACTACTTCAGTTTGAAATTACTGATTTACTTTATTAAAGGAATTGAATATATTATAAAATTTGAGCGTGAGATTTTTCCATGCTCCAATATACACTTTAAAAGTAATTCATTTATTGAAAGTTTCTAGTACTATACAAAATACTTCATATTGTTATTAGAGCATATTTTGAAAAACAGAATTGTGTATGAAATTTATTTATTGTTTAAAAAGTAATTTTCTTTTTGGAAAAAAATATTTTACATTTAAGTTATCATTCACTGCCTATTTTTAAATAATCAACTTTTATAAAACTATTGTATTAAAATATTTACGATTAAAATAATAATTTTTCATGTTCAGAATACCATTTCATGTGTACCATTGCAACGGAAATTAATAGCAATATCGCAATATTTTCAAGTGTTTAAATACTCTAGGTTACATTAAGTAAGCAGAGAATTCATAAATTGTTTTGTTCTCATCAATGTAATATTTCTAAATGTTACGTTGTCAAGAATTCAGTATTATCAGTTAAATTTCAATCTAAAGGTTAGTATTTTATAATTAGAAAATTTTAATAATTATGATATACATGCAAGTGTATCAATGTGTAAAAATAATAATTTAAATTAGATTCAAAAATAAAAATTATAGTTCCATTTTGGAATTTATAAATTATAGTAACATTTAAATTTCTACAAATAAAATGTGAATGAACATAACCCAATGTATATATTTATATAAAAGTGTAAAATATAAAAACTGATTAAAAATGCCACAGTTTAGCTTTAATTGTCCATAAGTTTTGTAAAACTTTGATATAAGCAGTGTATTTTAATTAATAAAAATAATATATAAATAAATGATATAATTGTCTATGAAAAATTTATAATTTTGAATATTCTGGCTTTTATACTTGATTTTATTTATTTCTTTATTTTACAAAAATATAAGCTATTATATTCAAAAATTTAATATTGAACTTCTGCAAGTCTTTTAAATCACATCAACAATTATTTGTTTAACATTTAGTATTAAGAATTCTTACGAATTTAATTTCCATACCTCTTTCTAGTAGCTTATCAAATACTGATTAATTCATAAATTGTTAAACTAATTGAATATTTAAATTAAAATTGTACCTTGTAAAAGTGTAAGCTTATTGACTGATTGAATAATTTTAAATTAATTTATTATTTTATTATTTGAAGCAAGGACCAATAAATATAGCTTTATATTGTGTTATGGTTTTTTTTAATTTAAACATTAAGATGCATTTAAAAATTAAGTAAACAATTTTTTATCTTAAGATTTTTTTCACAAGGAAAATTATATTTGTGCTAAAAATTTTATACTTCTTGTAAAACAAAGCTTATGCTAAAAATAGATTTTTGATTTGATTTTTATTGGTACTTCTTGATTATTCTTCCATAAAACGTATTTACTTACATTATTTAAATGAAATGCCTCTTATTTGAGTGTCATTGCTTAATATAGAAATTTTATTGTCTGAAATAAAAACAATTCCTTTGTACTTTTAGTGAGCTTATCTGATTTAGGTTTTCCTCGGAATATTTTTATGCATATTAACATACAAGCTTCCTAAATTGAAGTTGTCAGTTGTAAGTAGCGTATACCAAAACTATAAAATCGTGTTCTATTGAAGCTGGAGAAAGATATGAATTTAATACATCATGAAAATTATTATGTAAATTCTATTGAAATCTGACTTTTGACTGAAATTGACTGACAGCATATATATAACAGCAAATCCTATACGTAACATTTTAACATAAATATTGCTTAAAAACTCTAAGTGTAGACGATTTTTTGAACTACATTTTAAGTTTGTTTTCTTTTCATGAAAAGTGTAAATTCTGTTATATCCATTACATGTTTTGTGTAAAATACTACTCTTACTTTAATGATGGTTTTGAAGAAAATATTATTATGTCAAACAAAATTTTTCTTTTGCCATTAAATAAGTATAGTATTTATTGAACAGAATTAATATTTTTTCATTTGTTTGTTCGTCAATATTCTTTCTTTTATTTGTTTTTGACAACAAACTGTTCCCGGAGGTTAAGTACAATTTGATTTTATTCTGTGTATTAGTAAGAAGTTTCGAAACAGCTTTACTTGAAAATAAAATAGTGATATTTAAGAGAATTAATATGATATTCATAAAATTTATTTTGATTTTTACATTGTACGAATGTGTATTTATATTTTAGGAGTGGAATGATTACAAAATGCGTTGGGATCCAGATGATTATGGCGGAGTTACGAAACTACATGTACCAGCCGAGTTGATATGGCTTCCTGATATTGTACTTTATAACAAGTGAGTTTGAGATTAGGAAAACAATACTTTTGTCTCTCCTTCTTTATCTCATATTAAAAGGATAAAATTAATATCGTATTCTTTCAATACTCTTAAATTTCCAACGTTACAGTTACAAGAATTATAAAAAGCTAATTTTGTGTCATATTTTTAAATTAAATTTTGCTTGCTCTGAATGAGCAATAATGTATAGTAAAAATTATTTGACAGATATTGTTAAATAATTTCCACATGTTTCAGTTCTGTTAGTTCTAAATTATCAGAATCTAAGTTATCTTTGTTAGGTTATCTGTAAGGCATAATTATCTGATAATTTCTTACAAAATAAAGAATATTTTATAAATTATATTGATGCATTTCAGAAGATTAATAATTTTGCATTCATCACAAGTCAAAAGGTGTTTCCATAGTAAAATAATTAAAATTAAATGTTGCAAGACTTTAAAAATGCGATGTTAATATATATGTGTATAAATGGAAAAAAGAAAATTATTCATTCACCAATATTAATCTAGTATGATTATAAAATATTCCGTTTCTAAAATTCATTTAAAATTTCCATATTTCTTAGTTAGAAGAGAAATAAATATAAACAATATTTCAATAAATATTTGAAAATAGTCTTTTCGTAAACTTATTAACGGTATTTTCAAAACTATTTAAACTCACTGTGCATCAAAAGCATATTTGCTGTTAATCTTCTTATGATAAATAAATATGACATACATATTTATTTCATTTTAAAAAGGATTTATTCATCTTAACTACTTTCTATAAAACTCAAAAAGTATTTTCACATATGAAAACAATCATACTAGTTATTGAAATTTGTTATTTTTAAGCTATTTATTTATTTGAATGAGGAAACTTGATCATATTATTTTATTCCAATTGCTCAAACCCAGTTAAATATTCTATAATTTTTAGTAATTCTATTTTACTATTTATTTCATATATTTTTATTAATTTCTCATACTCATAAGAGTTTAAAGTTAAAACTCAAAAGTATGAAGTGAAACGGGTAAAAAAATTGAGTAGACCTATAAATTGGAATTCACATTTTCGAAAACATTTGTTTTGAATATTACCTCAAGCGGATATTTTAGTTCTTCAAATCACGAATATAATTAATAAATAGTGAGATAATAAATGTGACAAAGCATATGTGTTTTATTAACAACGCATAACAAACTTCATTGTTATTTTCAAATAATTTTAAATTTTTACTGTTATTAATTTTTAAAACTGCATACATTGCATAATATTTTCCAAAGTGATTTTCAACATGTTTGAATAAATTTGTCAGAAATGAAACGTTATTCGATTTTTCAACTTTTGATTTCAAAAGATGTTGTGTTAAAACATAATGCTTTTAAGAAGTCTCCATAAACATTCACATTGGTAATTTTGATGGTTTTTCACAGGAAAGTTCATGATCAATAATTCTTCCCTCAGAAGAGTTATCCCATAACTGTTAAATATATAACCATATGGGTTATATATTTAGCATATGAAACAATATAGGTAGGAAACTACAGTGTACATAAATTTGTAAAACAAGACGTCTCCATTGATGTAGTTGGGAAACCACGGAATTGCGTATAATATCGGCATATTTTTGGTACCACATAATACACATCCTAACAATTGAAAGACAATGTACGGTATATTCAATTATTCGCTACATGTCTTCCAGGATGGGTTTCTTCATAAAGGCTGGATTATATTAACCTGAAAAAGGAAACCCGGAAAATCTTAATACCCTTCCGACAAAAGCGAATCCAAAAAAAGAAGCAAAATATTCTTCTCTTATTATTCAATATTGACTAAATTCGAAGTCGGCATATTCCCTTTTAAAGAGAGCGATAAGCCCTGTTGAGCACAAAGGCGGTGAATAATGTCGGCGCTCTTGCCAGTGTTGATGGAACAAATATTCAGCCGACTTTATGGATTTTTTTCTGAATAGTAAATATTGACGATAAAAGATGCTGAAAGCCGGATCATATCTTGATCTTAGGTGAATGAAGAAATTTCTACGGTTAGGCATGTAGATTGATCACAATCTAAATGCAGAGCAGTGTACACTGACACAACCATTCAAATCAAAATACATTTCTTTCTTAAAATTACTTTTTTTCTGTGGGAATATTCCCTTTGGATAGTCTCAGCACCTGACATCCTTTTCTAAACAACGCAAAACGGTAAAATTTCAATATATAATATAGATTTTTCTACATTGTTGTACAATTGAAACTCATTTGTCGAGTGATGGTTGATGTACTAATGGTATCCGGATGATTCGTCATATCTTGTACCACTTCTGCTCTTCCATCTATTCAATTTGCTGCCCATTGATCATTTCCAGTCACATTTGGCACATGATGTTTTGTAAATTTTTGCGCTCATCTATCTTTCTTGAACCTTTCTCAATCACCAAAATTCATGGAAAACAGCATTGGGATTAAGACATCGCACACATTTAGACATGAACAAAAATGGGTGATCACGAAAGGTGGATGTAATTAAGAGATAAAAGATTTGTCTTCGAATAATTACACTTTTCTATATTAGTGTTTTAACAATATAATCAGTTGACGGAATGCAGTTGTATGAATTATTGCATTTTATTTGAAAAAACAGTGCTTAACTTGCACTTAAAGATGATACCCTTGCAAGTACTTTTCAGAAATTGAAACTCTTAATTCACTTTGTAATCCCATCAAACTTGTTTACACTTTGTCTAACGCAGTGTTGATTACAGAGCTCTGAACTTCTTATTTAATTTATGAGCTTCATTAAATTCAAATAAGCCTTAAAGAAAAACAGTGAAACAATGGATTTTCATAATAAAATTATATAAAATGTCTTGATTAGTATTAGCAAATTCTTTCATGTGAAAAATATCTATTACAGCTGTATAAACTTAAAAAATATTTTTAAATACATTTATAAAAATAATTTAGAAATGAGAATAATATCTTTAACATAAAATTGCATTTTTTAATTTTAAATTATTGGTTATAAAAAAATTGTTGATTCTTTCTACAGTAAATGGTAATACATCATTTTTAACACAATTTCCTTCAAAAACATACAATTAATATTAAAAAATACTTTTGTAGAGCCTCAAAAAATATTTCTTTATAAAACATCAATTATAGATGATCTGTTGGCAGTAAGCCAGTGGACAATCTGTTGTCAATAGTATTTCTTTTACAAGTTTTTCTTCAAAGAAATATGATTTAATACACTATTTTGAAAAAAAATCATTGGTTGCGTGTGTCCTGAAAACTGTCGACTTAATGGTGTTAAAAATTGTTCAAGATAGTTAAAATAGTTAGAGGTAGTGATTGCTTTAAAAATAAAAGAAACTCGGTTTCTGAATTGTATATGAAATGAAATATGGAATACTTGAATCATCAAACACCATTGATTTAATTCATGTTATTTAAAAACTCGTTCAAAATGAACGTATCGAAAAAAGTATGATTTTTTAATGTTGCTTTCTAGAAAGATATTCTAATTTTATCAATAAATATTTATCTTGATGATGTACAAAAGACATTTTGACATATGATCACATTATAGACAGCAAAAATCTCACATTCATTAATTTTCTTCTAACCCACAGTCTTCTTTTAAGAAATTACTTTAATGGTTTTATATATAAACTATATTATATTTACTGAGTGTTTTCAATATCTTTAGTAAAAATATAGTTTCTCAAAAAGTCCCTCCTTTGATAATAATTATTTAAACATTATGCAATCAATTATATATTACAAAACTTTTCTAAATATTTCTTGTGACATTTTTCATTTATAATAGTGTTAAAGGATGAAATTTACTGAACAATAATTTTCTCTAATAATAATACATTTTCTCTTCTACATGATTGTTCGTTTAAATTGCTGAAATATAAATATAATTTTTAGGATTAATCAAATTGCTTCTATGAATTGGTAAAACAACTAACATTTAAATTATATCTAAATATTTTAAAATAAAAAAATGCATCAATTTTTATTGACTACACGTTTTAATTGAAAACACTATTTTCTGTCCCACTAGCAATCAAAGATTTGAACGAAGAAATATAATCTATACATTGAAAATATTCATAATTTACAACAGTGTTCAATTTATGTTATTCCCATAACTTCATTTACAGTATGAGATGTATACAAAGTTCAGATAAATAACTAAGTTGTCTGTCTTTATGTTTAAAATTTAAAAATTATATATATATATATATATATATATATATATATATATATATATATAT
>JAPDSC010062853.1:186328-250374 GCA_026290005.1 Latrodectus geometricus | reverse complement strand
ATATATATATATATATATATATATATATATATATATATATATATATACACATATATATGTTATATAAAAAAAATTATGATCTTTTTCCCTTTAGTATAATGTAATACCAATAATAGTGAATATTTCAAAAATAAAAACTTATAAAGCCTGATTAGTCATTTTCTCATCTTGTATTTTGGATTTTTAAATAACACATTTCAAGCTTATTATTTTGTATGACATTAATTTTATTAAATTTTTATTGCACATTTCCTTTTACAATGAATTGTTTTCTTCTGTTTTTTACAGTGCGGATGGGAACTATGAGGTAACCATCATGACCAAAGCAATCCTTCATTTCGACGGGATGGTCCATTGGAAGCCTCCAGCCATTTACAAGAGTTCCTGCCTCATGGACGTCGAATATTTCCCTTTCGATGAACAAACATGCTTTATGAAATTTGGCTCCTGGACCTATGATGGATACACGGTAAGTGCGTGATTTAGTTCAGCCAAATATTGATCATTTCTTCAAGCCGAGGGCGATTTATCTGTTTAACCAATAATTCCAGGCACATAACAATTGATTAAGACGTGGTTATAAGATTCTCGATAGATATTACAGAGAGGGTGAAGCTTAATGCTGTTTTCACTTACCTATATAATATAAATAGGTAATGAATGATTGTAACCATCATAAATCTATATTTAAAATAGATAAAATTAACGCTTATGGTTGTGCTTGTTAATCATTGGTTGAGGCGTTTATTGTATATTTATGATGGGAATAAATTGTTAATAGCCAATAATTCCTTATGAATAGGAATACTTTTCGAAAATTTGATACTTTTCTTATTTTCTATCACAATCCTCAATATTTTGCATTAAGTTTATTTATGATTAAAGTTTGAATTTAGTCTTTGGCTCAAACATTTACTAAATATAAGGTATAAGTATGTAAAACTTAAGGGCCAAAAATAAAATTATATTAAATAACTCCTAACGAATTTAAAAATAGAAATATTAAACAGGTAATTTTATATTTTTCTTATTATAATTCTTTACATTTTAATATTATTACTTAAATTTAGATTGTGTAATATTTTATATTCCTTATAGTATTTATTACTGAAGATATGTTTGATGAATTTAAAATAACATACAGTTGTTTCAAGCATATTATGTTTGTAATATATCCGAATGAATAGTTTTACTGAAAAGTTTATTACGTATTTAAAATTTTGAGTGATAATTTATTTGGAACACTTATTTACTTGGCAAACTTAGCTCTTACCTGGAATATTGTACTTTAATTTTATTACTATTTAATTCTTAAAACTGAAAATGAAAATTGTGAATGAATTCAAAAGGAAAGTAATTCATATTGATTTTCTTAATTATAAGTTCCATTTATCTTTTATTTGTAAGTAAATATAAATTTATTTGAAACTAAACATTATATATATCACATTTATAAAACATTTTCAAAAGTAAAAACTTGTTTATTAAAATTTTTTATAATAAAATGTTGAAGTATGTAGACTCATTTTAATAAAAAGTATACGATTAAGTCTTAAATGCATTTCAATTTTATAAATTATTTTTACGAATCCTAATCAAAGCTGGTTTAAATACATAGATTTACATTATAGCTTTTTCACGGTGCTTATTAAAAATACCTAATAAAAGAGTGAAATTTTATGACTGGAGATTAAAAAATTGTGAATTTTCGTAGTGCATAAATATTTTAGTTTATTTGATTTTCTAAAGCAGTCAAATAGAATTTCTCTTCTTAAATGGAATTAAATTCAAGCAATTTATGTTTATGTTATAGACATTATTGACCTCAACTCAAATTTATCTCCTTAACTCAATCACTTACAGTGTCATTTTATTGATTAAAAAATAAATATTTATGTTCACAGCTTCTTAGCTTAATACAGACTAGTTGGAAAAGATTAGATTTCATGGAAACTACATAAGTCACATTTCATTTATACCTAGACAATGCAATAATGCAATGACTAAGATAAATGATTTTTTGACAGAGTATTTTGAAATAAATGATGAAATGTTACTATCTAAGTTTTATTTTATTTATTTTATTCGAATAAAATTCTTATTCATAAAATTAGATCAAAGAAAATTTCGAATTCTTTGTCACCTTGAAAGTAGAATATGAAAAACATTTACAGTTTTGTTTTCAAAACCATGTTATCATTAATTGGAAAGACGTTTTAATGTTTCGAAGAGTTTTTATTTGATGTTATTTGGATTTCATTTCTTGTAAATATTGATAATTGGTACCGTAAAACTATGCAAATAAAATATGAAAAAGACTATTTGAAATTTATTTACATTTTGCTTAAATGAAAAAAAAAACTAAATTCTAAACAGGAACTTTAGCCAAAAGGTTAAGATTGATTAAGCTATTATGTGCTGAGCAAGTTGTTTCAATGACATTTTGATTCGTTAAGTTATAGAAATATTTCAACGATTTATTTTTTGGTTATTTGACGCAGTCTATCCCACACTCGATACCGATATAATTGTAATTTTATGCTTGGAGTCAAATTGGTTTCATTCCAAAGTATTCCAGTTATGTAAAAAATAACATGAGTTATTTTTTAAGCAACTGGTAGAGTTTGGAACAATATGTCGTTATAATCAATGAATATTTTTAGTAACAATATAATATTTTGTCGATTGCATAAAAGGTAGTAAAAAGTAAAAGTAATTCAAGAACAAATATGGCTAAACTTCGTCTTTTTATTTATTTTACATTCTTTTTTTTTAATATATAAATGCTGCCAAACAAGGACAACTAAATGTTTAAATCTCTCGAGACTCGTATGATGCTTCCGCGCGTGCAACATCGCTTAAATCTCTTGAGGCTGATATGTAGCTTCCGTGCACGTAACATATTTGTTTATTAATTAAAGGCATTACAACAATACTAAACATTTTCGTATTTTTTAGTATATATATCTTCCATTTTTACAAAATAAATTTATTTTCCTTTGAAAAATAAAGTATTTAAAAAAAATCCTAATTTACTTATTAATTAATATTGAAATTTATTTCTGAGTGAATTGAACAAGATGTTTATACTTGTTGGCTTTAATCACTTAACAAATAATGATTACAATGAATCATATTTAAATATCATCTTGAAAAATAATGACATCTATACAGTAGAATGCAAAATATAAGTTAATAGTGATATAATTAAGGCCCTAAACATATAGGATTATATAACGGTTAATCAATTACCTGATCAAAGGTCAACCTATTTTGCGAAGCACTTGTTATACAAATACATATATAATGATATAATATATTCAATTCAAGTTTTTCACTTAATACAATTATCCATTGTTGTGTCTTGTTATCTTTATATTAAGTCCAATATTCTTTGTTATTTTGGCATGTAATTTCAGTTCAATATAATTAATTTTAACTCATCAATTAACATTTTTTAAATCTAGCATTTATGTTCATAAAATTTTATTATAAAAATGAATTTTGAAAACAATTAATTTTAATATAGTTACATCAGCCACATAGAGCAATTGATTACATATATTATATTGATAAATATTATACTAACTTTCAAAATTACCCAAATGCAATTCTATTCTATTTTTTACATTTTTTCTTTAAATTATAAATTATTATTAAAAATATTTATCTATGAATTTTTATGCACTGTTTTTAGGAAATTTGTTTAAGTTTAACCTTGGCAGTCATGTACAATTTATTTTGAAACAATTTTTACTATTTAACAAGCTTCAGAAGTATCTTAAAGTATCATTTATTTTGGAATTAATGAGCTTTTTCCAGAAGTCAAATCAATGAAATAATTTCCATCTTTTAAATTTATCTAACAACATTTTAGTCAAGAAAAAATTTAATTTGAAGTGATATTAACAATTACTTAAATATATTATTTCCCGCTCACTTGAGATGTTCTACAAATATTGGTTCAACTTGTACGACAAACTATCAATTACAATTACTTAAATTTATTAAGTATGGTGAAGAAAAATAAGTTAATATTTATGTTACCTATCTTTCTCATAGATTTCATGAAATTAATGGAAAGCTGGCTTTTGTTGACTTTTCTCTGTCAAGCGAAATATTATCATCAGTGGTTTCAATTCAATGATTTAGAACAAATCTGTCTTTAAAAAATAAAAGTAAAACTGAATGGGATGCTTTAATAAAGATCTTTTGCTATTATCAACAAATAAATCATTTTCAATATATCTATTTCTAACATCACACTTTCATAGAATAATAAATATATGGGGATAATTTATGAAAGGACCTAGATTCAAATATTTTGAATTTTCATCGAATTTCAATCAGAATATTGATCATTATATCTAAGGCAAATTGTATTTCATTCAAAAATTGAATATGCATTTCTTTGTTTCATTATTTCTTTGATGTTAAAAAGTTTAATGCTATTTTTATTTGTTTTATTTGTATGTATGTTTTCCTTAACAGTTATTTATTTAGTACCATAATAGCCCACAGACAAAGTAGAAAAATTATATTTAAAAACAATAATAAATATACTTTTCTATGTAATGTGTTAAAAAAATCAAATTAATATGGGAAATTAGATACTTTCATCATGTTATAAAAGAGTTAGAATAAAAATTTGGGAATCGTCATGAAAATTTAGCTTTATGAATATCCAGTTAATGTACAAGACTTTCTTTGTAGAACTACCTAACAAATGAAGAAAAAATAATTCAACAAGAATTCTTATGAAGTCCTAACGAAATGCAACTATTTTTCTTCACATAGAATCCATGGTTTCTATTTTCTGTGTAACGAAATGAGACAGAAAAACAAATACAAGAAACTTTGAGAAAAGGCTTTATGGTTTGAGAACCCGATTGACATTCGGGTAGAACAATATCAGGTTAGAACTATTCCCTATTTGGGAAGAATTGATAGATGCAACATTCAAACTAAATTTCCTTCTCAAAGTATCTGAAAACTAATATTCAGAAAATTCTACCTTTTTTTCAAACAACTTCTTTAAAATACCATCAAGTAAAATTGCTCACATGGTGCAGAATTTTCTTACATAAATACACTCCATAATTTATCAGTAATATTTACAAAAGTTACTTTTTTATAATCAAAATTTAGGTATATATAAAGTTTATTTAAGTGTTTAATGATCATTGATGTTTCTTTTGAATTTTACTTTCTTATGTAATTTTATATGGTAGGCATACTTATAAATAAAATAACTTATAATATAAAACACATTATCTCATCAGATTCATTATTTTTATACAAATTCTAATCATATTCTTACATACAACTGTAAGAGTAATCTGTGGGAAACAAATTACAATAGATGGAAAACTTTTTACAATGAAATTTCATAAAAGATTCATAAATTTTACATTGATTTATTTATCATTGATTTTTTTATTTTTCTATGAATATTTTGTCCAAAACAAATTATAACCTACAACTACATATTTTTAAACTCCTTTTAGCAAACAAGTTATATTCAAAAAAATTCCAATCCGTTTTCTAGTCTTTGAGAACATTTCATTCTCTTCACCGATTTTAAATCGTTGACGTTTAAATTTGAATATCGACAAACGAGGACAGAATTGTAAAGCCATAGTACTGAATCAATAGGACCATTCATAAAACCCGCAGCAAAAATCATTCCAAAACTTTCGGTGAACTTACTTTGATGTGGACATGTAATCGGAATTTTTGAAAGTCATAAAAATGGTCTTTCTGCATAAAGGCAAACAATGCATAAAATAGCCGATGGGAAAAAAAAGAAAAGAAAACAAGAGAGAAAGAGGAAAAGCGAGATGCACAAATGATTGAAAACGCAATCCCATGAAAAATAAAATAACTCGAAAAGTTCAATTACTTCCGAAAACTAAATTACTTTTTGAAGTCATGCCAATACATAATTAGGGTAGAATGCATTTCTCTGATGCAAAAATTCGCGTGCCTTATTGCTAAGTATTCTTCTTCCGCTTTACCAATAATATTCGATTCTGCGGCTTCCACGTTTTGTTGTTTGACGTTTTTGATCGAATAACTTCGGGGAGGGCATGGAATTTTTCCCACCCACACTTTCTTTGACATCCAAAGTGCGGGATATTACATAATCAATAGTAATCATATGCTTCACTATCATCCACACACTGATACCAGATACCCCGGAAGAAGTGCCATATCTGCGTATGTTATGTGGATTAGCTGTGCATCTGAAGATGTCGCATTTCTTCTGAGCAACTTCTTCAGTGGTATCGGTAAATCGATGAGCTGGGGGTACGTATCGTATCGACGACGTTTGAAAAGCTCACACCAATCGTTGAATGCGGTGGTCGTCGCAATAATCTCTCATAATGTCATGATGGAAAAATGTGTTTGTTCGAAATTTTTCTTTCAGCTTATCTTTCTGCTAAAGTGCAATTTAGGGAAGTAAGAAGAGAAGAAATTAAGTTTTGGTTCCAATTGCTTCACTGATTGAGACAATTGAGATGACTGTACTTAGTTAAGACTTATTTTCTTCACTCCGTTAGTAAGAAATTATGTTATTGAAAATGAAATTACCCTTATTGTCAAATTTTTAAATTAAATAATTGACGTGCACTATTTCATTGAGTTAACTGAATTTATTAAAATCCTTATATTTTGAATTGCAAACAAGGTTTCCTCTGTTTCGAGTAAAAAAAAGTAAACACATTATAACATTTACGATGTATACTTTAAATTTAAAACTACGAGATCTTTTTCATTATTTTTAATTTTCTAAATGAAAATCACAGCACACAATCTATATAAGGAGGAAGTTTTGTTATGTTTGTATGTGATTGAATCTATTTTAGTTTAAATCAAGAGGCAGAAGTTATTTCTCAAACGAATAGGTTAGAAAAATTTATCTTCGTGTAAAATAATTGATTCCATCATTAAGAGTAATCTTGATACAATAAAAGAATTAAAATATATTTATTTCTTGCTTGTTCACTGTCCTGTCCTTTCTTTTATTGTCTTTTTATTAGGGTTAAGCAATATAATGTTAACTCTAATAAATATATAGGTAAGTGATCAATTAACGTTAAAGTAAATACGTTAGTGCTTTGGAACTGTATACCTGAATGGTAAACAACAAGTATAATGTCGTTAAGAATGTATTTACTTTATTTTATTCTGCATTTTAACAATATCATTTGGGTTAAAAATATTTCCCGTATACTGCCGAACACCTTAAAATGTTGTTATTCTTGTTTATTAATCTCCATGTCTAGGAATATACTAGACGAGATACATGAGTCCATTTACTTTCAGAAAATCGAAAACAAACCAGGCACTCTAAGAACTCCAGGCACTCTTAGAATGTAGTGCATTTATTATTAATTAAAATACTACATGTAAACATGTGAAAAAAGAAATAGAGAAAAAGAATCTGGTACCTTGAAATGTGTAGTGTAGTTGGCTTTTTTCCCTGTGATTATCTATTAAACATTTATAATTTCAGGGGCATCAATTTGCTGAACTCGTTTCATTGCTGTGACAGTTTATACAATATTAAAAAACTAAAATAATAAATTGATAAATTCCTATGTCAAAGAATTTAATGTTTTTTTTCCTCAGCTCCTATCGTAATATATTTTTTGTCTATGATTTGTCGCTATTTTTCATAGCCGAACGTCTAGAGATTCTTATTATAACAAAGGATTTTCAGAAATAATCTTATTTGAAATCTGTTTATTATGAAATAATTAAACCTAGACAATTTTATATTACATGGGTAATGATAAAGTTTTTCTATAAATCGCATACACAAATTAAAGGTGATCAATATGTCCCCATTTAAATGCACGTCTTATTTTTTACACGGTGGACTATTTTTTTTCCTCATACTTATCAATTTTATGTAGCCTTTCCATTAACTAGTTAAAAAAATTTTAAAATTGTGGTTGCGAATTGTAGTGCCGAAAATATATTTTCTTTTCCAATAGCATTTGTATGAATCATCCAATTACATCATCTTCAAAATCTCAAATTTTTCACAGAGTGAATCTACATTTAAGTTCTTTTTTACACCACAATTACAGATCTACATAACGCTGTTGGGGAAAATCGTACTTAGTATCCAAAATGTTGCATGTACTTAATGAAAATATTTTGGGAAATATTATTATAAAATAAATATTATTTATTTTTCCATTGAGTAAATATAAATATATATCATAACTTAATTAATTTTATTTTATTAATTAATTTATTTTTTATTAATAACATTAATAATTTTATTCTAAAAATGTTTAATAATCATCGTAATGAGTACGTTGATTTAATTTGTACACTGGATTAAAAAAATTTATAGTAAATTTAAATACACTTTATATTTTTGTCTATAAACTACTGTGTTTTTGTGAATAATGACTAGGTATGATCAAAAGTGAATTATCTACACTCTTAATCATTCCTAGTTATCATTTACAATATAGTGATAAATTTAAATATAGTCCAAAACTGAATATCTAAGTAATCTAATAAATATATTTCACTATAAATAATTTCTATAGACGCAATATTTAAATAATTGAATAGAACTAAAATATATAAAAATATTTTCCATGACAACATAAAAAACGAAACTAAATATTATAGAAATATATTATTTTATTTAAAAAAGAGGTATTTGAGATAAATGGATGTTATAAAAAAATATGCATCATCTTCATCCATATACAGCAACATCTTCTCATTTCCTTTCTGCAAAAGGCTAACTAGTACATTTGTCTCACTTGTACCGAATATTCTCGCTAATGAATGAATTTTACTCATTAAAAAGACTGCATGTATGTATTTTAATCCTTTTTATGGAGACACTGATTATAATAGTTAAGGTTTAGATTCTCATTAAACGTCAAGAAGTAAAACATGCCTTCAGAGTTTGAACCAGCTTTTACTTCTTGATGATTTCAAATGATTGAAATATTTTCAAATCATTTTTCCAATTAAAATTCCCATTATATTAATGCATAATAAATTGAAATAAATAATTCCCTCTAGTAATTTAGAAATTTTTAACAACATATTAATGCATGTTATTATATATGAATGAAAATATTTTTAAATTATTATAAACTTTTTATTAAAATTTGTAAAAGGATTATGAATAGTAATATTTTTGGTATTTTACCATCTAATACATCTAGATATATTTATTTAGTATTTACGTTTTTAAAATAAATATATCTAGATGTTTTCCTTTTGTTATTTTGAATTTTATTATTTATTAATATTTTTGAATGTAGCATAACTCTTTTAACCCACAGCGCTTGTGAAAAAATTGAAACTGTTACTTGAGTTTAAGAACAATTTCAGCAGTTTAAGAATATTTTTAAATATTCTTAAGCTACAAAATTTCTCTAACAGTGAAAGGAAATTAATTAGATTGGATGAAAACTAAATATTCTTCCTGATTTTCAACTCAATTACACTCGTTTAATTTTATAAAGACAATAATATTGCCCAATAGTAATGTATGAACAGTGCTGTATATAACTAGATCAACGGGGTAGGAAAATTAATTTTAATAACTACTAATCTACACTACTAAACTACATATAACAAATTAAAAATAGAAAAACTTAAAAATAGAAAAACTGAAAGACGGAAGTCTTAAAATCTAAAAAAATATTCCTCATTTCCTTGGCAAATAAATATTTATAATACCTTTTCTTTATTGTAAATTTTAAATTAAATACTTTTTTTATACATATTTAAATTAAATATTTTTTATACGGATAATACAAACTAGATAATTTTGAGAATTTGAATTACTTTATTAATACATTTTATACACAATTATAAAAAATATTTATTAAAAATTTTATATACATTTAATGCAAACTTTCCTAATAAAAGAAAAAAGGATTTAATTAGCTCTTTAAGAATTAAAACTAGAAATAACTGATTAAAATACAATCTTATAAAGTAATGTGAACTAAGAACTTTTGCCCTTATTAAAAATAAAATAAGATTTTATGATATAATAATTTATATTAACTCTCATTTATGTCATAAAATGTGGACCAAAATAAGAAATCAATAAAGATTTTACTTAGAACTTTTATTTTTTTATATAGTTTTATCATAGTTTGAAACATTAGGTGGGGCATTTCATTTTAGAGGTTAAAACAAAACATTAAAGAATACATGAATAAAAGTACACATTACAACCATCCGATTCAAAAACAACCTACTTCCATATATCCATTCATAATTAAGGAATTTATGCCAAAGCAGAATTCTTAAGCAAGTTAAGAGCATCTCAGATTTTGAGTGCCATAACAGAAAACAATGCATTCGCTATAGATTTAATCAGAAGTTCCCAGAATCAATAGAGTTAATTTGATGAGAACATCAAAGTCCCTGGTCGCTCTAATTTGGACATCGTTTCTACACTCTGATTGCGAAGTGTTGATGTTTAGTTTGAGATCGCTTCCTTCCACAGCGAACATGTAAATTAGAAAATCAAACAAGGAAAGGAATTAGTATGAAGGGTGTGTTCCGTTATGAATATTTGGGCCTTTTACTGCTGATGTCAGCGACTACTAAATGCTCCGGAATTATTCTATTTGATTTAGCAAAGTGCTTGCGGAGGCAAGTATTGAATGATTGTTAGGAGGTTTGCTTACATCTTTATTTTTCAAGTATTCCATCAACTGTTTGAAAACAGTTATTTGAGTTTGGTGTTAAAAGAATAAAACTGGTAAATGTGGTAGAAATTTTATATATTTTGCTGTTTTAATTCTTAATGTATATCGATCGACAAAACGCTTTTGAAATCTTAACATCAAGTAACTCTGAATAGCTTTAAATAGGGAATGTATATTCATTAAAAGCTTAGTCATGCAGATTTTGCTGAATATTTTACAATTTGGATATTCATAAACAATTGAATGTTAATTTTTCAACTAAATTACAGCCTAAATTTGTAGATGTAAAAGTATTCTTTTTAAAAAATAGTAAAATGATATGTTTTGTTATGTTTGTACTTTTTAAAAATAATACTTGCTATAAACTAATTATGGCACTAAAAAATTTTAAACTGGATGAAATCTATATCAAACTTTACTTATCAATTTTATTATACAAGAAAATATAAAATTTATTTTATAATTTTATTATAAAAATTTATTTTATAATTTTATTATAAAAGAAAATATAAAATTTATTTTATAATTTTATTATATAAGAAAATATAAAATTAAACTATATGAAATTTGGGGAAGAATCATTGTAAATATTGCAGGAGTGGAAACATTTCGTAATCACAAATATTCTTGTTAGGAATAATTACTTTAGAAAAAAATAATGATTCAGTTAAAAATCTTCATAAAGATGAAATTTTTGTCAAAATTTTGAAACAAATAGAATATTAAAATAATTCAGCAACTGTATGACAAAGAATTCGTCATGAAGAAAATCACCCCTAAAGTCAACATGTACTTAGTTTTACTTTAAAAGGATATTCATTTTTAAAAATATCTAATATTCGTAAAGGAAATTAAATTAATAACAATTTTTTACCTTGAAAAACATTTAAATTAATTGTGACAAATATCCACTCTTTCCAAAATGTATAGTTTAAATAAGCACAAGGAAATAGTAACATGATTCTGATGATGAAATTTTATCCAAATTTTATTTTTAATAAAAAAAATGAATTATTGGGTGATTTGTACTGTATAATATTGAATTTTTAAGTAATTCATCTTAATATAGCATTTTTTACAATATTTAAATTTGCTTCATGCAGAATCTCATTTTATTTGTATCTCCAATTTCAGAAATTTTCATTTCAACATTCTTATAACTATCATTTTATCAAAATCTCTGAAAATATAAATAAAAAATAAATTTAAATTCGAAATTCAAAGAATCAATTCACTATCGATCTAATTATGTTTTTGAAATCAATTAATAAGTATCAAGAATAATAATATTGAATAACATTCTAAATTTTAATTCTTTTCAATTAAAAAAAATATTAATTATTATCACTGTCATCAGTTTAGAATGATATTAACGATACTGATTCATTAAAAATAGATATTGTTGCAAAAGTGTTTTAAATTAGCGTTAGATAAAATAAACAGCATTAATGTTATAACGGAAACGAATTTATTATAATATGCATACTAGTCTCAGAAAAATTTACCTCACAGTAAAATAATTATAAGACACAATATTCTATATTGTTTATTTTTTGGGTAGTTGTTTCCCTTTAAATGACTTAATTGATGTGCTGTTTAATTGTTTCGTTTTAAATAGATTTAAAAGTTGTAATTTAATATTTTAACGGGATCTCAAACGTGCAATGCTAAGTTTTATTTTTTTAAAAATTCGTTAAATAGAAAAGTTTCACAAAATAGCTTTTGTATTTTAAGAAACTATTCTTTTCATAAAAATATTAACCACACATAACATTAATTAGTCTGAAATTTAACACAAAATATTTTCTTTTTTAAATTACTGTCAAAATATTTCAGACAGATAAGCCTTATTACCGAATGCCTTTTTGATTTTGTATTCGTCAGTTCTTTTTCTACTAAGGAATTTAAGTTACGGGAACCACTAAAAATTTAACACTGAAGATGATGAGTGAAGTGTTTTAAATAGAATTTTAATTACAGTTACGATTATTGTTTTTTAAACAAAGGCGAAATTATACAAAGCAGTGATTCGTTCTTTTATTTTGTAAAATATAAATAACAGCCAAACGATGTGTCAAAGCAATATGTAAAATTTATATTCTGGATTCCAGTCTTTTGAAACAAGTTCTTTTTCTTTTCTTTGTTTTGAAAAAAATATTTTTATTTAATTTCTATTTACTCTAAACTTTGTATATATATATATAGAGTCAATTTTATGAGAAATTTTGGAGCATTTAATGTGCGTTTTTCGATTACTTGAAGATTTTCTTTCAAAATGAAAATCTCATATTTTTGTATAAAAATAAAGAAATAAAAAATAACAAGTACTCATACATACTTTTTATTTCTAACAAATGTGTATATGCCTGATTATACTAAATACGGATATTTAAACAGCATGAATTTCTCATAACCTTGGAAAATTTAGAACTTTTTATCAGATATTTATCATTTTATTTCTTCTACTTTGCTTTTGGAGAATCATGTATGCTTAAGCTAAAGTAACCCTATAACTTCATACTGTTATCAAGATCAAGATCAGCATTACTTGTGACTAACATTGAGAGGGAGGGTGAACACATTCTTCCCCATTGGGTTGCTAGAGGTCCGTGGGATGGGGACGTTTTCACGTTAAGCTCTATCTTCCAAAGTCATAGGTGTGGAGAGACTAGTGTAAGCTTAGGTGTGACCTTGTTACATGACCTGGGTTCAAAATTATAAACTTTTAGGTGGGTGAGTATTTTAAACCTATTAAATTTAAGGAACAATCCAGGACTCTACTGCACCGCAATGTTTTTATGAATTTAAGTATTGTAATTTGTATTACTCTATTTAAAACAAGGAAATATGGAAAAGTTTATAAATTGCTAACAAATGTGTCTTCAAATTACTTGCTTTAGATATTTCGTAAAATAATTTGTCTGACTTAAATTTAAGTAATTTATGTTCTTGGAATTCTGTAAATTATTATTATTTAGTTTTCTTTAAAAAGTAAGTTAAAGCATAAATGGTTATCAACACAATGTCTTATGAATTATAATCTGTTAGCGCGGAAAGACTTCAATGATTGGTGTCTATTTTAAGTGTGACACATTTAATTCTATACTAGATTATTTTAATTAAATGCTAAAATATTTTAATAATTTTAGGTTGATTTAAAACATAAACATCAGAGAGAAGAAGAACCTGAAATTCCAATGGGTATTGATCTAAGCGAATTTTATCTAAGCGTTGAATGGGATATAATGGCAGTTCCAGCAAGAAGAAAAGAACGGTTCTACAGTTGTTGCGAAGAACCTTATCCAGATATAACCTACAACATAACAATTCGGCGGAAGACTCTTTTCTATACAGTGAATCTGATTATACCTTGCGTTGCCATATCATTTCTCTCAATTCTAGTCTTCTACTTACCATCGGACAGTGGTGAGAAAGTGTCTTTGTCGATATCAATCATGCTGTCATTGGGAGTCTTCTTCCTCCTGCTCTCAGAAATTATACCACCGACTTCCTTAACTGTTCCGTTGTTGGGCAAGTACCTCCTGTTCACCATGATCCTAGTCTCCTTCTCGGTAATAGTGACCATCGCGGTACTTAATGTTAACTTCCGGTCACCAGCAACGCACAAAATGGCACCCTGGGTGCGCAAAGTCTTCCTCGAAGTTCTGCCAAAGTACCTCTGCATGAAGAGACCGGAAGATCCTCACGACTCGTCGGATACCTCAGACACGAAACCGGGCATCTTGAGGTCCTTCGACAACGTGGACATCAGCGACACCGTACCAGGAGCCATCTTGGACAGGGAGAGGATTGTTGCCAGCGAAATCGAATGCTCTTACATAGAGGCGCATGGTTCTAGCTTGCAGCTTGCCGAGCGACAAGAGGATGAAGAGATAGAAAGGGCTATTCTCAACGTTCGTTTTGTTTCTCAGCACATGGAGAATCTCGACTCCTATTCTGAAGTGAGTCTCATTTCCATAATTCAGCTGTCAGTTACAGTTAATAAAATTATATATATTAGAAATTATTAATTGGAATATCTTTTGTGTTTATAAAAGGAAAATTCATTTAATTGAATGAATTTGATATTTTTAAATTAAAGTTTACTGTAACAAATCAGAGTTTATTTTATTTTCTAAAGTGCCTTTAAAAAATTAATTAATTATATTTTGCTAATTTTATTTTCTTTTAAAAATGTTAAACAATTTATTTCATAATGATTTTATATATTTTAGGTGATTTAATTTTTTCTGATATTCAATCAAAGAAATATATAAAAAAAATTATTTTTTAACATTCGATTATTATATAAAAAATGTAAAACAAAGGATTTTATAAGAGATTATTAATATTATTCAAAAAATAGTATTCTATAATAAATAGTTTAATAAAAACGACAATATTTAGAATAATTTTACAGCTAATAAAGAAAGAAGGTATAATTTTATATGTTTAAAACATGTTCTTAATAAGACTTCTTGTCAAAATCAATTTTGGTATAAAGCACCAATATTGCACTAAATATTGTTAATTATTTTTGTTACTTTTTTTAAATTAAACTATAGACATTCATTATAATATTATTATTGCTAAAAATTTTTAATAATAATTAAAGAGTTTTTATTATGTTTTGTAAGACTATTTTAACAGTGATATTACTTAAATATCACTATAAGTGATATTACAAAGCATTGTAGAATAAACTGAAATATAATTACATGTTACACTAACATTTTTATCGTTATTTCATAACTTTTGAAAAGATGCTTGATTTGCAATAGTTTTGCATATTTTAAAAATGGTTTTTAATAAAAGCTATAATAAAATTAGAAAATATTAATTAAGAAAGAATTTAAAAATTTTATGAATAATTAATCTAATGAAAAACATTGTTCTGGAAAATGAATTCTTTTTTCATGTATGAATGTCGAAAGAAATATTGTTTTCTCTGTATTTAATTCAAGTCAGAAAATTACTTGAAACTAGTTTCAAGTAATAAGTAAAAGAAATGAAGTATATGAAAATTTAGAGCAAAACAAAATCATTAATTAATTTTCAATATAAAGAAAGTTATACAAAAAAATTATGTTTGTTTACTTAATTTACTGATTATTTTTACACAATTCTTTAACCGTGTCACTGGGTATATATAAATATGAAAATGAAATGTAAGTGACACACAATTTTTCATCGTAATTAAATTTGAAATAATAAAGAAATATGAAACAGCGATGTCAGTTTTGTTTATCCGAACATCGATTAATTTTCACGAGCTCATCTTTCACTTTTTTCATTCATCTTATCACGAGGAAGAACCAGTGACTGATTACCCGTGAAGTGCGGATCTCCGGTAAGGTGTGACCTCACATCCGGTAGAGTGTTAAGCGGCACTTTAAGCTTCTGATTAGATAGACGTTTACCACAAACTGCGCTGGCATTTCATTTTCTTGTTCCAGTATCCTGCCGATTCTGTATTGTTTTGATTTAATTTCCTAGTTTAATTATGTACCTCTTTTTTATTTTATCAATTAACTTTGTAGCATTAAGCATTTTTTTTTCCTACTTGGCATCTGGTTGGAAAGATATAGTGAATATTAATTGAGATTCGGGAAAATGTTAACTTTTGAACATATGTCATTCAAATGTTTATATTATCAGTAAATATAGAGGAACAAAAGTTATGGAATTTTTTAGATCATGTCGGTATCTAACTTGCTGATTTATGAAAAATTAAATAATTTTAGTAATCATAGGAGATATTATATAAACTGTATATAACTATATAATATGTATACATAGAACATATGATGGATTAAAAGGCGTAAAACGTAATCTAGAGTAAGCTTAAATTAAGTTTAACTTTGATTGATTATTGCTTTATACAAGGATAATACGATAAAATTGGATATTATAAACACATAGTGGCAAATAAAAATTTCTGTATATAGGAATATTATATTTATATTTAGATATAAATAGAATAATAATAGGTATAAATAAAATATAATATTTTTAATCGAAATTATTCTCTCCATAAATTTATATTTCAGAACAAAGTTATTTTCTTCAATCTCCAAACTAAAGAATAATTTTGAAGAAAAACTAAAAAACACAACGATAAAAAAATAAAAAAGATGTATGACAAATATCGAAACAAGTTTTCAACAGATAACAAAAATTTGTTATTAAATAAAATAGGTTTCTAAGCTCAGAAAATAAATTTCTGTCTACAGAGAGTGATTTTAAATAATAATAATGGCGATTTTGAAAACAAAATCCATTTATCTTTTTACATTTTAGTTTGTATTCTTTTATTTTCCTAAATATGAGTCAAATATATAAATATTAAATAAATGAAAAAAACTTAATAAATTAGAGAAACTTAAGTGGAATATATTTCCTCTTATTTAAAGATAGTTTGAACAGTATTTTGTACCAATAAACATGTTAAGAAATGTGTAGATTTTTAATCAAAATTATGCTTATTTTATCTTTTATGATAAACTATCAAATTATATTTTATTGCAGATGTCAAAAAGTTAGAAATTTGGCAATTCATGAAAAATCAGAAACTTAAACTTGATTTTATGAGGAAATAATTTAAAACACTTATATGTGGTAATGCATGGGTAATTTTTAACAGATAATTATATAGTAGCAATCTTGAATAGTTTAAGAAGTATTTTCATTCAATGAAGTCTTTACATTATCAAGTATTTATGATAAGATTAGCCTAAATAAATTATATTGTTGGTTATCGTATATATTGTCTGATTAGAAGAAAATTACATTAATAATTAAATATTATTTATAAAATCTCAATATAGATTCCTGTAGGTATTGTTATTTGTAGACTGTTTAATTTGGTAATGCTTTGAAATTGTTATTGTTTGAAATATTTATATGTTATTATTTTTAATAATACTATGAACTCAATAAAATTATCAAATTATCTATTAATAGGAAATGTTAAAATATGTGCGTTTTTTTAGATGCAAAGATAGTTCATCATCAGCTCTTATACTGTACGTGGGTTACTTTTACCGTTTGTCTTGTAGTATTTGTCAACAATTTTTTGTGGGAAAAGAAAAACTATACATACATTTTTAAAATCTTAATAAAAAAATTTATATTATTCCAAATTACATTTCCATGCAACGTAACGATTAAGCAACATTTTCCGTCTGAGGAATGGATACGTGTATATACGGATGATTCTTTGACCAATAAGGTTCAAGGAGCTGGAGGTTTTACCAAGCATTTTAGTTTTTACATACTCACTGTGCTGAAAGCTGTGCAAAAGCTCACCCTACTCACTGTGTGAACTTAAAGCCATTTATAAGGCTCTCTAACAATTATCACTGAGACAGATCTCGTTCAGGAGGGCTGTTGTACTGTCTGATAAGACTTCACCAATTTCCACTTTCCAAAAGTGTAAGAACATATGCATTTAACAGCGGCAGGAAGTCATGAAAGAACTTTCCCAAAGATATCTTGTCAATGGGTACCTTCATTCTATGGTATTTATGGGAATAAATGGCTGATATACTTGCGAAAAAAGGTGCTACGGTTCTCCAAAAGCCAAGAACGAGTGCAAGCCTCTATTCTATTAAGTTTGTCTCATCGCCAACGTATAAAAATACTTGCCACTCGGTCTTGTGACAACAAGCCTTGGAGTATTTTCTCAGGAAACCCAGCTTTTGTTCCTGAGCACCAATAAACAGTTGCGGTTGTATCTCTTTGACTATTGAAGGGGCATTACTGTCTACAGAATCATTTATTTCACGTTGGACTAGCTGATTGACCATTGTATGTTTTACAAAATAATGGACGGCCAATGACTATGAAACATTTGAGTGCGAAGAACAGACAAATTTTTCTTGTAAATTTTAGTGCTATTGGCAAGCAAGAAGTTTAATGGCTTAATGGCCAGTGTTACTGGCATTTGACAAATAAAAATAAATCAATAAACATTTCCTTGCTACAATCAATGCATTAAATATATCCTATTTATTCTGATCTAAACTTGACAGGTTTAATGCACTAAATAAGTTCACATTGAATAATTTCACAACTACCCACATTCTCAGATTAAAAGTATCGTACTACTTCTGTTTGAATGCATCTCCTTTATTTGCGTTTACTGCTATGGAACTGATGAGATTATAAACATAGGAATGAGAAGTTAAAATTATGACTCTTATATATTAAAAAAATCAGTTTCTCTTAAAACTGATTTTTTTTACTTTATTTTATATATATATATACATATATATATTTGTAGAAATTAAAATTCTTTTTTTTCAAATACAAATATTTTAATTCAATAATTAAACCGTACTAATATATTCGAAAACAATCAAGTTCTCTTTTATGTTAATGAATAATGAAATTCTTAACTATTGTGTTTGTAAGGAAAACACTGATTACATTATGTTATGTAATTAAATGATTTAAAAATAAGTTTATCAAATTAATAAATTTAAAATGAATAGTGCAAAACCGATAAAAAGCGAATTTTTCCTAACTATTATCTTAAGTGCAATAGTTAATAATATGTACACACAGAATTGAACCAAGTAAGTAATCATTAAAACTTTATGCCAAATAAATAATTGATTGTAATTTATTTGCTTTAAGTTTTTCATTTTTCTGACTTAAAAAATAATTTAAATTACAAAGTTACAAAATACTTTATCGATTTTAGTCCTACTTCAAGACAAGTATTAATTATAATAAACTTCATAGGCTCTTAGTAATGATGAATGCCTGCATATTATGATTTAAAACACTATGTAGAGCTCAATTCAAGATTCCATTGCTACATTTCCTGCAGAGAGGATCAATGGGTGTTATTGATCGGTGGGAAATTAATTTGTCAAATCCCCTTTACAATACCAGTGAAAGATAGATTTTGCGTCCACGCTCGCTATACATCACAGAAAATGCGGTACTTCAGATTTTCAATCCCCTTCGCTTTATATATCTTTAAGCTGCATCCCGCCTACATTTTTCCTTTTCTTACTTTAATTTTTACTCCATTTCGTTATTTATTTCTCCTTTTTTCCATTGCTTTTTTTTCTTAAAAGGGGCATTGAGCTTGTTATTTGTCTTAGAAGAATTCTTTAAATACAAGGAAAATGTTTTGACAACATATTTATAGCAGCTCTTTTCTTGGTAACAGTGATTTGGCAAAAGGGCAAAAAGGATACATTTTTATGTATAAAATACAACCATGATTGCAGCGTTTTAAAAATATTAGCAGCGAAACTAAAAAATATTAAATGCTATTAGCAACTCATTGCAATTAACAAAATTATCTAAATTAATTATAATATGTAGAATAGAATTTTTATGTTTTCAGTTTAAAATAATTTCATTATTCTTAAATTAGAATAGTATATCTAAGATTAAAATGTGTGATATCTACTTAGATTTATTTTTGAAAGTGGATAACAAATTAATACAAATCCAGAATTACAAACCAAAACAGACATTAAAAATATTAATTCTGTTAAATGTTTATAGTAAATATAAAGTGACACAATAAGTCATGATATTAAGAACTAAAAGTTATAACTAAAACATTATTATGATTATTTTTAAATTAATAAAAACATAGATAAAATTTAATTAAAACTTAAAAAAATATTGATCAAGAAGTTGTGAAAAATCACCACATGCAAGTTAATTTCTGATAAAAAGTTCCTAAAAATATAATTTAAGACTACAGAGATACTCTAAAAATCTCCCACTATTTTGTTCTTATTGTTGTTTTGAAAGACTATAAGTCCCCCTTCAATCTTTTTATCATAAATTTCTAATCTCAAATTTTAATTAATTAAAATAAGCATATTATTTTCAAAACTACATTATAAAACAATTTTACATTTTGTTATTTTTCAAAATTTCAATAAAACCAAACAATATTCTTCTCTTTTGTCAACAATATTTATAAGAAGAGATAGTGGAGCTGAATATTAGCTCAAATATTAAACATAAATAACGCCTCATATTAACAAATAAAATTATGGTATATACTAGGGGTGGCCAAACTTTTAAGATTCGCGGTCTACTCCACGTTTAAGAAATCGAAGGTGGTCTACCAATGGCAGAGCTAAATTAACGTACATATTTATTTTCGATAACAAGAAAAAATGGTAAATTATGTATTTTTTCTAAAAAACTTTTTCTAAAAACTACAAAATAAAAATTAACTGACGAAAATAATCAAAGTATTCATATATCAAAAACTGACCAACCGGTTCACTTCGTTTAGTTGAAATTTGGCACTGTATATCTGCTACAAGTTTGTCATGTTGTAGCTGGTACGAGCTTATTGCAATGCATAAACTGTAAATTAAATGTTCATCTGTTAAATGCGACCAATCTTTGTTTTTTGTTCGTGGTTTGAAAAGCAGATTCGCAAAGATACCTCTATCCAAAGTATGATTTCAAATACAAATCAATTAGTAAATATTTGGAAACGTTTCCTCAGAAATTAATTTCCAAAAATCAGTATCGCTAAATATGCTCTGGATTTAAGATATATATCGCATCTTAATTTAATAATTTCTTCCTCGACCGTGACTGATGTGATATCTATTAAATGTCCTATTTTTACAAATACTCCATCAATGTTGACGTTTTCATTTAAATGGAAATATTATAAATTGAGTATTTCTTTCAACATAATTAACTCAGCGAATCTTCTTTCAGATTCTTCAAACAAAACAAGTAATTATTAAGGGATAACTTCGAAGTCTCGGTTTGGATTATGGATGCACTCTTCTCTGTTTTTGAAGTTCCTCAATTCATGTTTTCTTAATTGAGATGCATACCTTTCTATAGTTTTTTTTTTAATGTTTTAATCGTGTCATCATGTCCGTTTTAGGTTTTAAATCATAAACCTTTAATCATAAATCTTTAAATCATAAATCTTTCCACAGTTAGTTTTGGGTTTTAAAGCGTAGACTCTGTAGTAAATTTTTGTTTTATATAATGTATTGATCCTATGTCATAAGTCATAAATTAAATTGTAAATATCCGAGGTCATTATCAGGATGGTCGTGCGGACTACCTAAAATGGCCACCGCTGGTATATACAGTAGCATATTTTCTGGAAAAAAAATCCATTATTTCATTGGTTTTATCAATTCAAATCAGCAATAAATATATAAAAACCAATATATCTATTAGAAATTCAAATTTTCATTTAAAGGAAATTTCAAAGAATATTTTGAGAAAAGTGGAAGTAAATCTTAACAGAAATAAATTCAATGATTGTTAAAGTAAATGATAAATAAGATATAGAATACAGTTAACTGTAAAAGTTTGTTCTTTTTTGACATTTAATGTAAAATATAAGGAATGTAACCGTCTTCTGAGTATTTTTTTTTATTTAACAAGGTACACAATTGTAAGATTTTAAGCATATCATTCATTGAAATTTAAAATGTTTTCAAGCATTTTAAAACACTTAATATTTCGTAAAATAAAATTTCAAAAGCTTTTATTTAAATTATGTGAATAGGAAGTATAATATTGAATTTTGAGTTAAAAACAATATTTAATTCTCTGGAGAAATTGACTTTCATTTACTAACTCAGAGAAAATATGATATTTACTTTTGCTCTAAATTAATTTTATTTTTATAAAACGTATTTTACAAAATTTTAAAATATTGAAGCATACTTTGCTATACAGACCTAACATATTAGTAGAGTTTCTTTCTCTAAACTGAATGATTTAAGCAATTTTCATTTTCTTAAATATTTTGACATCATCAACAAACAGCAAAATGTAAATCTTTCAAATCTGAACACAAATAATGAAAATAAATAAAAAGGAAAGCAGTGTTTAAAAATCCAACCAGTACATTCTAACTAATAAATTCTGAATCTGGTTTTGGAAATTTAAGAGAGCTCTCTTTTAAAAAAGATGAGAATTTTAAACTAATTAAAGTGATTTGTTAAATATCAGAAAATCTTTTTAAATAAATGCATAGAGAAACTTTGTAAAATGTTATAAAAATTAGTAAATATAAATCTGTGCATTTTGTTTCTAAAATTTCAGAAAACAAAATGTATAAATTCAAAATATTGTAGCATAGATTTTCCAGGAATGATTTCGAGAACTGAAATTCAGAAATAAGTTTTACATAATTAAAATTTCCTCCATGAAATTTTCTTAGTAATAAAAAATGTAAAGGAAATTGCAACAAATTCATAAAGAAAATTATTAATTTTAATTTATTTCCTATTTGAAAATATTTACGAAAATTATATTCTTCCAGTTTGATGAAGAGCAGTTCAATTGAATAGATTTAAAAAATAAATAAAGTAAAATTTAAATACTTAATCAAATCCTTAACAATATAAAAAAAACACTTCTTTGGAAGTCTTGAAATATTTTGTAATGAAATATGATTTGTTTTTAAAGAATGTTATATAATTATTACCAGAAATAACTATACTAACATCAATGTTTTCACGAAAAGAATTTAAATATTATGTAAATATAAATTTGTATATTATTAATGAGATGGAAATCTTAATTATATAAATTACTATTAAATTGAGCATACCATTTTGTTCCATTTTTTCCATAAATTTTTCATTGATAAGCTATTCACTTTTTATTTTGGTTTCTTATACAAATATTTGCGCATTTTACATAATTATTTTTTATTTTTAATCAATGAATAATATATGATTAATGATTGTATTAATTTAAATAAAATTAATATTTGTTTTAATAGATTTCTAGTGCATAATTATAATAATTAGAAAATTCTCTCCAAGTTAAGTCAATGATGCATTATAATATTTTAAATAAATTTTATAATTATTTTATTTAATTCTAAATGCCTCATCATTTATTGACTTTTCAAATTGCTTGAAACATTAAATTTTACAGTTATGTGACGCTGACAATAATTAGCAAAAAGAAAATTACAATGTTTAGAGAAATAACTGTTAAAAAACAAATAAACGTTTCTTTATTATATTAATTCATTTTGTTTGATAAACTAACCTTTTAAAATACAGGAAAAGTAGGTGCTAATATAACAGATTATTACTGACTACAGAAAATAGTTAATTTATGTAAAATAAGTTTTGGCAATTAGCTTGGACAAATTTACAACAAAATAAAATTTTTTAACACAAGATGCAATAACTTTTTAAACTTTGGACAGTCTTAAGATTTTTTCCTATAATGTGCATAGGATTGCTTAGAAAAATATTAAGTTTAATTTTTTTTTACAGTAATTAGATTTAGTTTAGAATTGAATGTTTAAATTTAGTAAAATAGTAAGTATTTTACTGTAAACTGTGACCAAAAGACTTTTGTAAACTAATATAAATATTTTACATATATTATTAGCTTTCATTAATAAGGAAGCATTTGGCTGTATCATTATCAAATTCCCTAACAATTGTTCTAACTAAAGGTTAGTGTATCTTTAATAAGATAAATGAAGAGTCTGTCCACGTATGCTGAAAGTGAAAACCTCAAAAGTGAGAAACATGAAACAAAAATTAATAGCAAAATTTGTTTGAAAAATTTTGCTAAAATTTGCTTTAAAATTAAAATATGTTTTTTAATGCTAAATAAAATTTTATTTTCTATCATTAATTTATTTTATGTTCTGTGTAAAACCTTAAAAAAAATCTCTCAATGTATTTTATTTTCTGAACATATTGTTTCTAGAATTCAAAGTTGTTTTGCAAATAATAAACTTGTTTAAAGCATCAGTTTGACATTGGTAAATCTAAGTCTTTTTTGTTCTTTCAGAATCACTTAATTCCACATAGCTGCAAACCTTGATGTAAAAAAATAGAATTCTCAATTCCAGAGAAACATGTATTTATTTATAGTGCGTGAAAGTGATATATTTTACCTTACAATTATTCTAATTTTTTGTAAATTTAAAAAAATTTTTTTTAGATTGAAGGTGATTGGCAATATGTAGCAATGGTCCTAGACCGTCTTTTCCTGTGGATATTTTCTACAGCTTGCATCGTTGGAACATGCTGCATTATTTTGCGAGCTCCAGCTTTGTATGACGACAAGCAACCCATCGACGTTTTATTCTCCAGGGTAACTCCAAGATTGCGGCACCTAGATTGAAGATAACTTTAGTATGATAGCTCCTGTCACGGACCAGAAACACCAGTTATTACCAGGATGTCCTTACATATTGTAAAAAATTATATATATAATTTTTCTTAACAGTTTATTATATCCCAAAAATATTGTAAAACAATCACCTAGTATCGAATATAAATGATTTTGAAACAAAAATCTTTATTTTAAGTTTGGTTTAGCATGAACTTGCCACTGATAAAATATTCTTTATCAAACAATAAAGTAATCTCAGAAAAAGTGTTATAAAGTATAACTTAAAAAGTTCTTTCGAAACTTATTAAATAATTATTATTGCTTATTTTACTATTATTTTAAAATTAATATAGAAAAATAATTTTAAATTTGTCTCTTTTTAAAGCAATTTGTTTTATTTCTTTACGTGATTATTTTCCAATAAGATCATAGTTATAATATTTTATGAATCGCAAATATATTTTGCTCTAAAATTGATATTCATAATTTCTTTCACTCTTAAAATATTATACGTGAAAATCTTAATTTACATATCTAAAGAAGGATTTCATTTACTTTTAGCAAAGATTTGTATTGAATTTATTTTTATTGTATGAAATATTAATTTATGATAATGGGAATATTTTCTTTACAAATTTCCATTTCTTATGACAAAGTTATACTATCAAGAAATTATTGAATATATTTTTTCACTTCAAATCTTTTAATTTAAAATCCAGTACTCAAAAAAGGATTTTTGATTATTTTAAACTCATTATAGCTTATTTAATTGTTGTATGTTACATGAATTAGTATTAAACATATTTCACATTAATGTACTTATTTGTTTTTATAAAGGAATTCTTTTTTTAATAAAATATTAAAGTTTACAAAAATATTTGAAATGATATTTTAAAGGAAATATTTTTCATTTAATATTATGCTTGGATATCTTGTAAATACGGTAGAAAAATTACTTATAAAAAAAATAAAGCATATTTCTTCGCATTTAATAGAATATATAGGAAATGTTTTCAAATCTAAAGTTTTACTCAAATAAACTGCGCTCTTCTTTATAAATTTCTTAACTATAAATATTACATTTAAACTTATGTAGGTTTTGAAAATATAGGTATTACAGCCGTTTTGAGCTTGTTGTTTCCGATATTCAAGCAATTCATATCTTTCTTAGTTAATGGCAAAAGGGAACATATCTTGCTTAGATTTATTAGTATGGTCTTGTTAGTTGGTTTGTGTTTTGGTACATAAAATATATGTGATATGTATGTGCGTGATTAAAAGCAATTACATACATAGATAGAGCATAAATAATTTGAGCAATATTAAACTAACGATAAGTGAAACAGTTCTTCCACAAACAAGTATTTTTCTTACTTCAACTTTCAAGCTATTTGAAGCATGGATAATCATTTCATAATGGTTGCGGTTAGTTATCCATCAAGTTAGTACTTTATTGTTAGGCATCAGGCTACTCATTTATTCTTAATTGAATATGTGTGTTTTTTAAAAGAGTAAATGAACTCAGACTCTTATAAGGTCAAAAATATCCGTTAATTAAAATTAAATTAAAAATTTATGTATTAAAATTTTCATCCAGTTTTAGTGTTCAAGTAATTAAACATTGAGTTCATTTAGTAAAATAATAATTATTTTTAGAGTATAAGATTAATAAAAATAGTTTAAAAAAGACACCAAATTTAAATTCCTTCTGACATCTTGAATGATTTAATTTTCAATCTAAAAGCTATGTTTTTAAATTTAAAAACTTAAAAATAAAATTTTGTATTCATAGCAAAATTGGTTCTATTAGCTATACATAAAGGAATTATTGTTCATAATGATAAATGATAATTCACAATTACATGTCCATACCAATTAAAGAACATTTAAGAGTCAAATGAATCATGAGAAATGAAGGAGTATAAATTACGAAGTTGTAATTTCCTTTCACTTCCAAGCACTTATACAAATTAGAAAAAATAACAAATTTTATTATTTTAATTTAAAATATTATTTTCATTAGCTATAATTTACAAAGATTAATTATCAATGATTATTTATTAATTTGAAGTATTGGTATACGCACTATAGTTTTGAATTTCTACATTCTATATTTTAACCTCTTCCCTTTTCATCCCGAGTTATCTCGGGTTGACAAATGCTACTGTTAATTACTATCTCGAGATATATCTCCATTGTCGCACAATTTGATATCTCGTAAATTGTAAATTTATCGTCACAATTTGTTCCCCTAATTGAAATTATGTGTAAAAATAAAAGTCAGTTTTTTACAATATAAAGTTTTGAAAATTTTTCTGATAAATATTTAGAGATAAATTGATCAGTACTATAATAATTGTTATTAATTAATGTGTACAAAAGGAAAAAATATAATGATATTTTTCAGAGTACTTTATAAAATTGTTGAGGGAAATGGTTAATTATTTTCCTTTATTAACCTTTTTAAGTGAATAGTACAATGATTCTCATCACCTCATAAGAAACAGCAAATTTTCCTCCATTTAATGCAAAGATGTAGCATCTAAGATTCAAATAAAATAAATATTTTAAACGTTTTTTTTTGTGAAATAAATGATTTGTTTATATTAGAGTTTTCTGTAAAAAATAATTATTACTTTTTTCTCTTAAAACTTGTAAAATGTATTTGCTTTTAAATGAAAAAGAGATTCGAAGGATTCAAAGTCAATAATCTTAGCAATAGCTCATTTATATGAAAACCAAGAAGGCAGATTTCATGATTAACTTCTTTTTCACTGTACTATTGATTCTTAGATTAATAAAGCCTAGCGTTTCTAGAGTAGATAGTACTTTTCGACTATTAGTCAGTATGCTGTGCTTTGTAAAATATAGCTAGCTTTTAATTTTAATCATTAACTCATTAAAGCTCAATTTCGTTGCATTTTTTAAAATGCAAAGAATTATTATAAGTACAAACAGTTAAAAATAAAGTAATAATAATTACGAAGTGTAAGTAGTAAGTAAATATATATCTGTACAGGTGTAATATTTATCCGTAGTAGAGCTCACTTCTTAGTTTGTAAGTTGCATTTCTTTACCGTACTAGAGAGAAAGATTGTACAAAAATGATATTCATAATAACTAAATCAATTATGATTGTCATAAATAAAAACAAATCTAATATTTTATGACAGTATTTTGTAAATTCGGAAAATATATACAATTGTTCAAAAATATATATAAAATAAATGTTTACTTATAATTTTGATTTTTAGTTTCTTTGTTATTTTATAATGTTGAAATATTTAATGTTGCTACATGTTTATGACTTATCATTGTAAAATAACCTTGGATGTTGCAAAACCTGTTCATGATGTTAATAATTTACCTATTGATTGCTTGTAGATTTTTCTAGTAGAAAAATCATAGTGCTCTTTTAATCGTGAATGCATTACCTAGACAATCTGGTTTACTGTATTCTCTGTTTAATGTTCAAACAATGTTGCGAAGGTAATGTTAAATCTATCTTATGATTTCTGGATGGAACATAACATTTTATCAATTTTTATTTGCAGATAATATTGGTGAAATTGATACGAAAATGAGAGAATAATGAGATAGTTTTTTCAACTATGTTATTCCTTAAAAAATATTCTTATGAATATTAAAACATACTTGTTAACAAACAAACTTAAAATAGCTTCAAAAGTTTTATGGTTTACAGAGAAATTTCTAAGATAATAAAACTCTTTAACACATTTAATAAAATAATATTTATTATTGTTTTATGTACACTGAGAATTCAATAGTGATAGATTAATTCACATATTTTGAATATTTACGTCTATTAATTATCATAATAAAACGTTTAATGGTTAAAAATATCTTGTTATATTATGGAATCATAATAGTTCTCTTGCAATATAAAAGTAAATTTTGATTAGATTAAAATAATGGGTTTAACAGGATAATAAATGTTAGAATCAATGTTAATGTGTGTGCAAATTTGTAATCATTTTTATTATTTAATCATGTTGGGGTCTATGAATGCATTAAATTTGAATAGAATAGGAGAATGAGAATTTGATTTTTGTTCAGTGCTTCATAATTTTAAGATAACATAGAGATAACAAGTGAGCAATCAAAAGCTTCAAAATTAGTTATTTTACTATAGTTAAACTTTTTTTCTAAAGGACTTATTATGTATAAGGACATAAAATTTTTTCTAAATAAATTCAAAAAAATTATGAAAGCATTTATCGTAACTTACATATAGGTGACAGAATAAAAAAATTAACTTACTGTTGAAAGTAACAACTGGAAAATTAAAATCTGATTTTAAATTTTAAAAAAGATATTAATTTCCTGCTCACATAAGTACAAACCTGCATTTTTCTAACAAGAAAATTGGAATTATCAACTTTTATAATGCATTAAATCGTAAAAAAACAAAACTTGGTAAAAACAAAACTTGGAAAATAAATTAATTTCAAATTAAGCTACGAAACGCCAAGGAATTCAGAAGAAAGTTGTGCAAAAAGTATCTAGAAAAATGGTTGCGTCATTTAATTAAATTATAAAAAATATTTAGAGGTCAAAATTAGTTCTGTTTTTGATTAAAAGAATCTCACAATAAAATTGGTTTTTAAAATCTAATATTTTCAAAACGATAATCTGGACGTCGATTTGCTTTTCCTTTTGGGAAAATTTTATAAGGATTGTGAGCCAAAAAATTATAAACTAATGATTGAAAGTTGTTAGACTTTAATAGTTATTTCCCTCATATTAAAAAATTTCGGATAATATTAAATTCCTGCACATTGCTTCAATAATACTGCACTGCTTGTTATCTATTTCTGAAAATGGTTTTCAGCAAGTAACTTCTTCAATAAACTAGTTGAATACAATTTTGGATCTGATATTTACAAAAGATCTTTAAATTTACATAAAAAGTCTTATTTTGGAGAAATCAGTGTGATTTGAGAAAATATCTAAAGAAGATATTTTGATCGAAAGGGAATAAATCAGCAAATTTTACATGCTTCATATAGTCTGAAGCATGTCGACGATATAGAATATCGTCGACATATATTAAACTAAAATAATTTTGAAAAATATTTTCCAAATGAATCATTAAAATAAATTATAGAAATTCTTTCTAAAATATCAATAACTAAAAAAAAATGATTTCATAAGCACAAATAAACTTTAGGTACATAATTTTTTTCTTGTTATCACCTAATAATTAAAATTTAAAACAGCATAAGTGCATTATAAGAAAAGTAGTATACTTTATTCAAAATAAACCTCATTATCGTATCAATTTCTTTTTTAAAATTAGGTACTTGCACTAGTATTTGTACTTAAAATTGTTCAAAACAATGCTGCCATATATGTCTTTCAATAAAAATGTATGAATTTATCGAGCTTACAAATTGTCTTAGTCGGTAATGAGTTAAGTTAATTGTGATTTTTATATTTTAATGAATTCTCTTTTTATTTTAATGTAAGTATATTAGCATCACACTAGTTAATAGAAATTGTTCTTGTAGTAAGTGTTACATGTTTCTCTATATGTTGTTAGCAAAGTATAAATAAAAATTTTAGAAGTAAAAGTCTCTTCAGAAAATATTTTATGTAATGCAAGCACATTTTTCATAAAATGCAAATATCTTTATTCTGCCTTTGAATGAATATTTTCACAATATTGCTTAAATGAAATTTGCTACCATTCCTATGAAAATTGGAAAATAAGGCAAATATAAAATATTATTACGTAACACATATCAGCAGAATAAAATTTCCAACGATTCCTGTTATTCCTTGCTCCAAAGTATCAAAACATTTTTGCAAGGAGCATAAACAATGTTCGAATATATCAGGGAAAAAACGTGAAAAATTCAATACAAAAGTCTTCTAACCAAAGAAAAATATTTTACTTTATTCCTTTGGAACGAAATTTTCCGTAAGATAATATGTTTTGGAGACAAAATCCAGATGTCAAACGACTTGTGGCTTGGCAGTTGGAATAACAAGAATTTTCGGCTTAGAACAAAAAAAAGTGACCTTAAAATAGTGTCTATGTTATTAAATTCCTGAAGGCAACTTTTAAATGACATTTTATTTTTAGAATGTTCGTCAATTTGTTCATACTTTCTCGAATATTTTCTTTATATGAGTCACATTTTTATATAAAATTGAATAATTCTTAAAAGTGGCAACAAATCTTTGCTTAAAATCAATATAATTATTTTCTTAACAATTATAAAATATATAGGTCTAAATATTAGAAGAGACAATTATAGGTCTCTTCTAATTTTTAAGTTTAATGTTATAAACGAGATAAAAAAAAGATCTTTGAGATTCAATTGCTTTTTGTTTATTTAAAAATAAATTGCTTGGATATAAAGTTAAAAATTCCTTGGAAGAATTATGTCGAAAAACTATAACTTCTTAACTAAAATTGTCTTAAGGTAAAGGTATTTTTAAATATAATTTACAAAGTAATTATCACACTATATATTACAGTGCGTTAGTGGTTATGGTGAAATAAGAATGTGAACAAGACATTATTTTGAGTAAGATTAAAAATGAAATAATTGAATCAACATCTATGATTTCCACAGAGATATATCTTTCTGGAGGATTTAGTGCGTGATATTTCATTTTTGAATATTTATTACATACAATACAAATTACAGAAGACTGCAGACCAGAAAGTACATAAGCAAACCATATAGGAATACTTAACAGTGAATTATATATATATATAAGTAATTTGATAGTTTTTTTTTTTTGCCAACGGAAGAAAAAAAACTTTTAAGCAAAATATTGCATCATCACATAATCTTTTCATAGTCTTTACAAAGTGGAGACGAATCTGTCCAGAAAACATACTGTTTTCCCAGAATGAGTTATTTTTTGATACACGTGGGAGTAGAATGCAGTGAAATATCTGTGCAATTACTGCCAGAGAACAAATGAGCAGGTTTGAGTCTGTCAATCAACAAAGTCTTTCCATAACCTTGAAATAAAATGACGTTATCCTTAAAATTCGGACAACTTTGAAATGCCCATCATAGTGTAATTGCAAGGATCGTTATATTGTATCATGTTTAAAAAACATGACTACAAGTCTATAAATCTATCATATAGATCTCAGATGTAGCATGGCGAGAAGATGCACTTAGTCGTATATCTTGGAGTAGTGATATACGAACAAGTGCTATTTCTCGCAGTAGCTATAGGCGTCGTGTAGCATTTCCTAGAAAGCTGGGGCCAAACAAGGAAGAGTTATATTTTCGAAAAAAATAAGCAGGCACTCGAAACGTCTCACCATACACCAACTCAACAACTGAAACCTTAAGATCTTCTTTGTAAACAGATCTTAATCCCAAAAGTTATGGTGGGAGTGCATCAACCCAGTTAAGGTACGATAAGTATGTTATAGTTTGTTTTAATGCTCGCGATGTAAGCGTTCAACCATACCATCAAATTTTGTATTGTACGCAGAAGTTCCATGAATCTGAATACAAAGAAGAGAAACAAAAGCTCAAAATAGTGAACATTAAAATTATTTTTCCTGGTTACTTGTAATACGAATTAGTACACTGAATCACGTTATCCAGGAAAAATAAAATGCTTTAGCAACAATCTCTGATGTTATATCGGGAAAAGGAATGACCTCTGGCCATTGAATAAAACTATTTACAGCTGTTAAGCTGTAAGTGAAATAATGGCAAGTTGGAAAGGGCCCAACAAGTTCAATATGTATATGCTTAAACCAACCCTCAGGTAGTGCAAAATAACCGTAAATTTTTAAAGTAACATCTACGACGCCATAATTTTATACATTTGTGAATATTTGGCCAGATATAACTAAGCGAAATAATTTTTGTATTCATTCGAATGCCAGGATGTGAAAGTCCATGAATGCTCTCAATAAACAAGTTTACGAAAATTGAAATACATGATAAGTCGGATTTTTGCAGATGCAGTATCGCAAACTATAAGTTTGTGTCAGAATTTGGGATAGGGAACTCTTTTGAGAGTAACATATTTCGATGTATTTGCTAATATTTCCGCTAAATGAGAATCAGTTGCCAGTGCATCAATCAAAGATTCCATGTAAATCGTATAAGTGATAGTAATTTCTTCTATCCTAAACAAAATATCGGCTATAAAAATATTTTCTCCTGGCACATATTATATTTTAGTGGAAAACTGCGAAATGAAATAGAGTTTCTAAAAAACGTCGAGTTGAAATTTTAGAATCATCTTTTTGAGCAAATGCAAAAGATAGAGGCTTGTGATCTGTATAAATGATAAACGGACGGGCTTCAAGCATATATCGAAAATGTACGATAGAAGAATATATCGCCAACAATTCATGGCCGTAGGTTGAATTTTTGTAAAGCGTTGTTGTAAGTTTTCGGAAAAAGAAACCTAATAGTTTGACACCTTCACGAGTAATTTCGTGTAAGGTACCTCCCATTGCAAGATCTTTACAGACGGTTGGTAATGCCAATTCAACTTCTAGAGAAGAAAAATGTCGAAAAGTAGTCGTTACCGAAATTTCCTTACATTACTCGAAAGCGATAACTGCTTCTTCTGTCCATATTATTTCAGCAGTACCGTTTTGGTTAATCACCTCCAGAAACGCATTTAGCGGTATTTTGGCAATTTTGAGTAAAAAAGAATGATAAAAGTTTAACATCCCCAGGGATTTTCGTAATCCCTTAAAAGTAATCGGTTTACTAAACTGAAGTATAGTTTTAACATGATCAGGTAAAGGATTAATTTATAAGATGACCTAAAAAAGAAATTTTAGAGGCAACAAAAACACATTTAGAAGCATCCATGTTGGTACCGTAATCTTTAAGACGTTGGAATAATAATCGTAGGTGTTTTTTATGTTCAGTCTTTACTGCTGGCTACTAGCACAACGTCTATATAAACAAAACAGAAATTAAGTCCGCGAACGACCTCAACCATAAATCTTTGAAAAGTTTGTGCAGTTCCACAAAAACGGAAGTTCATGAACGGAAACTCATCTAACCTAAAGGAAGTTATTATTGCGGTTTTACAGATATCATCAGGATACACAGGAATCTGATGGTATGCCTTAAGTAAGTCAATCTTTGAAAATATGATGGCCTTATGAAGTTTCTGGGTAAAATCTTTTAGATAAGATCTGAATAACTGTCTTTACGAGGAATTTTATTTAATTGTCTATAGTCTCCTGTAGGGCGCCACTACCAGAAGCTTTGGGGACCAAGTGAAATTGACTAGACCAATTACTACGGGAAGGACGACAAATACAAACTTCAACAAGTATGTATTCGAACTCTTTTCTAGCAATATTATGTTTTGCAAGGTCTAAGTGCCGAGTTTGTGCTTGAATAGGTGGACCACAAGTTTGAATAAAAAGAAACGTATTATGTTTAATTTCATCAGGCGAGTGAGAATTAACTTGAATAATTCTGATTTCATTTAAATCCTTGTGAAATCCGGATTTATAAGCTATACATTTAATCGAAGGATAAAAACATGTCAATGTTTGATCGCTGGAAGAGATGTAAGTGGATCAATCAGAATTTTGCATTTAATATCAACAATAAGTCTGATATATTGGAAATCGGCTCCAATTATAAGTTTATTTATATTCGCAATAATAAATTCCCATTTAAAATTTCGACGCAAACCAAGATTAATTGATTATAGTTTAGTACCAAAAGTATTAATTTCCGAACCATTAGCAGCGAAAATTATCAAAGCAGAAGAATGTTTATTTTTATTTCAGTTTTGTGCCTAACAACTCTAACATCGCTACCTGTATCAATTGAAAATTGAGAACCAGTAGAAGAGTCATTAATAAAAGGACGAGACGGTTAAGAGAAAACCGCACTGTTACCACAGTTTCTTTCGTTTCTTGAATTAAAAGCACTAAGAAATGTACATTTAGTTGCTTTTTCGGCAAAGGTTCGATGATATTACCTTAATAATTTGAATTTGAGGAATCTTTGGCGTATCTTGAAGACAACTTATTACGCGAACGCGAAGAAGAAATATTTCGATTTCCAACCCATGCTTGAAGAGAACAGAATCTTTTGATTTTATTACTTAAATTCTGAACCTTAAGTTCCAATTTTATTAATTAAATTCTAAACATTGTGTTCCAATCTCGCAATGATTTCACTATTCTTTCTATCGGCACTATTACTGTTGGCGCAAGTGTAGAAGAAACCCGAAGAACATCGGCCTTTATGTAGATGAGACTATTACGCCTCTGATCGCTGAGAAGAATGGAGCTTCACTGACTGTCAGCTTATTACTTATAAACTTACTTGTAATTTGCTACTTTTACTTGTTATTGTTTTATATAATAAAATTAATAAGAATCTACACGAGGTCCGTCATATACTTTAAACTACTTACAACACCAGAAATGTTTTTAATTTATGAACTAACAATTAATATGAGTTAAAGCTGCTATTACAACATCAGATATTTTATCGGCAATAACAGCAAACTGTGATAAAGTATCATTACTCATAGCTAAAACCACTCGCATATTGGTAGGAAAATGACCTAATTACAAATTTCTTAGAAAAGAATTGTCTGATTTATATATTATTAGAAATCGCATTTCATGCAATAATTCTTAAGGGTTTTTTTTTTTTTGCCACCTAGAACTAAATTCTGAAGTTAAGTTTTTAATGTTTTATTTTTTAATCCTCTAACTATTCGACAAGTTTTATTTTTAAAGCTGTATAAGACACTTGTGTGAGTTAAGCACAACATCTGACACTTAAATTAAATATTCAATATCAATAGCAGCAACTAAATAACTAAATTTGGTTTTCTCTTCACTGATATTAGGTATATCGAAATTGGCTTCCAGTTGAAAGAAATATAATTTAAAATTTAGTAGTAGAAATATTTAAAACTTTCATTTCTTTTTTATCTACCTCATGTGATTCGTTTTTAGCCATAATAATATGAAGAAAGAGAATAGGAATCAAAGAAAACAAAAATAATAAACTCACAGGATGCAGCAGGCCCCACAGCTGTCATGAAAACAAATACAATGGAAATTTCAAAATTTTGACTTAGTATCAGAAATTTTGAACGTGATTCCAGCCATAAATGTCAGCAGTTTTAGAGAATTCAGTGCACGGTGAAACATTTTTCAATATTTATTACATACAACACAAATTACAGAAGACAGCAGTAAACAAAGTACATAAACAAACCTCAGAGTAATACTTAATAATGGAACATTATATACATAAGCAAATAAAACTAAGTTACTCGTTTTTTTATAACGAAAAAAAAATTAAAGAAGATGTTGTGTCACCACATCTTTAATGTTAGGAAGTGAAATTGAGTAAATTATAGATAGGATTATTTTCCGCTAAGTATTTTTGTTTTTGCATACAACTAATTTATTGAAGGTATTTGATAGAACATTTGCAAATGCAAAAGGTGTAACTCTGCAAAACTATTATATGATAAATGTATTTTCTGTATAATTAAAAATCTTAGCTGAAATACTGAATCTTGTGAATTAGTGAAAAGAATATGAGATATTTAATTTGGTAAAACGTTTCACTATCAATAACAAGGGAGATCCTAATTATTTACTGAGACAATAAATGCAAAGTAATAAAACGATGATTATCTAATAAAACTTAAAAATATATTTAATATATTACAAATAAATTATTTGTTTCCAATTAGTTTATACTGAGGTTCGTTTCCAATTGTCTATTCCTGCCTCTCGAAAAACAGCCTACAACCACCCTGTAATTCAAGGTCAATAACTATTTTTTATTATTCTTTTTCTTATGAATAGGAAGACATTTGAATCTTGAGGAATTTTTAACTTAGATAGGGTGGAAGTTATGAATAAGTCATCATTAGTAGTTATTTTGTTTGCCTATTTTTCATGCGAGATGCAAAATTTCAAAATTTATGTGTTTCTATGGTATACCTATATACCATGTAGCTCTATATATTAAGTATACCTATATATTAGTCACTCACATACAACTTTTTAAAATTTTCAAAAACAATCAATAAATGTTATACTTTTTTTGCCATATTTAATGAATAAACATAATAACAATTACTGCATTTACGATGTGCTTTTAAATTGTTTTTTTAAATTTTAACACTTACAGTATAACACAAAACAGGTAACTATATAATAATTTTTTTTTCTTGATATTTACTCACTGATGGTGATATAAAACAATTATTTTAAAAACTTAACATTTATCAGATATATGCATAAATACAAATTTTAATATATTATCTTTTCAATTTTAATTGATATTAAAATACCATATAGCTATAATTTATTTTTAAAATGAATTCAAATTTAAAATCCTATCGCGATAATTTTGCAAAAAATGCTTTGTTTCTAATTGAAAATAAACTGGTACACTGTTATAAAAACAAATAAAGAAAGACATTAGTTATCTAGCACAGAAAAATTAGATAGTAGTTATCTAGCATAGGAATTATTTGTTTAAATATGTGTGATATTATATGTTTACTAATAAATATGAATCTTTCCGAAAACAAAATTACTCAAACACACACTATTCCATAAATTCTGAATTTACGTATATAAACAATTATTCAGAAGAGTAAATGTTACATTGATATGTTGTGTTTACCTTGTTAACTATCACATATTCAACTAATCATTAAATATTTGACATTAAATGTTTGGACAATTCGATGAACAGTAATCCTCCGAATAGAACGATTGCACATTTGCAAATATATTATTTTAGATTAAGTAAATAACAAATTATGAATAAATACATTTTATTAAATGTGAGGAAATATAACAGCAAATAAAAAATGCTTAAGTGAAACCATTTTTTTATATTTGTTTACTTACGAAATAATATAAAAATTGCTGTAAAACATGTATTTATTCATAGCATATACAAATTTGATTGCTAAAAGTTTAATTTTAAATCTATCAAATTTTTCACTGATGGATTTAAGTATTCTCCTAATTTTTTTGCGTACTATACATTATTTTAGAAATTCACACAAGTCGTAGTACAGTTATTTCCATCATGACCTCCTTTTTTATCGCATCATTGATGTTGCTTTCTTCAAATTTAATAATACGGTCCTAAACGATCAATATGGTAAGTGTGTAATGGCACATCTGTTTTATATAATGAGTGTAAAAGTCTTTCTTCTTTTATAATTCACAAAAATACAATGCATGTAGTTAGGTGTACTTTCCGCTTTCTGTCGAAGTTTGGTATTGAAGTGATAACTCTCATCGTTTTTCGCAGTATATTTGATTCCAATATGTTCTTTTTCGTGAACACTTTCTATTATTGCAGTCTGCATATATCTGGCACTGCTACTAATTATTTACTATCAACATTATAAAGAACTTCGTTTTTATCAAAATAGTTTCAGTAGCTCGACATTTTTAATAATTTTCCACGATCGTTTTTTCATCATCTTAATCTTGAACTATGGTTTTCAAATTTTATAGAAAGATTTTCTCTCCTTCAAATTTCTCTTCCAAGACTACAATGCGGTTTTTCAAACATTGTATTTTCTAAAAATTATTCCCAGTCCACACATTAACTCGCCAAAGATTTAAGATTTTTCAATCCAGCCTTCAATTTCTTCTTCAATTCAGGAAGACAAAATTATTATGTCATCCATATAAGCTAAAATAGTACCACCAATCACTTAGAAAATAGTGCTAATAAATATTTCAAAAACGGCTAAAGAATAACATAATCGAAAAATAACATTATAAAATTGATAATGAGTAACAAATGAAGAGTATTTTCTGTAATTCTTGTTTATATATCTATGAGGAAAATTCCGTTTCTGAGATCGATTGTTATAAAGATACAAGGAGTTCCTACAATCTATTTAATATATCTTCAATCAATGGGAGAGGAAAACTTTTACAATTACTTTATTTATTCTTCTATGTAAACGATGTGTTCCATCTTTTTTTTTTTTTACTATAACAACTGGGCTTCATTATTCTAAAGAAATTGATTCTGTTATACCTTGTTCTGAGCATTCAACTACTTGTTTCTTTTTCCTGAAAATGATAATCTAATGTGCTGATGTAATATAGATTCATTACATTTAAAACTTTTAATTGAACATTGATAGATTTGGTTTATGAGGTACCTAATTCGAAACTAAATGTTGCAGATTATCTTTGAAAATATTTAGAATATTAGTTTCAATATTCAGTTCAACTTCATTAAAAGTTAAATCATCTGGTTAAATAAAGTATTTGTTTTACACACTGAGATTTAATTTTAATCATAATTTCGTTTTCATTTATTAATGTTTCACCTTCCTTTTGGGTTGGTTGGATTTTGTGGCGCAAGGTCCAAAAAGGACAAGCAGCGCCTTCCATTAGTGCATCCAGTTTTACAATTACGTCATTAGACATAATATTGCTTTAAACAACACAAATACAACCAAAAAGAAGGAAGAATTTAATAGAAATAATTCCCTACAACATTTAATTTATGAAACACAGATTTACGAAGCATAGTTAAGTACTTTGTATAAATCTTAATCTTTGCATTAATTTAACTTTGTATTAACCTAATGTTTTTCATTATATATGGGCAATAACATTTAAATTATTAATCATTAATCCATCATTAACCAAAACATGATACAGTTTTGGTTTTATTTTAGCATTCAAAGTGCTGCTTTGGTTTTGAATCTGTCTGGCCACAATGAATCTTGGTGTCCAAAATTATTACATCGAAAGCATTTAATACCATTAGTTTTATGATCACAAAATTCAGAAATATGATTTTTTCAACATAATTAAAACAAATTTTATTTTTATAATCATCAAATTCTTATATTTAATATTTTTTCAAACTCATCGTTATACCTCATTTTATCTACACTTCTGTTTTTAGATTAATTCTATCGATTTATTAATATTTTGATTTTGTTTTATTAAATATATTAAATTTATTTTTAAAATCAAATTTTGTTTCTATTCAAACACATTTTTATTTTTTACAGATTCATTTATTATGCTTCTCACTAGCTTTGAGTTTTTCTTTAACTGCAATAAAATTATTCTTGCATCCATATAAAATAATTTTTTTCCTGCCTATAATTTATTCCATTAATAACATCGTGCGCACCCACGTCGCGTTAAAGCATTTTCAGTCCCCCCCCCCCTACCGCAGTTGTGCAACTCTTTCATCTTTAAAAACTATTCTTAAACAGATTCAAAATTCTCCCTTTTTGTCTCACACAAAAGATCATGTAAATTAGCTGATTTTATTTCAAGCAAAAATTCATCAATCAAAACTTGTTTTCATTTTGGCCAAGAATACATTGAACGCCCAATTGTTGGTTCTGTTCGAACAAACAACTGGGCACTTCCACCAATGATCTTTCACCCATAAGAAAATTTTTGTAAGTTTGACAAACTGAATGAATTCAACATGTCCTCAAAATTATTTATCCAATTATATTTTTATCTGATTCTGGATTATATTTAGAAATAATACTTTCGATATCTGCAATATTAATATTAACATTTAAATTAACAGCATGTGCATAAAAATCACTTGTAGAAGCATGATTACTTTTTTCAGTTTATTAAATTGCACTTTATTTTTATATTATATTTCATTGAAAATAGAAAGATCGTGAAATAAATAAAAACCATTTTTATTCATTTCATTCTCTACTTTGTTTTCTAAGTCATCGATATCATAATACTCTTAATTCAGTCTTTTGAACTCAAAATTTAAGGTTGCATTATAGAGATAGTATTCTTTCTGCGAGCTTTTATTTAGATCCTTGAATAGACATACTTAATATGTTAGATGCAATAATAAAATCATCAAGTGAAAATATATTGTTCACATTTTTTAATATGCTTCAATATTCATTACTTTTTTTATCAAAGTCCAAACCCTCAAAATTTCTAAATATTTTACGATTTAAATTTCCATTAAATCAGAAATCAATCTGTGCAAAATTTTTGTTTTATCTATTTTGAAACTTCTCAATGGAACTCATTATATCGTTTAAAATCATTTGCACTTATATGTATATGTATATATATTATACTTAAAATTAAAAAAAAGACATATTCAAAATTTGAAAATATCAACTAAATTTACCAGTAACAGACAGCAAGTGGAGTTACTGACTTTGTCCCAAAATTATTTACGGTTAAATTACTTAACAAAACTCTTGTAATTATTTGGAAATGTACATTTATATTTGAATCTTCACGTTCTCTAAACTTAAATATTCAAAAATAATGATTGTTTGAAATTACTTTCTAGTTTTCAATCATCCTCAAAGAACGAGCACTTTTCAACATTATTTTATTCGAAAAGTAAAGAAAATGTAATTTCGTAAACAATGTGTGGTTTTCCAGAATTCACTACAACACTTTCCTACCGATATACATCCACGCAAAACTTTCACTTGATTTCATTTGTGTTTCATCGTTAAGATATCTGTTCAAAAATAGTTTAAAGATTTTCTAATTTCAGTTGAAATGATGTGAAATAAACAAAGGTAAAACATTTTTTCCTAATTTTTTTAATGATTTATAAATTACTTTCCATAAAATTCTAGATAGTTTCGTATATCCTTCAAAAAGTAAAAGTTTTGAGTAAACTATTCAAAACACTATATAACTCATAGGGGGTACAAAGCTTATTAAATTTATTACAAAAAGCTATATAAGTCATAATGTCTCTAAACTTAATTATATTTTGAATTAATACGTATTTCATATATATAAATAGTCATGCATATTAAATAAGCTGATTTTGGAACACTTAAAATTTATCAATATAAAAATGAATGAAGGAATTTCATTATGTTCTGATTTTCATTCAAATTTTAATAACTGGTAACTCTTTTTCAAATGTTGTTGTTTTTGATTAGAAGAATGTAAGTAGTCCAAAAATAAACATAAAATTATTATGTTGTTATAGATAATTTAATAACTGATGAAAAGGTATAAATAATGGAACATTTACTTATTTTAATATTTGGTTTATGATGAAAACTGAATGAAATAGGGATCAAAATAAACTTTGGAAATTTATCAAATAGAAAAACTTTGTTTAAAACCATTGAAATTGTACAGTTACCAAAAATTTAAATAGTAAGCTAAATTTGAAATTACTAAAAATATAGAGATTTTTTTTTATCAAAAACATAAATGTTCATAACAGCTTTTTTTGCTAAATACATTAATTTTTGCAAGGCTTTATAATAATTTGGTTTTCTAAAAATCACTCAAGTCTAATATCATTTAAAATCGAACAGTTACAAAAGCAGTTAAATCTATCTCCATATTATTCAAAAAATGTAAATAAAAATATAAGCAAATGTGTATTTAAATCCATTTCAATTATGTTATTAAATACATTTATAATTATTTCAGAGCATATAATATGAAAATCAAATGTCTTTGATGTAATCAAAAATACAAATATTATTGTTAAAGTTACAGTTAAAAGGGTTTCTACTGTTAATCTTCAGAAAGATTTACACTTTTAAAGAAATGGAGAAAAAAATTCTTAAAAGACATCTGATTGACATATCTGGATCCAAATGAAACAGAAATTCAATCTAATTTGCCAAAAGTTTCATTAAATGTCTTACATGGGTAATTTAATGCTGTCAAACAAAAAAAATTTGAAAAGATGTAAAGTGAATTGTAATGTTATTACTTGAATCTGGCAACAAGAAAATAAATTCTTTACAGCCTTTCCAAAACACTAAGTTAAAATGAAGTACACATTTTTTCTATAAGTTTATTTTTTGAATAAAAGTTGTTTCTCCTATTTCCTCCATTTCAACGGTTAAACTACTTCATGACTTTTACGGATATTTGCGCTTTGACAACTAAAGGAAAAATACATTAACCTTAATATATCAAAATATAAAAAGTTCAAGAATTATTTTACTTCTAAATTCTTCAAAATCTTTATCTTTTATATGAATTTCGGAAAAAAAAACACATTTTTCGCATAAGGAAATAATCTACGAATTTCGTTAACAAATTTCTATACATTTTACTCGTGGTATAAATTACATTTTTATAATCTTACCATGTGTACACAGTTGGATTATCCCATTTTAAAATTCATTAAACATATTTAATAGTGGAAAACAAAATCATAAGTAAACATATCTAAGTAACAATTTTATCAGGAATATATCTTTAACATTAATCAAAAAAATTAGTTTGCCTCTGACATAGATTTCTGAGTACATTTTAGTTGATTATCAACAAGTGGACGTAAAATTACTCATTAATTTTTTCAATTTCATGAATTGAAAATTTTTCATGTAAAACACTAATAACTAAATATCAAATTGTCACCTAACGTATCTCATAAAATTAGAATTATTTTAATAGGTAAATTATTGCATTTTCCGTATATATATATATATATATATATATATATATATATGTATGTTTTTTTCAATTACTCGATTAAAGGAACGTCAAAAATTTATTTTGTGTATTGTCTTCTTCTTTTTATTTCTGATTCTAATTTTATCCTCAGTCATTTAGGAAATTCAATGTTTCCCAACTTTAAACTATTTGTACATAACATGTTATTGAAGACTTTTCGCATTTCATTTTATCCATTACTAACTCTTACAATCAGATAGTGCATTAACAAAATGAATTTCAAAATCTATTGAAGTTTTCATGAACTTGTATTTATTTTCTGCATCTCACACTCATTTGTTGATATTTTTGACTAAATAACGATACTTTCCCATAGGGTACATCTCGGTTCTCTTCCATTTGCTCAAAATTTAACAGAACCCTAACATGACAGTCAGAAAGAAAAAGTATTCGTTAATGGCCTCTTAAGAGCATATCCTTTCAGTGTGAGCTCTTTCTTTTTACTGTTCCTATGTATTTTGTTGCCAGAAACATGCTTCATATATTTTTAACCATTTAGTCATAATGGAAGCTATGTATTGTGAAACAAAATGACTGACAAATTCAGGAAAGATGCATCATTTTAACGTAAGATAAAATTGCGATTTATTATTCACATCATTTTCTTGACTGTCAATAAAACAAACATCAATGTATATCTATGCTGTTAAAAGGACAAATTTTTTAATTTAGTTGAAAATATATAGCTTAATGAAAAATATTGATTTATAATGTTACATCTGAAGGCATCATATACCAAAACCGACATCAAGTTTGGTAAATATTATTGATTTCTCTACGATCATTTTTTTGACGAATTTCAATTCTTGTGGGACCTACAGTTGAAGATAGAATTCGAACTTCTACAAATTTCTATGCTCGATGTGAGCTCAAACTCACAAGCTGCAGAAGCCCAAAACACAAACCAATCAAAAACTTAGTTCCAATCAATCAACAACAACAACTAATGAACAACTTATATGGTTGCTAAATGTTGTTTTTTTATTTTATTTATTTAATTATTCCTATAAAGTAAAGATTTTTCTTTCTAGTGTTCAACATAAGCTTCATCAAATTTATACACGAGGCTTAGTTTCATAACCCTTTGTTATTTCAAAAGATTAATGAATACCATGGTATATGTTTCTCAATATTTTTTGATGTTATTAAGAATCATTACAGAGTAAAACCTAGTTTTACGAGACAGAAAAATATTATATTGTGAAATTCGGAAAATAATCCAGTAAATAATAAGGGAATAAATGAGATTTTAAAAAAAAGGTATTAAAAAATAAAATTCCCTTCATTCTAAATTTTGAAAAATAAATTAGTTCCAATGTACATATTTATAAAAAAAATAAGTAGAATAAAAAAAAAATCTATAATCTGCATAGGTAAGACTTTTCTCAAATAAACAGGATAGAGAATGTTAATTAAGACTCAAGAGAATTAAATCCGAATATTTGATTTTTTAAAAATCAATTTAGTAGGTTTTATATTGTTAGTCATTAGACGACCGAAAGCTACATTTATTTAGATGAAAGGATAACTAAATTCAAATAGTGATTCTTGATTTAAGTAGTCTTGTGATGTGTATATACGATTGAGACTACAGATATTCGAAGAATATATATAATTAAATTTACTTTCTAGCTAAATCATGTCATTTTATTTGCTTTTTATGGGATATTTAATGAAATACTTTAATGTTGATTCATGCAGTTTAGAAAAAGAAATATAAAATAACTAAATAGTGTTATTAATGGTGAGCGCTTTATATAAAAGCTGTTCTAAAGAGTCTGTATCCCCTAGATAATTAGTGTTTTCGACAAAGTATTAACAGAAATACTGTAAAACTGCTCTTCGAATTCAGTGAAATAGAATTATCCCAACTCATTTCAAAGGATCAGACCATAATTGCCTACAGCAGACTTATCAGTTATTTCTAAACCTAACTCAACGATTGCACTAATCGCAGTGGGGATTGGATTTCCTTGAATTTCAGCAATGCTATACTTTTCAGAGAGCGTCTTTTGAAATATTTAGAGCACCAGTTTTAAATTGACATGCATTAAAACTTAAAGCTTGTATTTAAATCTCAATTTAATAATTAATTAGAAAGTCTTTGATTTTATGCTTTATTGAATTTTCGCTATGTTGGAAATTCTACAAATTTAAAAAAATTTAAGTTGGAACATTTTAATCTTTTAAATTAATAGTTATAATATGTATACAATTATACACACGCATGCATACAGACACACACACGCACACACACACACACACACACATACACACACACACACACATATCTCATTTCTTGCTCATTAAAAATTGATGATAGTGTTAAACTGAAAAAGTTAACGACTTTAAGGATTTTACTTGCGATGGCAATTATTTAATAACAAGCATATTTAAAAAAGACTTCAATAACTTGTAATACATTAATACATTACTTTATATTTTAAGTTATATATTTAAAAGTAAACTTTATTCTATAAGCATGCACATGTATAAACTGAAATAAATTTTTGAAAATAGTTTCTAAATTTGTAACAGGTTGTATGTATCATAACAATTTAACACATTGGATTTTGGTCTCCTGTCGGATAGGATTACTTTTTGCTTTTAGTTTTAAATAATATTGCTATCTAAAACTAACTCCAAACCATTACAAACTGGCATGTTCAAAGATACTCAAAGGCAAGCTAAAAATTTAACACTCCAAAAATTTCCAAATGAGAAATTGAATCCACAAACTGTTGAATAAACGACCAAAACGCTAACTACCGGTTACCATTATAACACTATACTCATAGGAAGGCCATCTCTGTTTAAACGTAAATTGAATAATAGTAGGTAAGACAGTTAAGTGATTTCTGAATTATTGTTAAAACAAATTTAAAAATGTGTTTTTAATTATTTTAGTCATTTCAGAACTGCCTTATTTATGAATTCATTCTAGCATTTTTAAAAGAAGAATAATATATTATATTTATAAAAAAATTCAATTAATGCCTATTGAAATAGGGCGATTTTGTGCGATAGTTACAAATGTAAATATAAAAAGTTAATATTTTTTATATTTTTTAAATTAAACAATTTTCGTTTTGGCAAAATAATTTATTTCACCAAAGCATAAACTTCGTAAGATAATAAACGATATATTAGCAGTAAATTTCATCTAGATTAAGTACACATTTATTTAAATATTACATACATCGCAATTTTTTACGGATAATATTGCGCAAACATATGTTAGCTTTTTCGTAAACAGGTTCTTCTTTCCTTCATAAATGACAATAAACGTTATAGATATCAATGGTTTGTGGTACATCGCATTATTTTGCGGATAATATTGCTCAAACACTTTGATTTTTTTATAAACGTTTTTTTGTCTTTCGTAAATAATAATTAATATTATAGTTATTTGTGGTTTTGTTTTATTTAAATATTTTAATACACAAATCAATCTCCCATTAAATCTTCTATCTTTTTCATAAAAGAATATTAAATTTGCTGGTAAATATTTGTGAGATATATGATTAATTCATATATTTTTAAGAATAAAGTTTACCTATGTAATTACAGAAGATATATCCTTTGATTCAAGTTTTTTTATTGGTACATGTAATTCTTAAATCACTTTGAATGTCAATAATGGTTTTTCTATAAGCAGTTATTTTGATAGGTAAGCTAACATTAGTAAATATTAAAAAGTAATAAATTTGTTAAAAAATTTGAAAATAAGATTAAAAATATGTTTTTTAAATATATGCCAAATATGTTGAAAGAGCAACAAACAATCAAGTTATATTTTCAGTAATTTCAATATAATTTAGTACTTATAAATAATTAAAAATGTATTACTTTATCATAGAAAAAGTGAGTTAACTTTAATTTTAATATAATAGCTTTTTTATTTCATCTCTGCTTGTGACAATACGTTTTGTTAAACTAAAGCTTGAAGGCTTTTGTAAAATAGATACTTTATAATAATATTTATTAAAAACCTTTTTTTCTGTTATGTTAAATTTTCAAAATTTTAATATGAAAATTGGATGATAAAACTTTTTGAAATCCTCAACAATCATTTTTGCAACATTAATATTCATTAGATTTGAAAAGCTAGCTTTCTCCTTATTCTAAGTCATTAATTCATTTACTTCAATATGTTTATAAAGCATAAAATAATTTGAAAAAATATTTTTAAAATATTGTAATCTCATGTCATATAATATTTACAAATTATACATTAACACAATGTATAAATTATGATATATAAAAAACGTTTAAAATATTTAGTATTTGATAAAACTTAAAAGTTCCGTCAATGGCTAATTAGTCTTTTAATTTATTCAAAACATGCATTGAATATTTAGATGAAGTAATTAATAATAAAAAATATCACTAGTTATTTGTTAAAATGTTAAATGTTTAAATGATAAATAATGTATGGTTAGAAATATATGTCAGTAAGAAAATGAATCACACAATATCTTAACTTTACCATTGCATATTTTATTGATTGATTAATTTAATATAATTAATAAAATTAGTGTTTTTATAGTAAAATGCTGCATACATTTTTAATTTTTTAAAAAGATTTTAATTAAATAATAATGCTAGAGGGTATTAGAGCAATATTGTTTGTTCAAAGTTTAAATAATGTGTTTAATAAAGTATATTTAAACTAAATTCATCAATTAATAATTTCACAATTTTATATCTTCAAAAATTCGTATAAAAATATCTTAAGGTATGCACTGTGAATAATTTATTGCTTTCATTTTCAAATACTTCATTTTAAATTAAAAAGTACATATAGACTTAAAAGATTTTTTATAGATGGACAAAATGTTTTTAGTTCTTTTTTCAATCCTTTAACTTGTTATAATGGATTTGTTTTCTAAAAATAACATTTTATTTTCTTCCTTAAGGAATATCTGTATTCCTGTAAGGAACCGGCTTTAGTTGATGCTATTGTAGCTCACAATATTAGCACCCCATTGATCTCCAAAATGATGGATTGGTAAAAGTCTGACAGGTCTTCTGCGAATGATTGATTAAATAATGCCAGAAAACAGACAGCCTACCTGCTTCGGTCACAGCATCAAAACCAACCTCATTCGATAGAAAGATATTTGTAGATTGTATCTTCATACAAATACTGATTTTGTAAATTTTTGTGGTGTACCATGTAACTTAACACCTTCAAACAAGAAAAAAACCTAGATTTTGATATTATTCTTTCCAATCACTGTCTTTAATGATTAAAATGCATCATAAAATTACTAGAATAAATTAAAAATGTTTACAAAATAGTTTTAAAATGTTTATAAAATAATTTGCTCCCAAAATGTCACTATCCAATCTTAGATTGTTCCTAAATTTAAATATTATCAAAGTGCCATTCATTAACTGCTAAGACCTAAGCACACCTTTATTAAAAAGTTTAAAAAGGCAGATCTATGATTATACCTGGCATAAAATTTATTTTTAATCATGCTCAAAAGTAAAATTATTTATCCAATACTTCTTTGTTAAAGCTAGTCAGTCCTTTCAAAAGAGAAGCTTGTTCACATATAGTCCTCTTATACTGTTGCTCTAGATCAGAAATTAGAAAAAGAAACGTTTATATTTCTAAAAAACTAGTACAGGTATACTTTTATCAAACTTTTCATTTAATAAAAGTTTATAAAAGAAATAAGTTTGAAAATGTAATATAAATGTAATGAAAACATTTGCATTCCCCATTTTTAAATCGAGCTTTCATATTTCGTAATTAACGTTTACTTAAAATGTGCTGATAGCCAAGCCCATGTTATTAAGCTTAGAAATATATTCTCATTAAATGTATAATTAAGTTAATTCTCACCTAACATAACAACCTTCATCTGGATAATAACTGCACTATATTTATTATAAAACTGTGTTAAAAGGCTTAAAAATGAAGAATATATGGATGACAATTCATAAAATTAACAGTAAAATGCATTTTTCTCTTTTAAATCTATTAAACAATTTGCATGTATTTTTTCTGATTAGAATTTTATTAAATAATTATTTGGGATTCCATGGAGATTTAACGTTAAGTTAGCTCTCTTCATTAGCATGTTTCTTAGAAATAATGCTTACAAGAGGAAAATTCCACACTTATTCTTATTCATCTTTACTTAATTATTATACCATTTAAATTGTATCATAAACACGTTTTCGTCAATTTCCTTCTAAACAACTTCACATGAAGACAATGTTACTTTTTCATTCATAAAAATTTGTAATCAATATTAATATTACATTATAATGGTATTATTAAAGCAATACTTTAAAATTGTTTCCTTCTTTCATCTATATTTACAGTACATTGCATTATAATAAAATCTTTTTAGAATAAACACATTATACTTCTGAAAAATATTCATTTAACAAAAATTTTCTATTGATAAACCTATGTATGATAAAATTTAAAAAATTTGAAAAGTCAAGTTAAATATTAACACTGCAAATGTGCTCGTAATAAAAATTTGAGTTATTTGTTAATTTATACAATCTTATTAAAGTTTTTATCTCTAAATTCAAATTTTTACCTACATTGGGTATCCAATCAATTTCCTTATTTGTACTTTTAAATAGAATATACCCTTTTTTTTATCATTTTATAGCTACAATTTTTTTTCTAAAATTTTATTGCTAAACTTTTATTGCTTAAAAAGACTTAAATGATTAAAAAATTTCAGAGAATTTTCTTAGTGACATAGAAATTAAAAAATAACCTAATTTAAAGCGATAATTCCATTTTAGTTTTTAATTTTCAAAATAACAACATAGTGATTCCATTCAAGTTATAATAACTTTTACATGTATACATCTTCATGCTAATTATTCAATTGCAACAAAACACAGGGTATAAATACTCCATATCAGTACAATATTTTCTATGTTCATGCTTGGAATGTCATTTAATGAGAAACACATTAAAGAGAATCCAATCATATAGAACAATTGAATTAGAATAAATAGAATTTTATGTGAGATAAAGATGTTTTCTTAGGATATATTATAAATGAATATTAAATTATATTTGAAGACTTACAGAATTCAGAAAACAGTGTTTATTCCATAAAATGAAACTTTGATATAAAGATTGCATTATATGTATTTCCTTTTAAGGACTGTTACTGTATGTTTGATTGAATAATATATTAAACAATATGCATATAATTCTTGGTTTTTCTTATTATGTTTTATTATTATACTTTAAACTTTTAATTGTTACGAGATTTGGAACAAATTCATTTTAGAGTTTTTCTTTATATCACTTGTATTACATACCAACATCCATTATATAAGAAATTAAATTAGCTTGAAGTCTTTCACAGTCTGTCTAAAGGATATTTAGACTTATATTATTGGGAAATCTACTTTAACATTTTTAGATAAAATATTTTTAATCTCTAACATTTTTATGTTAAAATAAATATTGAAATAAATTTTACTCAAAATTAAATGTCATTTTATAAACATTTAGCCTGATTTACATAAATTTAATTTTTCTATTTCTATATAAATGTTTTGAATCAGATATTTTAGCTCCAGTTTTATTTTATGCAAAACTATAAGATTAATAATTTATTTTTTATAATTAAACATTTCATTCTACATATTCTCAGGGATATTAACGGGATTCCAAATTTTTATTTATTTAAAAAAAATCTTTTTAATAGTAATATTCAAATGTAATTCTTCACACATATGGTAGTCGTATATGAAGCATGTTTTTGCGTTTTAAAAAAGAGAAAGATTTATTGAAAAAATAATTTTTCTGATAGCTTAATGTCCTTATATAGACCTGATTAAATGCAACAAATGTGATGCTATACAATTTGAAATAAATAATAAATATTGGATTAAGATCTAGACAAAATGAAAGGTTGACCTAAAATATCATGTATGACTTCTCCCGGTCAAATATTTAAATCATTAGAATCTCTGTCAGCAGCGAAATTTGATGCATTTTTTCCATGTCCCACCAATTTAGTTTGCGCTCGAAAGAGAAGAGGCCATATTCCAAAAGGTGCTGATCCAAAGAAGCGTATGTTTTCAAAACAATTTGAATTCTTGCTGTCTCAACCTGAAATAAGAAGCAGCGTCTCGCTTTTTTTTATTCTCTTTGCTTAAAACCTTCTAAATTTACAAAATACTCTCCGCGAACCATGGAATATGAGAAAGAAAAGCAAACATTTCTGGGTTTTGTGGAGCGTGCGGCTTTTTACAGTTCAACCAAGGAACTGAAATAACATTTTGATCCTTTTTTATATCTTTCAAATGCGTTTGCTTATTCTTAGATATCTGAAGATTCAAAGAATAAGAAAAATGGAAATGTTCGGGGAAAATCTTCCACGCAAACCAAAAGTCATGTTAAGAATATAAAATCCCTGATTTCGTTTTTCTCTTTTGTACCGTTGTTTTACATTTCTAATGGATTATAGCGTATTCTTTATTATGTTTATTGCATGAAAAATCTTATGCATGAACTTAGTGCTTTGAAATATATTCTCGTTCTATACTTTCATCTTGGAAAAACTTCATTTTTTATCTTTTCATATTTTGATTCCGCAAGAAAAATAAAGGTTAAATTTATGTTTTATGGAACTTAAAACTAAGACATAAACTAATTATTTATAAAATTAAATACATATAATTTTACAATATGAAATCAATGAATCAAAACATTCTAAATTTTAATAAAAAATTGCTTAATTAAATTAATTTTGTTTTTTATTTTATAAACATCAAAAGAGAATTGACTCCTCAATGTTGAAATTATATTTCTAAGTAGTACAACTATATATATATATGTGTGTGTGTGTGTGTATGTGTGTAAACAAGCTAATAAAATTAATGTATTCAATAAGAATTAAGTATAATTTTTGTTTTGAACTGTACAACCACTTAATAAAACTAGAAATACTGACACGAAGTTTATTGATCCTATTTAGTGGAATGTTTTTCATTGTCCAAAAAATATTTAGCTCATAAATCATAAAATTTATATCAAGTGCATTTGATAAGTACTACAGAAGAAAATCATATCTACAAAACATTTAATGACATTTTGAAAACAATTTCTGAAATGATTGCTCAAAAACATGAATTTTCTAGTATTTTAAGCACTTTCTTACCTAATCTAGTTTATTAATACTATAAAACAAGCAAAATGATTATATAAAAGTAAAAATGTTTTCAAAATCTCTAGAGTGATAATGAGAATATATATATGAAATCATTTGATAATGGGCTCATTAGGCTAAATATAGTGTCTTTCAAAATAAGAATGTTGATAATATTGTTGAAAAAGTATTATAATCTATTTTTTCCATACGGGCAAGACCTTGATTTTATATTTCTGATAAATGTTTTCAGATATCTATTTATAATATTCATTTAACTGCCCTTGGCTTGATATCTTGCTCAAGAATCCATATTACTCAAACGTTTTTAATCGTCTTAATTAAAACTATGGTTGTTCCAGAAATAAAAATTCATATATGTTATTTGAAGTGTCCTTATTATTTTATCTCTTCATAGCTCATGGGAGTTAAGTCTACAAACGGTTGATTAAAGGGTAGAGCGCTAACCAACTAATTCCTCTAAATCTAAGACCAGACCACATAAAACCCAATCCTTGAAGATATCATGATTCATAGATTAATTAGTTAAAGATTTCTCAGAAATCGACTAAGTAGTATTCTTAAGTAGTAATATGAGATTTTTAGAAGAATTTTTTAAAAATAAAATTGCCATTGTTTGTAACTGTAGTCAGAGTTATTATAAAATTACTTATTTGCTTAGCATTTATTTTTAATTAGGTAAATCTGCATTCGAATTCTCCATATATTCTCAGTAGCATATTTGAACAAGTCAATGATTTTGGCTTCTTTTATTAAAAAAATTATATATAATTCATGATTTTGTATCATTTAATGCCTTCCTTGGAAATCTATGTGCATTCCAATTAAGGATACTTTATATGATAGAGATGCAAAAGAAAAATGTTTACTTACGTTTGACATCACGTAATAGATCATCTAATGGCCTAAGGCTGATATAATATAACACTTTTAATTGTTTTTATTGGTTTTTTATAGCTAGTGAAACATGCTTTCATATCGTTAAGGAAGACAGTATAACATTCCCAAGCCCCCACCTCAAACGATGTAAATACAGAAAGCACAAGCGTCCATAACCATTATTTAAAAATGGCTGGGATCACATTATGCTTCCTTACTTTTCCTGGTTTTCTATTGCTTTCTTTCTTTTTAAATATTTTATTAAAATATTAAAAATGTCTCCATAAAAAAATCAGGGACTGCCTGTTTCCAATTTGTACTGCTGTAGTAAAAAAGGACTGTTAATTTATCACATTCAGTTCCCTTAAATTATCTACCGTTATTAAAACTACCCAAACTATATCATAATGTTTTGTAAAAATTAAAATAGTTTATTATTTCAAAAAAAATGTTTAAGACTTTAAAAGTCGCTATAGTGTAAACAAGAAAACAAATTTGAAAATTTAATCATGAAAGCGAAAGTCTCACAAAATGAAAAAAAAAATGGATGAACAAATCCAAAAAATATTGAAAAGCTTGTCTTCACGGAAATCCGTTCCAAATATAAATAAAAGTTACTAGTTTTATTTCCCCCGTAATACTAATCAAATATGTAGTGATGTTGTAAAAAGTATGTAATATTTGCACACAATTAACTGAAGTGAAATACAGGAAGGATGAAGTGTGTTATTATTTGAGCTACTCTTCCTCTTAGAAGCTGCAAAAAGGGAGAAAAAATTGCAACTCCGTATCCCTTCTTAGGTTGCCATGGAAATAAAGTAATTTTTTCTACATCTCAAGGAAATTATCGCTTGCATTTTGCAGGGGAAAAATATGAAGAACGACATGATTACTGTGTACTCGAGAGAATTGAAATACTTCATTGAGACACTAAAGTAAAAAGAAAACATCGAAGTCCTAAACCCACAGTGAAAAAAGCATTTTGTAAGACAGTATGTGTAGTTTTTTTTTCCATATAAAGAGCAATATTTTTCTCTGCAACTAATGATATGTTTCTAAAATTATGATCAAAACATGTATTATGTTGATTTATGATAGTAAAAAAATTCAGGAATAATTTAGGACAAGAAGTTTTATTTTTGCTTCATATATTTGTTTAATTTTTGAAAAATATGAATTTAAGTCATTTTTTATATCTATAAACTTTTGCATTATTGCATAATTTTATAAGCATCAAAAAATGTAAGAAAATAATTATTTGCGCTTCAGCTAAATTTTTAATATTAAAACATTCATACATTTACCTTTATTTTTAAAAACAACATTTTTATTAATATTTTTTGGAGTATGTAAATTAAGCTATTTAATTTATCTGTGCAGTTAAAAGTAATGTTCATTTATTATCTAACTATATATGCATTTTTCTCAAAGTTAATAAATATAAAATACATATTCTTATTTAATGGCAGAAATGTATTGATTCGGATATAACATAGAAAATAATTTACTTGATTGATTTAAAAAATGGAAGGGCTTAAAACTACTTCAAGCATGAAAATACTCTTAGCTCAATGATTTTTATCTAGATTATAAGTAAAGAGCAAAGTAAGCATTTGCGAAATTTGTTGGCGTAATTGACAATGATAATTTGAATAAGTCAAGAAGTCTTTGAAGTTAAATCTAATGAGGAATATTATTTGCATGATTGATTAAAAAAACGCCAAGACGCTTAAAATTAATTCAAGCATAAAAGTATTCCTCGTTTGATTATTATTGTGATGTAAGCTATATTTTTTTTACTAATGCTGCCAATTACAGCTCAACAATACAGAAAGGAAAAATTCATTTTGAAAATTTTATGAAGGCTAAATTACTTGTAGATTGTGTTTTACGCTTTCGGTAAAAGGAAGACTATTCTTTTTTCACAGATAAGATTTTACTATAACTGTTTTAGAAGTTGGAAAAGCTAGCAGCTATTGAGTGTTAAAAAGTTGTTGAATTAAGCACTTTTGTTCTTTGTTAATTGGTTACAGTTGAAAATTCTTAATTTAAATCGCCATTTAAAAGAGTTTTCAAGTAGAAATAATTTATAAATTAATAAACATAGATAATAAATTATTTTTTAGCAATAAAAAAGAATGAAATTTTTACAACTGAAACCAAAAACTATAGAAATATATTATTTGAAATGTAATACCTTCTTTAACACTTAGAACAAGAAATTGCGGAACTGCAAAGCTTTCTTTTGTACGAAATCACATTAAGAAACTCTGAAGGAATTTTTCGTGTTTGTTTAATATTATCATACTAGAAGAAGACATGTATATACATTAAACATGATGTAAGACAAAACAATTTTGAGTGATTTTGAGGAACTTTAACATATATTTTAGAAGAAGTAAAAGATGTAAAAGTATAAGTGTAAATTATTCAACTGGGATTCAAAATCAAACTAATTGAACGAGCAATCTGAAATGTATCTATGCTTCTGAACATTTAAAAAGCGTTTCTCCATCAGTAAAGTAGACACATTTCAGGAAACTGAAAATAATATTAAATTTGCCTGACTCGTAATGCATGAATATTATTTTCATGAATTATATAAAAAATTACAATATTGATAATACAGACACTATTTATTGTTTTTATAGCCAAAACAATACAAGTTTTGCAACATTTATATTTAAAACATTTAAATCATATTCGTTGAAAATTCATCAACATAATTTTTTTTAGTTCTTTACATTGATATTGTATGACGAATCCATCATTTTTCACCACAGCATGAGGTATAAGGTAAACAAGTAAGTTCTTGCCGCTTTCATGTTGCCATTGAATGAAGTGAGAATAAACTTATAAAGTAGTGTACGATGGCATTAAGACGCCGATCAGTATAAAATAGTAATATCAGTCATTATAAAAGCAGGTCCGCCGCACACATTTATCAATCGTAACTCTTACAGTAGCGAAGAGAAATAGACATGTCTTTATAGTAGTTCTGTTTTGTTTGCTTTACTACTTCAAAGTGGCTTCATCAGCTACTTTATCAAGTTGCCGAATATATCAAGAGTTTTGGGATGTGAATGATACCACAGCCATACAAGGCGAGGATACCATCCAGCAACGCACAAGACTTCGTGCCCAAGCAAGATTATGTTTTGTGTCTGGATGACTAGTCGTCATGTGGTTTACTACCACCAACGGGCTAAACGGCCACTGAGGACTTATACTCGCAGCAATTGGAAAATGTGTAAAATTCATTGCAACAGAAGGAGCCAGCACTAGTTAATCGCAACGGCATACTGTTCTTATCCTTTGCCGCGAGGCTGCATGTCACGTTGGTGACTAGGAATACCATTCGGCGACTTGGTTGGGAGATTTTGTGTCATATTCTTTACTCATTTAAACTTACACGATTAGATTATCACTCCTTCCATTTCCTGGACAATCTTCTTCGTGAAAAATTCTTCACCAATGAAGCAAACTTGCGCCAAGCACTGACGGACTTCTTTGCATCTAAAACCCCCAAGGTTTACCACAAAGTGATTGCACAACTGGAGAACCTGCAGAAGGTGCCGATGCTGATTACTTCGTGGACTAACAATAAGCTACAATTTCTGTAGGTTACGTTATTTTGGTTTTCAAAAACAGCAAGAATTTTCTTGTTTTCCTTGTATTTGAATAATTTAATTAGAAAATGCATAATACACTGATTTTTTAATAATTCAAATTAATGGAATTTTCTTCATTTATTGTTTTGAATATTTTCCTTTTATTGCCTTAAATTGTAACAGCAAGAGCAGTAACAATTTGGGTAACTTTTAATTCTGTAGCAATATGGGTAAATAGACTATATTTTTGTTATTTTTCATAAGGAAAATAAAATTACTTTTAAAATTATGAAGTAACAAAATCTATTAAGGATTAAAAATTCTTTATACCATCAATATTTTAAAGGTGAATTTATCTAGCAACAATCTGTAAAATGCAATTTTGAGAAACTTTTGCTTTTAATTTCGGAATTTTTATGTTTTAATTATTTCGAATATTATTTAACTGATAATTTACATAAATAATTCGATTAGCATTTTATGACACAAACCTTTAAACGTGTTAACTAAAATTTTCAAATACATATCTTTGAAAAAATTTAGTTAAAGTGTTGTATTTAGTCAAAAAGCTGTAAGCTAAAAAACATATATGCGTTCAAATTTGACGGCAATTCATTTCTTGAAAGATAAACAAACATATGCAAAACATTTTGATATTAAAAAAGGAAAGAACCTTTGTAAAAACAATAATAATCTTTTTACCATGTGAAACAACTGTTTTAAGTTATGGAACAGTTAAGAAAGCTACGGGGTATATTTAAAAGAGTAGAATTTAAATAATGTGTAATCATGTCCATTATTAAAGGGTAAATATAACTTCGATATTTTCAAATTATATTTAATAATCTCACAAAGCTTATAAATTATGTAAATTCACTATTAAATCAAATAACTACTTAGAATGGAGGTAACAAAATGTAATCTTTGAAGACGTCAGGTGATTCGATCTGGGTTGCACACGTTAGAAAGCTTCAACAAAATGTAAGTAAAATAGCAATTTTAAAGTAGAACAAATAAACATATTTTTAACCTTAAATAACCTTAAATAAACATATTTCCATTATTATGATTTCAGTGGTGATTTAATAATTATATAAATGAATTAAAATTTTTCATAACAATATAAGCTAAATATTTTTATGATACAATTATTTAACTTATTTAAACTAATATAATTATAAAAAAATGTATGAAAGTATTTTAATTTACAACAAGCTTATCACACAAGTTATTTTTATCTATTTCAAGTACACTATTTTAAACACAAGAACATAAACTTATTTATAATCTCTTAATATTTTATTCAGTTAACAAAGAAAAAGTTAATATTATATTGAAAAAAATATATTTCTAATTTGAATATGTTACTGTTATAGAAATAGTAACAATAATAAAGCAATTGGTATAAGGAATTTCTTTTCTTTGTTTTTTTTTTTTGGTTTGGCATCATATTGAAATGAAAGTAATATTTATTGTCATTGTAATATGATACCAACATAAAATAAACATACATACTAGGAGCAATATTCAGGACAATATATATGAAGTAATGATTCACATCATTTTTGACGTCTCTTTGAAAACGCATAAGAAAATATCGGAAACAGATATAATATATTTGTAACCTGAAGATATATGTTATATCTGGTTTATACAGTTCATTGTTTGCTTCATTTTTCTTTCGGGATAGTAAGACGAAAAATAGCGCAATTGATCCAACAGCGATCAGAGTCTGAAAAGGACAACAGGAAAGAGGCAGAAGAAAAACGTGTACAAGATCATCGATTCTTCAAATCTCTTTCTCTTGATACTGTGATATGGATGGTGGAAAATCCTTTCCAAATTGCCCTCAAAATCCCTTTTTCCCTACGTCGGTAGCATACATCTATATACAGAAAGAGACGTACACACGGGGACATGACGACAAAGTGAGGGGAGAAAAGATACGGAGAAAGTAATAAACGACAGTGAGGCAGTTCTTTTATCCCTTTTCAGAATCCGCGTTTTGAGTAATACTTCCTAAGGAATTTTTGCCGTAAAATGTAATTTAGTTCTTGCTATTTCAGACCGAAAATATTTGCTCTCCCAAGTCAGATATAGGGATATTTTGGCGCGAGTTTTGTAAGGTGATATTTGTTTCATTTAGTGCAGGGCTATATGAGATCTACATTTCACTTTTACGATGGAACATTTCGTTTCAGATATTCTAATGGATGCTAGTAGGAATATACATTTCTCTTGGTTCAAGATTTCATTTAAATCTTAAGCGCCTAAAATAATTCTTTCTAAATATTTCTGTCTAGAGATTATTTATGTCCTTTATATGAGAAAATAAAAATTTATTAATGTACTAAGAAAAAAAGAAAGTTTCCTTCTAAAGTTAATTTACTTAAAATTCTTATTTTGTTTTGATGCAACAAAATAGTAAGATCTGCGAAAAAGAATATAAATAAATACAATGATTGATTTGAGACACATTTAAAGAGATGTTTTTAAATACATTTCATCACCAAACTGAAATTTTATCACTTATATTTTTATGCAAATATGTAACCGCGAATTTAATTGCAGAATTTCATAGCAAAATTGCTTAAATTTCCATTGATTTGATTTTTGATTATATAAACTACTTTTAAATCTCATTAATTTAATAATTGAAATCTATTCTTTTTAAATTAAATGCTTATAAAACACATATATTATTATGGCTGCATACTTAGTATGTAATGTTGTAAAACAAATCAACAAAAAGGTTTTTGATGTCAAGTATTTTAGAACTGAAAGGTCAAAGTCAGTTTCCCTCTTTTAGTTCTACATTTTATCATGTCAAGTTGCAGAACCAATTTTTGTGAATTTCTGGAGAAGAACCGTACACCTAGATTTAGCAATTTTAGAGAATTGAAATTCAGCACATTTCGCTAAATTCCATGAGACATTTTTCTTCAAGAAGTTTGTTTAATTTTGATTGTTTTTTTTTATTTAAGCAACACCATTTACAAAAAAATTAATTAATTACTTATACTTAAAATATACTTTTATTTTTAGGAAACAAAGTGCATTTTGAACATTTCTTCCCTAATTATAAGGAGCTTTCTTGTTAAAAGTGGAGCTATGACCTATGCACCGCTGAAAGGGAAAAAATCAGAAATTATTTCATTAATTATAAACTAAGTGATTATTATTTGAGAAATAAATATAACAAATATAAATTCTCTTTTCATTCCTTCAGCAATTTCCATTGTTAAAGACTTATACACATTTACTCTAGAATTTATATATTTTGATTAATTTTTTAATATTTTTATCTTTTTTTCATAAAGGAACTAGAACAGATAAAAATGTATTTTTTCTATTTTATAATATATACATTTTAAAATATTACACTATTGCAAAAAGGCGATATAAATTTAGAAATAATAAATTAATTGTGATTGATTTTTAAAAAATGATTTTATTTAAGAGAAACTAAAAAATGAAACAATAAAGAGAGACTTGTTCAAATCTTTTTCCTTTTAATTTGAATAAAGTCAATTTGTGGTTCAACTTTTTTATTTCGGAATCTTTGCCTAGAAAAATAAAACAATTTAAAACCTCAAGTTTTAAGCTTTGATTTAAAATGTTTATTTAATTCCTGATTTTTTTGTTTATTTTGATTGCCACTCAAAGGTGCTGACAATGAATACGAAAAATACTTGAAGTATATCTTAAGGAAAAATCTTATTTCATCATTTTTTGTTTCACGATTTTATTTGTATTGTATTTTTATTATTACAATTCTTATTTACATCACGCTTGCATTCTTTTCTTATCAAGTTATTAATGTTGATTTCTTTTTTCAAATGGTTAAATAAGTTTCAAAGCAAACATTTTTTTTTACTTCACATTTTTAGAAAAAGTATTTAATAATATGTAATTTTTAAATTATTTAATTCCAAACTTTCTTTTTTGTTTTGATTTTTGATGATAAAATTTTAGGATATGCAATGTAGATTTTATTCAATCACAAATTTAATGGAGAAATTATTTTTTAAATGATTTATTCATTTGTGAATTAGTTTGCTTTTGATAAATACTAACATATATAGTAAATCTAAAAAGTTCTAAATACATAACAAATCCGTTTGAGTTGTTTTACAATTGAAAATAAATATTATGTATTATTTGCCTTAGTTTTTTTAGTATAAATTATTTATATAAGTCAAATATAAATTTGTTATTAATTTTTACAACATATTATTCATATAAAGAATTTTAAAAAAATATATAAAAATTTCTTATTAGTTTTAACCTTTTAATAGATTGACAAATAATTCTTTCATTTCACAGAACATCTTGAAAGCAAAATATAAATTCTAATGATTCTTCATTTAACATAAATAAAATAGTAATAAAAATTTACTGTACTGTCACCCTTGGCGACTTTTTCAAAAAGTTGCCAAAAATTTCCTCATGTTGCACAAACGAGATTGGAATTCATTGGAATCCCTCATCTGCGATTGGTCGGAATTGGTTGAATTGCCAGAAAATGTTATTTATCGTCAAATGAGGAAATATTGTGCCAAAGGTGCTCGTATAGTAAATCTCCGCCACTTCAAATAAGTTCAAACTATTTTTGTGTGTTTATTTTCCATTGCCCTTCAATTAAGATGAACAGCGGACGAAAGTGATGGCACTTTTATAGAGTGGGGCACCCGATGGCCGTACCATCATGAATTCCAAATGTAAGGGGTGCATCATAGTTTAAAAGTAGAGACCAAGTATAAGATATTCAGACATGGAATGTTATTCCAATTAGTATAATTTCTTATGGAGAACATAGTAACAACTTTGATGATCAAAATATACAGCAATATAATGATAAAATTTCCAACATTTTTTTTTCTTTCCACGCATCAAATTAATTATTTGAAGAGAGAAAGTTTCAAATTCAAAACTGATAATATATGAAAAAAAAAACTATGTGTGTTTTAGAACTAAATTTCAATGAATTCGCTTATTAAGTTGATAGGTTGGTGAGATTTTCAGAACAAGATTTTTGGGGATAATAAATATGTTATGTCTCTCTGGAAGACACAAATCTATTAGAATATTTTTTTTTTTAATCAAGAATAAGGCCGAGGCATAGGAAACTTTTTTTTCTATATTCTTGAGCGATGCGTTCTGTTTTTGCTTGAAAAAACACTTTACAAATATTTATAACGATTTTTACAATTGTAAATTAATATTTCCACCGCAATGACAATAGCATTAAGCAAACGCAGAAATTGTGATTACATTAAACTATCTGCAAAAAATATCATAAGGAAGCTGAAGCTTATAAAATTATATTCAATGTGTTTTGATTCTAATAATCTAATTGCTTAACAGATACAGATTTTTGTATAGCTTGCAAACACCAAAAGCAGGATGTTTTCCTGGAAACCTTTCAAATGAATTGAGCCATAATCACATGTAGATAGGAGGAGACAAGAGAACATCCTAAGGAACCAATCATCTGATGTTATAGGAAAAAACAGAAACTTAATATCCATTTTCGCTTATTCAACAGTAACCGGGATTGAACCCAAAATCTTTCACTTTTCCTACCAATCACTCATTTAGAGTCTATTTTCGCTGTATTTCAGGCTTCTAAATTGATATGTGATACATAGAGAAGAAAATATGAAAGAAAAGAGTTGAAAGCACAAAATATTTGAATAAATGTATGCCATGATTATTCTATTATTTAAATTAGTTCTGCTACTTTAAATTCATAATAATCTGTTAATTATATTCGATAATTCACATTTTTGAAAAATAGATTATTCCTGGAAAATCTAACAGCGAAGTCGTTTAATTTATAATTTTATAACAGTTTAATTTTTTGTCAGATAACAAACTTGTTTTATTTTGAAACATTTTACTTTTTTGTTGATTACTTTTAAATTTGATTTTTTATGTTTATTTAATGTTTTTGTTATTGTTAAATTTGATACAAAATGGCCAGTAGTTTTTATCAGTAAATTACGACTTTCCAAAGAGAAGAAAATGCAAACACTATTTATAAAATCAGTCTGAATGAAAAAATGCCAGTAGTTCAAAAGTATTGAATTAGATAAAATTTTGAGCAAATATGTTAAACTCCATATCATCCATTCATTTTTTAAAGCAACTTAACAAACTGTCACAATCAAGTATTTCCAATTGATTCATTTTATGCACATTACAATGTAGTACCAGTAGCTTGTTTTTTAAGTTAAACGATATTTTAATTGTATATTTTCTTTAGATAAATACTAAATTTTACGAATTGAAAATTTTAACCAGTTTATTATAATTTAATAGTTTTAAACGCATATTTTCTGGCAATTAATGCCAAAAGTATTTATCAAATGAGTAATTCTGCTCTCAGAATTACAGTTGTTCTCTAATTTCAAAATGTCACGCTGAGAATTTTCCATGGTTAGATATTTGAGATCACATCACAGCACATGACGAAATAGATTTAATACACAGAAACAGACTCATTGAATTCTCTTTAAGCAAACAGCTTCAAATTACCAACATTTCGATTCTTGTCACACCATTATTTCATAATAAGCTACTACGTTTATCGATTCTTCCTACTGATTCAATCCTATGTAAACTGAATTCTTGAATGTTTTTTTTTTTATTTAAAAGAAATAGGAGTGTATGTAGATATAATATTAAAATTATCCATAATTGAATCAAAAATAAAATTTAATTAAATTAAGAAATGAATTAAAATAAACTAGGAAAATGTGACAATTTAAACATAATTGTTAAGATGAAGATGTAAGTAACATTTGCTGCATATAAATAGAGAGAGAGATAGAGAGATGCTATAATATTGAAATACAAATCAGAAACTGGATTAAAATGTTTGTAACATGAATAGATGATAAAATAGAGAAAATATATGTCAAATATAAATCAATTTAAAATGGCTCACATAAGCATATCAAAAAACGTGAGAATGATTGTAATTTACAACATTATACAGTTGAGATTGAACAGCATTAGAATATTAATGATTTTATTGATTGAACAGCAT
>JAPDSC010062853.1:158343-179306 GCA_026290005.1 Latrodectus geometricus | reverse complement strand
TATATATATATATATATATATATATATATATATATATATATATATATAACATTAAAAATATTGGAAAATATGTGTCGTGATTTCATGTTTACTTTTTTAGACTGTTTGAAAAAATTTACAATTCCAATTAAGTTATATTTGCAAAACTAAAAGTTGCTTAAAAATATTGGGAAATGTTATGTGGCAACGTGAATTTTTAATTACAAGAATCGAGAGTTTCTAAAGTAGCAAATATAGGGCAAGATTGAAAAAATCATCAAAATTTTAAAAGTAATTCAAAATATGAGTATACGAATAAGTAAATTTCTATACATTTGTAAGTTTTGCAAAATTTTATTTGGCAACTGTATCATTTTTTATGATAGGAAAACATCTTCTTTACTTTCAATATATTATAAGCAGGAACAACTTTGATATACCCCCAAAAATTAAGCGCCAAATTTGGCACACCCTACGGACTTTTTAGGGTTGCTGTTTCTTATTTTTGTGTTGCCAATTTAGGTTTTTTCATCTTTTAAGTTTTTGCTGTTGTCAAATTTAGTATTTTCTTGTATTTTGTACCTTTTTCTTTTTTTTTAGAAAAAGTTTTTTTTTGTTATTAATTATTTGTATTTAGCGAAAATCCATCTTGGCGAGAAAAAAATGCGCCAAAAACAGGTATTTTGCTTGGTGAAAAAAAAAGTTGCCAAATTTCTAATTTGGGGGGTATATCAAAGTAGTTCCTTATAAGCATACAGCTTACGGTGGCCTAGTTGATTTGGGCGTTCGCTCTTGTTATCGAAAGGTAATGATTTTGAGCCTCGACGTGACGGAAGATGCGTTATGTTCACTAATAGCAACTAAGCACGTAAAATATATCGTGATATCAATATCTTCCATATGAAATAATACATATGTGAACGATCTCTGCTTCTGAATTGCAAAGACTCACTTTCAGAGCCTCAATGGGACATCCACTGACATTCTTTATAAGTAGCCATTACTTCCGCCCCTTATAAAGCCATTACTTCCACCCCTTGAAAGGAAGAAATCCTAGTTACTGAGGATTATATACGACATATTCTAAATATATATAAGATATAGAATTCATTCAAGAACATAGTAGATTTATAGTTTCTTAAAAAACTACAAATCTTAATTAGTTAATAAGAATAGTTTTTAAAAAATTTCAAATATAAGAAATTCTTCAGAAACACATATTACAGGAAAATAGGCGTAAAAATTTTAAGATTTTAAATATAAGAAAAAACATCTATATCACAATCTTATAAAAGCTTCTATAATAATCAAATTCAATTGTCTCCTAATTAATCTATTTTCCCTATAATTGATGCTATGCAATTGAAATACCAATACAATAGTCCTATAGATTAAAAGAATGAGTTTCTTTCAGTTTTTTCTTATTTATTTTTCAAAAAATAAATCTGGAATAACTCTTTGATATAATTAAAATATTTAGTGAATTAATACTTGTATGTTTTGATAATATTTCGTGAAGATGTTAAATTTCAGAATTCAAAAAATATTAAATATAATCCTAGAATAATTTTTAGGAGATTCTGGTAGAATATTAGAACGATAAGGATGGTTTTTTTTTTGTTTGTTTTCTTACTTGTCATGGAAAATTAATTTTAGTCTTCTTCTAGTGTTTGTTTCCAAACAAAGCCTAGTTACAGAAAAAGGGAATTAAAAATTGCTCCTTATCTACTTAATTTACTGCAATTTCTTTTACAATATCGACACAACACTTGTTGTTGATATTGTTAAAAAAACTTGAAGTATCATAGTGAGGTTAATTACCTTACTAAGTAAAATACTTGATAAAGATAATGTGAGATAAAGTATTTTCCCCATCCAAAATATAGTGATAATAAAAGCTGTAATTTCTTAATAAATTTAAGCAAATGTATGTTCTGATAGATGGATCTTTATACTAAAGTTTTTTAATTAATTAAAGTAATTAAAAAACTTCGTGGTTACCATTATGAATTCATTTCTCTTTATTAAACTTGTAGTAAATGATTTTTAACAATATTAATACACTTTATTTTTGTATGACGAATTACGTTCGCTTAATTTTTCGATGTAATTAAAAATTTCTTAAAATTTGAATATGTCTGAAGTAGCTAAATTACTCTCTTACTGTAGATATATATGCCGTTAAATACTCTATACATTGTATCATCATATACTTGAATTATTATTATTGTTAAGAAAATTTTTATGACAGGAAAGCTTTGAAAACTCTATTAATCAGACCTTCATATGTTGATATTACCGGCATCAAATGTTAAATTTTTCAACTCACGAATATTTATTTTTATATTTTTATACCTTTTACTTATAAAAAGATTTGCTCTGTGAAATTAATACAATCTGTAATTCATTAATATTTTTTCTTGATGAATTTTCCTTAAGAAAATTTTTATGAAATTCTTCGTGATGATTGTGTCCTGTAAAAGAAAAACATAACTTCAATTAATTTTTAATTAAATATCTTTTATTTATTTTATGTCAAGCATGCTTAAATTCATTTTGCATTTTCGAATATATAAATTATGCTTTATAACCACAGTTAAATGCTCATTCAACTCATCATGCAAGAATTTGGAATTTGAGCAATTAACCAAAATTTTAATCATAATGACTATTTATTTGCTTCCGTGAGCTCGATTAATTTTGGATAATAATGATGATTTCTTAGAAAAAATAAATTTCTATGAAAATGAGAATGAATTTCCCTTTTAATAGAATTAAGTTCATAATAGAAATCATTTTATCCCAAGAAATATAATTCACTCGGATATTTTACAAATCTGTTTCAAGCACTACTTAATATAGTTTGGGAAAAAGAATGATTTACTAAATCAAAATTTAAAGAAAACTGTTGAGGACAGAAGTGAGAACATCTTTTAAATAAGGTCAATTCTTTCTCTTCGTTTTACGAAATGTTCTCTTACTTTTTAGAAACAGCCAAAAATTTATCATATTTTCCTCGTGAATTGGTTTATTTAAAATAGCCTTTCTTTATACAGTAACAAACCTTAGTCACGAAGAGGAAAAAATGGTAATTTCTTTTAAATGTGTAACATATGTAATGTCACAACAAAAAATTGCCTTGAAATATTCTTTTCGTTTAAAAAGTCTGGATAGTGAATATTGCATATTTTGTGAAAACGCAGGTTACTTTACATACTGAAGAAGACTGTATTGTATTGCTCACTAAATTTAGTTTTCTAACCAAAATTAAGAACAAATAGGTGTATTGATTGCTTTATTATCCTTATACATGGTATAAGTGTCTTATTAACAGCGAGCAATGCATGTTTTGAAAATCAATGAATATGCCAATGACACTGAGTAGTTAATCTAATAACTATATTTAACTGCAAAGGTAGCATTATTTTAGATGAAAATTTTTGCTTCACATTGAACAATTTTTAGGTAATTACCTTAAAGGTAAAGGTGTCAATTCAATTCCAAGAACTCTAACTGCCTAATATCATCTTGTTTTTCTGCAATGCCATCGAAATAAATGAATTTGATTGGATGCGAATCATCCATCATATCATGACGAAATGTTTAATCCTTATTGTGAAGGCTTAAATCGTGATTACTGTGAAAAAAAGAATTCTGCATGGTGACTAACAGAGTTACCACGAAATCTAATATCAGGAGTTTTGCAACAAGGAATCGTATTCACTCAATGATTCCATCTTAAATCAAAATAATGTTTAATTATAATTTTCAAAAAGTATCTAACTTGATTAGAATTTATATCTTAGTAAACTTCTTTATATGATTTACGGAAAACTGAATTTATGCTTTATCATTCCGCTCCACTTTATGCATGATTATGTATTCATGACTCTACTACTAGCAAAATTTGACCCTATGAAAATATGCACGTTTAAAAGTCATTTATAATCTTCTCTGTTAGATTTCCTCAGTTAATGATTTATGATTCAATCATTTAAATACTCTCTTTCTAATTTCACATTAGATAAATTTCATTATATTAATACAGACCTTCTTAGCAAATTGACTTTTTTTTACAGAGAGTTTATAAAAATTGAATGTCTATTTGTGTGTACTCACATAATTAAATAGTTCTTGAAGGATTAGTAGAAAATTATAAACTTCTGTTCTTTAATTCTCAGTTCATAAGATTTGCCGGTTATAGTTAAAAGGATTTGATACATGCAATAGTATGATAGCATCAATTTGTCATAGATGAAAAATGTTATTGATCTCAAACAACATATTATTTTACGAACTACTTAAAATTTTAATTTCCTTGTACTTTTCATACCTATCAACCCTTTATTCACAACTAAAAGTCTTTCCAATTTTGTCCATTGAGAAGAAACCTGATAAGTCATTCTGTGTACAAGTGTTTATAGTAAAATCTTGCACATCTTTAATTATGTGTGTATGTCAAAATAATGTTTATAAATTACTACATATTATAAGAATTTCCCTCCAAAAGATTAAATCCTTATTTCTTTCAATGAGATGAAAATAAGAACATCTAAATTATTAAATTGATTTCAAATGTCAACAGCAGAGTTGAAATTTAAAATATTATCTGCAATATTCAAATTTAATCTTCAAAAATGTAAATGTAAATTTTGAATAAAAGGAAGATGCTAAATAGTGTGCCTGAAACAAATTAAGAGTAAATAAAAAATTTTTAAATGCTTTTTTATAAGCATTTCCTTAAATGGACTTTTTTAAATTCTTAAAAGATCCAATAACCGATTGTTTTATATTACTACCAGTGTATTTACACTTGTCTTAGAATGCAACTCAGAATATTATTTAAAATCAAGTTTCTCATATACTTTATTTTATTTTAGATAATTTAAGAGGTATTCATATTTAAATTATTATATATATTTAAGAAACTTTTATTAAAATTTCCAATTTCCCTTTGGGAATAGTTCGGATCTTATAATAATTTATTTATTATTGGCTTTGGATGGGAATTCGTTTTTCTTATTTAACACAATATTGGTGGAAATAAATACCCGTTGAAAGTCTAGATTATCCCAGATTCCATCATACATGGTTAATATTTCGTAGCGGAAAATTAAAAATAACCTTTAAAATCCTCTGCTTCTCAAAGTAAGTCAAATATAATTTTTAAACTTGTATTTCATATCATATTTACTTTTTGTGCTTAAAAATTTCATTTTCAATCAACTTTTCCGTTACGATGGATTACTTTAAATCCTAGTAAGGTTATATGTTCTGACTCGGCTACTGAATTAAGGAGAAAAAACGAGATCAGGATCGGGTAAACCTCCATAAAGGGAAAAAGAGTGTAGACGATATTTTTGTTTCCAACAGGCTGCAAGAAATATATATTTATATACTGTATAGTTGCCTCAAACTCTATTTTCCCTCATCCTACTCCTTTCTATCGATGGCTCAAGGCATTTGCGGTATCCGCTCTCTGTATCGAGCGAAATTTGATTTTTTACCTCTCTATTTGGCTTCATTTTTTCTACACCTTTCCCCGGAATGGAAGAAAGTAAGTTTGATGGGATTATGATGTCATTCCAACGTGACCCGAGATGTACTTTCATTCTTCGAAGATTATTTTATATTTCGTTGTCGTCCCTCGTCACCCCTGCTGCGCTTCCACTCCCTCCTACGCTCGATCCACGATTCCCTTCCCTCGGTGCTGTACTCACCTTTCCAACATGTGACATTTCCGACATTTTTTTTTTTTTTTATCTTTTTGCCGATTCCCCTTCTCTTTTCGAGATTGTTTTATGCTTAGATTTTCTTCTTTATATAAGACGAGTGGTGGGAATTTGAAGTTTTTTTTTCGGCAATGACTTGGAAGTCGGTTGGGAGCGGTGAAGGTAAAAGTTTTTAGATAAATGAATGTTTTTCCGGTGTGAATTGCTTGTGAATTTTTGAGGTGATTATAATCTTCGTAACATTTCTTTGAAATTTATTAGAGTAGATGATCTTTAAATAAATACATCATTTTTAATATCTAAAAAGCAATCAATAAGGTGATAAAACATATTTTAACTAAAAACCCGGTTTAAATTCGTATGGATCATATTTTATACTAAAATATATTTTGAAGCTACATTTTTTAATTTCAGTTATGTTACGAATTTCTAAAATACAAAAATCAAAATTTATGATTTTCAATTTATAAAGCATAAAATTTTCTTTCTCAATAATATGATTTTGATGTGAAAAAAAAAGTTTAATAAAATAAATGAATAATAAATTTTTATTTTATAGCAATAATATACAAGTAAATTTTTATTTGTATATCAAGGCAGTAAATTATTAAAATCAAGTAAAGAATTATATCAAATATTTAAAACAAAATGAAAGAATTTTTTAAGATTAAAATTATTCTTATAGGAAAGTTTAAGAATAATAAGATTAAAGTTACATTATGATTCATTCATAAAATCCTTTATGAATTAAGCATAATATAAATTTAATCTTATTATTCTCAAATAAAAATAAATATTGTATTTTACAATAAAATATTTATTTGGAAAATGATATTACATTTTCATTTCTAACTCCCTTTTCAATTTAAAAAAAATTATGATTTCTATAGTGAAAATTTTGTGTAATAATAAGTGTTTGAAATTCATGTTATTATAACTCAATTAATGCTAAAAGATCTTACAATAAGTAAATTAATATTAAGGATTAATTTTTAAACAAAAATATGAACAAATTATTTTAATTAAAATCGAACAAAAGAAGCCCATTTCCTATTTCATTCAAAATTAACAATCAATATTTTTAAATTTGACGAAAACCTCATTTCGTAAAGTAATTTTTGTAGTGAAAATATTACAATTACTAGTATATATTAAAATTACAAAAACTATGAAATTTATAATAACATCATAAAATGATGAATTAATGGCAATAAATAAATAATAAACTTCATTGTTTTTCTATTTATGATAATTATGACGCATGTATTAGTGGTTTACTCAAAAACGTACAAACTCTAATTTTAAAATTATTGTGAGTTAGTTGAATGTTTACCATATCTGTTTTCCCTTGATGACTTTCGTAAATAATAGGTTATATTTTTAAAAAAGAAAAAAAAACATAAAAATCTTCCAAGAGTCCAATCTAGGTCTCACGTAGGTTTAATGGTAGGATCACCTTTTCAAAGAAGAATGTCCCGTTTTCAATTCCATGCTACTACTGAACAACAGAAAATCCGTATTACCTTTCTATTTTCCACGTATACCTTTTGTCAGAGGTTATAATTGAAAATTTTCCGAGTTTCCACCCTGGCGTTCGTGAATGTGGCCTATATCTATGTATTTTCCTCCTATGAGAATTTTTCATAGAAGGAACGTGATAATCTCTTCGGTGAAAACCCCTATTAGGAAACAAATAATAGCCATTAATAGCCATTGTAACTGCTTTCAACAATTATACTGTGTAACATGGCTTTATCAAAATACTTTATCCCACAGATGTGTATGTAACAGCAAACGGTCAACAGTCACAATTCATTCATATGTTTGCAATTTATAAATAATTTAAGAAAGCTGTCAAATTCTAAAAAGTGATTTACATATTTCTAATCAATGCATTTTAGCACTGTTATAAATTAATAATGCAATAATCATAACTACATACATTTTAAAAATCTATGTAACTTTTTCTAAATCAGTACTTTATTATCAGAATCAAATACGTAATAAAGAGAAGGTAACTGAAATAGAAAAGATGAATTCTTCCATGTAATGTTTTGATTATTACATTTATTCAATGAAAATTTTTGAATTTTACCAGTGTTTTCCAATCATTCACTTAGTTTTCGTAAGATGTGATTCCTTTTAATCCATTCCTAAAAAGACTTATGAATAGTAAGATTATGTTGATTAAATATAAGAATAAAAAATTAAATTACGTCTGCAGTATTTACCAAATATCATTATCATTAATTGTGTTTTAGGTTATTATATATTTACTTACCTTTAGTTATCCTGGCTTGTAACACATTTCGATTTTCGTGAGTAAGAAAACCATGTCATTGAATAAAAATAACTACACACGTATTAAATGATAAGTTATTTTCTTAAATTTATAATAAGCAAAAAAAGGAATAAAAGACAAAAAAAAATCTCCCATAAATAAACAAATTAGAGACATCAAATATTTATAACATAAAGAATGTTTTAGCACATCATAAATGTCATATAAATTTATTAAAGGAATATAATTCTAAAATTTATATACATTTAAATATATACAAGTTATTTAAAATGTCTGATACTTGTAAAAATTGCTATTTTTAATAAATTTAAGGAAGAATATTTTCTTGTTATGTTAATTTAAATTATATGTCAGTACATGGAAATATTATGCAGTTTTTATTACAATAAATAAAATGGTACCACATTTTCAAGAAAGTTACGCTGTTTGATGCTGCCTTTATTTTACTACAGATGATGGTTTTTCTGCATTTTTATCATGCCATAACTAAACAAAAATGTTTGTTTTATTGATATTATATAATACTGCTTATTCATTCTAAGAGGAATTACTTAAAATGATAATTAGAATTGTAAGTAATGTAACTATGAGTTTAGAAGCAATTCCATCATAATGTGTTATGTAAGTACATTACTGGCCATTAGAATTGCTACACCAAGAAGGCGACATGCTACAGACGTGAAATTTATACGAAAGGAAGAAGGTACTGTGATATGCAAATGATTAGCTTTTCAGCGCATTCGGACAAAGCAGGCGCTAGTAGTGACACCTACACTGTGTTTAAATGAGGAAATTGTTCAGCCGGTTCCTCATACACAAATTGCATTAGAACGTTGTTGCCTGGTGAAAAGTTTGTTGTGATTCCTCGTGTAAGAAGGAGAAATACGTACCAGCACGTTTTTGACTTTGATAAAGGTCGAATTGTAGCGTACCGGGATTGCGGTTTATCTTTTCGCAGTATTGCTGCTCGCGTCGGTCGAGATCCAATGACTGTTAGCAGAATATGGTATCGATGGGTTCAGGATGGTAATACGGAACGCCATGCGGGATCCCAACGGCCACCTATCACTAGCAGCCGAGAAGACAGGCATATTATCCGCATGGCCGTAATGGATCTTGCAACTACGTCACGAGCCGTGAGTCAAGAAACGGGGTCGTTTGTAAGACAACAAGTGTCTGCATGAACAGTTCGACGACGTTTGCAGCAGCATGGACTCTCAGCTCGGAGACCATGGCTGCGGCTTCCCTTGACGCTGCGTCATAGTCAAGAGCGCCTTCAATGGTGTGATCAACGACAAACCTGGGCGCACGAATGGCGAGACGTCATCTTTTCAGATGAATCCAGGTTCTGTGTACAGCATCATGATGGTCGCATCCCTATTTGGCGGCATCGTTGTGAACGCACATTGGCAGCGTACATTCGTCATAGTCATACTGGCCCATCACCTGGCGTGATGGTATGGGGTGCCATTGGATACACGTCTCGGTCACCTCTTGTTCGCATTGAAGGTGCTTTGAACAATGCACGTTACATTTCTGGTGCGTTACGACCCGTGGCTCTACCCTTTATTCAAACCCTGCGAAACCCTACGTTTCAGCAGGATAATGCCCGACCGCATGTTGTCGGTATTGTACGGACCTTCCTTGATACGGAACATGTTCGGCTGTTGCCCTGGCCAGCACGTTCTCCAGATCTTTCGACAATAGAAAACGTCTGGTCAATGGTTGTCGAGCGACTGGCTCGTCACCAAACGCCAGTCACTACGGTTGATGAACTGTGGCATCGTGTTGAAGCTGCATGAGCATCTGTATGTGTACATGCAATCCAATCTCTGTTTGACTGAATGCCCAGGCGTATAACTGCTGTTATTACTGCCAGAGGTGGTTGTTCTGTGTACTGATTTCTCAGAATCCATTCAGCCAAATTTTTTGAAAATTTAATCACTTATTATTTCTAGTATAATATATTTGTCCAATAAATATCATTTTGTTATCTGCATTTCTTCCTGGTGTAGCAATTTTAATGGCCAGTAGTGTAATAAGAATATGCCCTTTTCCTTATTTAACATATTTTTATGTTTTTTAATGATATATCATCATATAATTATTTACATATTGTTTTGCGTATAATTTTCTAAAAATGACCTGCTAAATGAATTTTAATTTGACTAACGTGCATCATTTTAGAACAAGATTCATCATCAACGACTTTGAAAGCAAAGAAATGTGAATGACAGACTTCATCTCTTAAATAAAATACACTCTTAATGAAGTTTCATTTAACAAACGTAATTTTAGATCTATACTAATTCTTCTTTTTGAATGCCTAAAAATAAAAATTAAAAATATAAATTCTAATTTCCTTCTAAAAAGTCAATTTCTCTGGAAAAATTTTAAAGCTACCATGTCTTTCATAGGTTTTTTATATATATAAAAAAAATAAATAAATAAAAAAATAAAAAAAAAGAAGACAAAATAATTTACTTTCTTATTTCCTCATTATTCAGCAGTTTGCCAAAAATATCTGCGTATTCAAGTGATATGTGTTGATTCTTTTACAAAAAGAAAAATTTCAATCCGATATTTACATGGTATTTAAAATTGTTTTATTTCCCGAAATCAACTGCATTTTTAACTTCTTATTGTAAAGCTTCTATTATGTTCTAACTGTTGTTCAAACTAGTTTTGATTTGACAAGAAAAATGTAAAAAAATAATAATAATTTTGCTAGTGACAGGAGATTATAAAGTAAAATTTAAAAACTTTTTCAAGAAATTTCTCAATTAATTACAAAAAAAGTATAAATAACTTTTTAAATCTATATTTGGTAAAATGAAATAAATGAAAAAAAACCTGTTTTCTCACACACTATATGACGCTAGGTAGTTTTGTGTACTACACTAGCACATTGTAATTTACTTACTGTAAAGTAATATACACTTTTATTTGCAAAAAATAAAATCTAAGGTAATGGCAACATTACTTTTATATGTTCAAATAGAAATATCATCAAGTTTACAAATAAAAAATTAAATACTTAAAGAATATCCTTAGACTTTCAAGCATACATCACAGTTTATTTTACCTAATAATTTTAATCTATTGCCTGAATTAAAAAATAATTTTTTTTATGTTCTCAAGAATTTAATATTTATTTTGAAAAATTTTCAAATTAAATATTTTACATAATATTACAATTAAAAACATTTTTTGTATTTTGTTCAGGTAAAAGAACAAAAATTTAAATCCTCAAATATATTTGTGATAAAATTTTCAGGTTTCGCTTCAAAACATTGATTACTGATGATAGTGAAGATTTTGATAGGTATTATTCCGGTTCCATTTTAATTGTTTTTGTTTTTAAATTAATTTTTTCGTCTTTTTAAAACTAAATTTACCAATAAGTTTGATTAAGTGTTTGAAGGGTAATGCTTTCAACTTTATATTTTTCATCGGTGATAACATTTTCCTAGTATTGTAAAGTATTACGCATACTTATCAATAGTTATATTTCATTCTCACAATGATACGAAAAATATTATTTAATAAAAAAATAAGTGAATGTATTTTATTGAAGACCAAGGAACGTTAAGCGATGATTTTATCAATTCTGAATGTAACCCGTGTAAAAATATCTCTATTACAATTTTACATGAACAATAACATTTCTATAAGAATAATATTTCCATTTCTAATGCATGCCCAAATTTTTGTGATTTTAGATTTGCATTCATAACTAACTTTTGAGCATATTAATAGGGTATCTGTTTTAAATGCAAAAAAAAGTTTCAAAGATTTTTACCATCCAAATTTAAAAAACAAAATAATTTAATTTAATGAAAAGAATTTTCAAATCAAAACTATAGGATACTTCAAAGATATTTAAACGTGAGATAAGATAGGGAGGATGAAAAGAAGGTGGGAAATTATTAAAATTTTTATTTTCAAAGGATATTCAAACGAGGAAAGTAAATATTTTATGGAATATTTTTCACTATAAAACGAATATATTTATTCTATGAATAAATAATATAGACTTCCTTACATCTTTATTTTTCTCGGAATTATTAAACTTCAAAATACATCAGATATTTTTTAAATACTAATATTAGTTCCTATGAATTACATCCATAAAGTAAATATTTTATAAGAAAATATATCTTTTTTACTTAAAATATACTTAACCCGAAACAGAAAATGTTTCTAGAAAATATTTCGGGTCTCCAAACTTTATTTAGATAGAAAAAAAGTATTATACTAAAGAAACAATCGCACATATCATTCAGGCATAAGAAAGGAAAGTACTTTAGAAGAAAAATAAATTAAATCCAGAATCACTTTGAATTTAAATAAATGAAAATACCCCTAAAGATGAAGCAAAAATATGGAATCAGGGATGTTTTAAAGATAGATTTATTCCTGTGAGAGAAATTGCGTCGAAAAAAAATATAGAAGAGCTTAACCCTATATATATCATTTTCATCGCATTTCTCTTTAATATTTCCGCTTTCTTTAATTTTTTAACAAAAGAAAATTTTTATCGAAGTACAAGTGCGAAACAAGTAGCTTTTTGATGAGGATACTCATTTCATTTTCCATTTTCGCCTTTTTTTACTGCATCTGCTTTTTATTCTAATCTTTTGTAAGGGTTCTCCTATTTTAATGAATCCTGTCTTTCTCTCATTTTTCATTTTTCTCACATTCTGGATTTATTTTTCTATTTTTCTAAAATTTTCACTTGTTTTATTGATTGAAAAAAGTGTTTGAAGTTTACTTAAAATTCAAGCATCTTGATATTTTTTTCTTTTGGTTTTCTTTCAAAAATAAATTTATTCAAATTAATAATTATTGGAAAGGATGGACATGGAAATGCTAATTAATTAAGTAACGGAAAATTTAGTTTTCTTTGTAAATAATACTGTGTTGCTTTCTATTTAACTATCATTTTAAAATTTATGTTTCGAATTACATAAGTAATAAAATAAATAATATATTTATATATATATATATATATATATATATATATAAACAAAGAATATATAACAAAATAGGCAAAACGAAGAAACATTTTTTTTGTGATTTATGTAATTGAAACTCGTTAAAATAAAAGTTTCAATTATATGATTTATTTAATATATGTCTTAGCATGCTTTAATTGATTTTTTTAATATTCATTTCCCCATGACATTTAAATCCAATAATTCAGTCTTGTTATTCCTAGAAAATTAAATAGAATGTGGAATTTTTAGTTGCAGAATAAATAAGATTTTTTATTAAAGATAAACTAATGGATATTTCAGTATATAACATTGTTTTCTTTTCCTTTAGAAACATAAATTAGAATAACTTCAATGACAAATATAATAATTAAAAAATAAAAATAGAGATGAGAAATAAGAATCTAGGGATAAAATAAAAGCATAGTTATTGAAATATTTCTTATAATAAATGCAAATAAGTAAAATGCAGTGTACCTTATTTTTGACCATTTTGTAATTCTAGAAAACTGAGGAAATTGAAAACATTTTTTCTTAGAAATAGTTAGGCTCATTATTAAATGAACTTTTTCATGTAGCATTTTTCTCATAAAGTTTATGATAAATTGTCTATTCTATATCAAGTTTCGTTTTAAAATGTTATTGAAATAATAAAGTGCAGATAAGTTTTAGAATACATTTTTACAAATATCAAAGGAAATTTGAGAAAAAGTGACTTGAGCTTATCTTCTTATTTTATTTTAAGGAATATTTTAAAAAAGAATAAATCTTTTTCATAATTATTAAAAAAATACTTTTTCTGAATAGTGATTATAAAAAACAATTCCTTCATTTACTTAAATATTTAATTAGTTTCCCTATTATGTTCTGAAAATTTAATATGTTTTGTGCTATTTGAAATAGGCCTATTGGATATATATGATCATTGGTGAAATTAGATAATTTAAAAAAGTCTCTGGTAACAGTCAGTTTAAGTTTATTTTCGTTTTGAGTTGTTTGAAAATTATGTAAACCAAATCATGCTCTTTAAGATTTTTTTTTTTTTTTTTTTTTTTTTTTTTTTTTGTAATTATAACTTGAACTATTTTTCATTTTTTTAAACACAGGTGTAACTTTTTTCATACCCTAATTGTGTTAACGTAAGTAATTTTGAAGTATAAGCCAAGATTAAATTGAAACTTTAAATTTTATAAAAAAACACACTCTCAACAGACATGAAATTGGAGAACGTCCTAATGATACAGCAACAGTAAGTTCTCCTTGGAAAACTTGGAGTCAAAGTTTCCAATTTGCTCTTTCGTGTGTCCTCCTCATTATTGGAAGCATCAAAGGGAAAGAAATAAAAAAGCTAAATCTCAGAAAGACTTTGAAGACTGAAAAAAGCGGTGGAATGAACACTTGAGCAGAAAAAGAAACAGCGAGCAAATGAAACAACAGAGTAGAAAGTCTTTGGTAAGGAAGTAGAATTTATTGCTACACAGTAGATCATCGTGTAACATGTTTTTTTCATTGAGTACTTGCTTACTTTAAAAAGATTGTTCATCAAGGGTACTTGCGAAACAAATAAATCTCCTCTTTCCTTTTAAATCCAAACAAAATGATACAAATATATATATATGTATATAAATATGTATATAAAATAAGAATTTATCACATTCATTATCTTGTTTCTATTTTGATAAAAAAGAATTTAATTGAGTTTTGAACTTACAGAAAACTCGGTTAACAGAGATCCTTATTGCTTCAGAATAGTGAGTTTGATTGAATGGGTTATGTTACCAGATTTTGAAGAAACTTTGATCTTCCGATAATATTATATAATGCGTGAAATCTATCTACTCATATTACTCATTCTCAATTGTGAGATCATGTTTTAATGATTTCAATAAAGTCTGATTATTATTAACAAATTTGTGAAGAATGATATGAACTAGAAACATCTGATGCCTCCCTAGTCTATCTCTGGAGTCTATCTATATGTCATTTTAATATAGTATCTTTAAAATGACATATAACATAGTCTATCTATATGTCATTTTAAAGATTCCCATTGACAAAATAAACGTATAAAGGAAAGGAAAACAAGGAAACAGGAAGGAATAAGTATTTGCTGAATAAGGATGAATAAATCATCGTTATGTAAAAGCTGCTTCACAGTTCAAGATTCCATTGCTTAAAACTATCTCCAGCAGCTTATAGATACTATGATTCACTAATAAATTATGTGTTTAAATAAATTGCATTTCTTTTTCGTTCAAAAATTACTCCGTACCATCTATTAACGATAAATGTATAACAATAAAGGGGAATTAGATAAATTCAGAAATATATATTCACAATTAACAACAAATTAGTTCAATAATTTAAAATAATTAAAGGTGGAGTCAAATATTTATTTTTCCTAAAATACATCTTCTAGTTATTAAAACTACAAACTAAACACAATTGCATAAAATTAAAACTATTCTGGCTGAATTTTTTTAAATATCGGTGATGATCAGGAAATTAAAATATCAACATTTCATTAAATTTCAAATGATGTAAAGGTTACATGAATCTATATTGTTGGTCACCCAAAATGCAACATCAAGGAGGAATAGAGATATTACAGCAAACTTTATTTAGCAGATAACATGCTAAACAATGGTCAAATGATTGAAGCTGCAAACCCATGTGAAACGTAGACGATGACATAATGTTAGTGTAACTGCCATTGTTGAATATGATCACTGCTATATCATTGGACACAGAATCAAAGAAACTTTGATGTATTTTTTGGCTATAGTCATCCATGTTGCTTCAATCACCAAAATTGATCTGATATAACAGTAGCTAATCCCAGATCTGTTGTTGTGCAAATTTAGACTACAAGTTACCATTGGTAATATATGCCAAGGAAACTACTTATTCTGATAGGTTAAGAAGATATCTTGAATAGTACCTACCTGCTACGTGTGGTCGTACATTATTCTGTGCGAATGTAACAGATAGCAAACTCTGAAGGTAAGAGAGGACCATGGGCTCCAACACCTCACCACACTGGCTGTTCTAGGTACCAGCCATGTGTACTAGAAGGATGTGAGCATGAAATACAATGCAAAACCTAACTATGATAACTGTTATGAAGATTTTGATACAACGTCTCAGCAGTCTCTCACCACGGTGACCCCAGATATGAATTCAACCATTAGGTATTGCAAGTAAAAGCGAGAATAATAAATAAATACAAAGTAGTTCTATTCCGTTATCCATGCCCTTCATTCATAGTATCGTTTGCAAAGCAAACGTCTATGGCTTTGAGTCATGGGTAAACGAAGCAATGAATGCATTTCGGACTTACTACTCCACTTCAACTGATGAGTAACACTATGATTCGACATTGGACAATGCATAGCAAACAGAATATGCTGTGCTAAACCTCGTGATTTGGCTAATGATTCGTCATAGCCATGCGTATAATATGCTTCTTTTCACGTACTATAGTGCAACGAGAGACAATATGGAATTGGGTCAGCTGTTCCATCTTGTTCCAAGTTTTTACAAATTCACATCACGGATGGTTGCTTAGCCCAACACTATCACAGATTTCAATAAAAAAGTTCCGCTATCCCTATAAGATACTATTCTTCCACAGTCAAATTTAAAAACTTGCTTGAAAGATGCTCGACGTGAAGGAAACAGCTCATTCAAAAAAAGAAAAAATATGCTCGAGAAGCAATTTCAGTACATCAATGGGGTGACTAATTCTAATTTTATATAACTCTCTCTGGTAGCATTACAGTTGTCCATGATGTGATCTTTCACAGCAAGCCTAATGATTTGCATATCTCATTGCTGCAAACGTATGATTTAAATTTTTCTTAAATTGCTTGTTTTCTTCAAGGTATTTACATTTTTGGTAGCCAATAGTATAGTTTCTGAATAACTAATTGAAAATAACAGTTTGATTCAGCCTGGTTTCTGCTTACCTGGCTTCATCTAACTTTCTCTATATTCAACAATTTTTACTTAATTTGTCAATCTCACCCAAATGCGACTCGCTTATGACTTTGAGTATAATATTGTAATCTCATGTATATGCATCTTAAAACACTCTTACCTAATGAATATATTGATACATTTTATTATATTTTGTATGCTGCTACATCATGGTATTAAAAATGAATGACTCGGAAAGAATTGTCTTCACTCTCTCAGCTTATAGTGAATAATTTTATAAAGCCTAAAGTTCTTGCTTCCTTTATATTTGCATTAATTTTCATAAATTTATAAATTCAATTTCACATCATTGTTATCACAATATGTAATTTTTTTTTAATTTTTGACAGTGTAATTTATTAAAATTTATAAATGTATTCTTAAAAATTACTCAATTTTACTATTTCCGAAAAATACGATGCTTGATCAAAGTACACTGACATTTTTATGAGTATGCTTTATGAAAGTATACTGACATTCACTGGTGTAAAACAAAAACGTGTTTTAGTACTTGGGACAGCTATGATTTTACAGAGTAAAATAGTAGTTACAAAGTTATTATATCCTCACGAGAGCTTGAATACATAATTATTATATAATAGTTAGCGTAATAAATAGCTATTACAGCTGTTATTTAAATATTAAACCAAATTTAAATTTTAATTACTCTCTATTCCTTTAACTTGTTAATTAAACTTTGCTTACATTATTATTGTAAACTAATTAAAATTTAAAGTAAATATTTCTCATATATTTATATTGAAATGTTTAATTTTTTAATATTGACTCTCTGAAATCATTATAAAATTTCTATGTTTAATCAAATCAAAATGATTTTTATAATTTATATTTATTGTATTAAACTCACATTTTTAAGAATTTTTATTAATTTCAAATAAATATTTAGTTTTTAAAGCACGTTTGTGTAAACAAGAAAAGTTGTCCGAAAATATTTCTTTAACTAGTTAAAAAAATATAAATATTTAATATATAATAACATGCATCACTATTTGTGTATATTTTACTGAATAAATCAGACCAAGGACAGGATAATCACCATTTAATATGATAATTCAAAGCAAAGTAAAGTTACATAACAATGACAATTTTATAGATAAAATTCCAGTTTAGTAAAATTAAATTAAATAGTTATATACAGTCAAATATCATTTAACTAACTTGATTTACATGACATTTGATCATCATTGGCTCCAGTTAGAAATGTACTTTGAAGAACATTTCAGTACACATAGCTATAAAACACATTTCTACTTATAAATAGCATGAAAATTAATCATAAGAATCATATACATAATTTGTCTTGCACCTAAATATTTGAAAGATACTTACAGTTTTTAAGAGATAAAGCTTTAAAAAAAACAATGAATAATCGTAATAACGACATATCAACACAATTTAAGAAAAAAAAATATCAAAAATATATTATGTAAGAAAAAAACAGTTTTCATGATATAAGGTAGGCCGACTTATTAAATTTCTGGGTATCATTATAAAAATTTTCATTTAAATCTAGTAAAAAATAATCTAAATAAAAATATTTAAATTATATATAACTCTAAAACATTTATTTATAAATTAGTTAATTTTAGAAATTAATATTTGTTACATATAGGATGCTTTTAGTTGATAAAAAAATCAATAACAGTTTTATAAAATTTGATATATCATCATGCAATAAATTTACAATAACTCGTATCCAAAGAATGCTAATTAAAATTCTTATCAAAATAAATTCTTTGTTAAATCCTATCATTAATGCATGTAATATTCTTCTACATATTTATTGATATCATGATGATATTTAAAATTCAATGCTTATTAGATCTCAAGATTAAGAGCATTCTTTAAAATAAATGTTTTCTTACTTGAAACAATCAGTGCATTCAAAACGATGCAGAATATGCTAATGGAATCCCATTTAGATCAACATTTGTTTTAAAACATCAAAGATATGTTCACATTATTAAAAACAATGACTGTAATAATCTTTTGTGCATAAATCTAATCAAGAAAATTTGATTCTGAAAATAATAAAATGTAGTCTGTCCTGACATAATTTTAATAAGAGTATAAAGTATTGGAAATTAAAAACCGACTAGTTTAAAAAATTAAAGGTTGAAATTAAAATATAAAAGAACAAATTAAATTAAAATTTTAAAACTTGTTTAAAATGACATTAAGAAATCTTGTTGGCCAAAAATTATTTTTTATGTGGTTATCTCAATGTATAACCTCATTATGAAATTAGAAAATCTGAATTTTATATAAAAAAGCAAATGAATTTAACTTTATTTACTTCATTTAATTTTATTTCATTTAATCAATATTAAAAGTATTGTACTTTTTATAAAAACAAATTTACATTATTAAATCATAAGCAAAAAATTCAAATTTCTGATAATATGTGGAGGTGTTTTAATTAATAATACGTTATGCTAAGATGTTAATGGTTACAATTATTAATAATTTGTAATCAATACCATCTCAACATAATATAGCATATTTTTAAAAATTAATTAAACAACTTTAACCATTTTTTTCTAAAACTTTTTCATTCTATTTTATTCGATAAATATTCAGTCTAACTTTTTATCCCTTTTAAGCTGAATAAATGAAAAATGCATTAAAATTATCATATGTATTTGCCATAAATATATTTGAGAAGTCATACCTTTAAAAACCAGAGTGTAATCTTAAATCACATGATCTTCATATAAGTTAGTATAGCACCATTGATATAAGATATTAAAAAAAATTAACCCACTTAAAGTAAGTAGTAAGTTCCGTTTTAAATTTGAAAAATAAATTCAAATTGCATTTTACATTTCTGAATTTTGGTGAAGTATTTTATTAGTATTGTAATATTTTATTTATGCTGTAGAATTATAGCTTTTTTTCGTATAGCGTAGTTCTTTCAGTTGAAATAAAAAAATTAGATTGCGCAAAATAAGTTTAAAATGTAAAATAGAAAATAAATTGCTTTTGTCTAAACTTTATTTTACTGAATTGTATTATTTATTAAAACTGAATTAAGCAGATTTGTGTAATTTACTTAATTTTGGAAAATACATTATTAATGAAATCAATAATAGAGTAACACTGTTACAATACGAATAAATTTTATTAAAATCTGATATGATTATTTACATATTATTTACAGCAGTAAGTAAAAAAAAATATTTATTTCATTTGGCATATTAATAATTTGCAAATTTTGCTTAGTAAGACTTAAATATTTTAAAATGAAACAGTAAAAGAGCAAATACCACAGCCGAAAATATAAATTTAAGATCTATATCTAATTTGCCAAAATCAAAATAAAAGAAATAATATATCTATTCAAAGAACACACATTAATTAATATTAACTTCTAAAACATTTTTACCACGTTTAAGATTAAAGTTATAAGTTTTCATATATATAAGTACTCTTTAGTTATGATATATACATGATGATTTTTATATTACACATTAAGCAGGTCTTTCCGTACGTTCTTGCATATTTGATAAGTGATGGGCAATTCAAGATCCTCATGAATTGTTAAACCGAAAAGTAAATGATGATTAAATATGATAAAGTATTCAATCATCTATTACTTAATTTAAATTACACTACGAAAATCTACATTAAAATTATCATTCAGTGCTAGATAATATAAAATGTGATATACAGGAAATTGACACAAAACGTTAAAAACTCTATCTACCATTGAGACAAACAACAAATTCAACTTTTGTGTTTGATCTCAGTTCTTTGGCACATAACATTCACTCTCATCATTTTGTTTATGAGCGTGTGTGACTATTTATCTACTTCCCTACTGTGCAAGTGCTTTTCTACGTCAGAGTGCATTTCTAATCTACAAGTGCAAAATTGTATTTACAAATATGTACAAAGTGTCTAAATACACACTTTTAAGCTCTGAAAATGATTTTAAAGGTATGAAGACTCAAA
>JAPDSC010062853.1:122301-157943 GCA_026290005.1 Latrodectus geometricus | reverse complement strand
TTTAAAATCATTTAAGAATTATAATGTATTATTTTTAAGGAATAAATCAAAAATTATCGATACATATATTTTCTTATTACCCCAAATTTCAGAGAAAATAAAATTCGAGTTTATATTTTTCAATATCTTTAAGCATTTTTTTTTTTATTTTCATATTACAATTGTCTATTGAAATTGCTTAAATGTTACTAAATTCAAATCGAAGCTTTAATTTTATTTCTAAAATAAATTACTAAAAAATTAAATTAAAATAAATTTCTTCAAAATTGTTACGTTATACAGCTTGAATATTATTTGATAGAAAAGCATATACCCAAAAATTTTATTATCCGAAGGGGGATAAGCAAGTTTGATTCTAATCTGTCTTACATTACTATGATTATTATTAAATTTAATTACACTCTTTATTTTCATTTATGACTATTTATAATTAAATGTTTTCCAATATAATTTATTATTTTTGATTAATATATTTGAATAAATGATTTCCAATATTTTATCCAATAAATGATAAATTGAAAAAAAAAGTTTTTTTTTTTTCTAATTTAATATATTTACTACGTTGATTAAAAAAAATAAATAATTTCCTTTACATATTTTTCTTTTTAAGTTTATCAAATCATTTGAATAAGGATTTAATTTTTTATAACTATATATATATATATGTAAATATGGAAAATTATGTATGAATAATGCTTAAAAAATATCATATATGCAGACTTAAATTAATTGCTCTTTTTTTTTTAATCAGAATAGTATTTAAAACAATTTTTATTTACTTCTGAATAATTTGTTACGTTTGTATTTATTCATAATTAAAGGAATGAATCTATATTACAAATCTATTCATAGAGGGATCATGATATATTAATTAATTTCCCTCTAAATATATTGAGAAATAAATCATTTTGAAATAACAGCAATCTACATAAAAAATTTCTTTAAATGTTAAATATCGTGTATAACATTAAAATACTAAGTTCATCAGTAAGAAAAATCACAATAGACATATTGAAAATGATAGATATTTTCCACTTGATAAAAGATATCAATGCTTTATCATGTTGTTTAAGGACTGCATCTCATAAAGACGAGAAATAACGGAAAATATTGGATTGCTCCATTTATTTATCAGACCGTTATGGTTAATTCCGTCATCTAGAAATAGTTTTAAGTATTTCCATCAGAACTACCTTACTGAATACAAATAAATTGCTGATGCACTGAATATATGGCTAATGCACTGATAAAAATATATGATGCACAAAGAAAACAAAAGCTATAATATCTTTATAACAATTAAATATGCGCTGATTTAAAAATGAGTGCTGAAAAGGAGAATAATACCGTTTCATATTTGACAATATTAGAATGTATTTTACTAATCTTAGTTACAATAATGTAATCATATAATTTATTGTGCATAAAATTATTGTGCATCAAATTTTAAATTTTCTTAAGCAAATTTGACTGCATTAATAATAATATTTTAATGTGATTAATGTAAAAGTTTTTAAACTAGATTTAATTATTTTTAATTAAATTAAATTAAATTTGCTTATAATTATTAATTTAATTAAGATTTTAAATTAAAAAAATTGAGTATGCTAAAATTAATGTCTTATAAAATATTAATAAATAATTAATTCAATAACATAAATTAATGCAGGAAAAAAAATCATTCGTGAATGTGCAAAATAATAAATGAAAAATGTGACTTATTGATAGAAATCTCTTGTTTACAAAAATTAGTTAATTTATGTGATGGGATATTACGAGTAATAAGCAAATCATTAAATCTATTATATTATTGTTTTTTTTTAATACTGGTTTAGTCTTTTGTTTTCCCATACATTTTTCTGTCCTAAATTTATGAATAATGATATAAATCCAATTTATCTTACAAAATAAATGATTGATTTATTTTAAACACAATCAGTTGTTCTTGCTTACATTTCAAATTAAGTAGAAGAAACTACAAGAATCACACACCAGTCCATCTATGCATTAGCTAAAAAGTTACTTTAAATATAATAATAACTGAAATTTTAATGCAATAAAATCATTATTTTACTATATTAAAGTTTGAATTATTATTAGCAAGTGTTGGTTTTTCATTTTTCCAATAAAAAAACTGCATAACTTACATATTACAAACTCAAAATCTTTGTACGTAAACAACAAGTTCTTTCAAATATTTAGGTGCTTTCAACATATCCGAATAATTTAATTACAATACACACAAAAGCATTTTATAAATAAATATATGGAAAATATTAAACATTTAAGCATCTATGACACACTAAAGAAATCAATTTACTTCAATTATTAATTATTTAAATGTAATTAACTTCATTGTCAATAATTTTAAAAGTGAAATGAATAAAAAATCACCTTATGTGAAGTTATTAACTTACGTATTCCAAGACATGATTTATCAATTAATTTAATTGAAATGTAAAAAAAATGTTTTAAATTTATACACCACATCTATATAAATATATTTACAAATAGACACCAATTTCAGCATTTTATTCATTTAGAGTATTTCGATATACATTATAAAAGACTTAAATTATCAAATTTGAGATTTCAAAACTGGATATTGAGTATAGAAAAAGAAAACAAATTACGTTAAAACTAATAAAAATTACATAAAAAAAATTATTTTCTTTCGAATATAATTTAAATAAGCTTTTACGGAATTATTAAAATTACTGATATTACATGTAAAATGCAGGAAATAGATTTTGGAGTAGGTTTGTTCAATAAAGCTTTAAATATTTTCCAATAACCGAATTTTGAAAGAATTCGATATAATTTCGGAAACCAATACATCTATGAGAATACGCCGAAAAATATTTATTTCAAGACAAATGGTGAATTCCTTTAATTTGTACCCTCGAGTACTTTAACGAGTACTCGAGAAAAATGTGTAGCGATAATTTACATTAAGGTGCACTTTATTGAAAATCTATAAATATTAAGTGTAAATATTTCTAATTTGATGCAGGTAACTTTTTGTAAAAAAACAAAAGACATTTGAGAATGTAAAATAAAAGGAAATTGTTCAGTTTTATCTTTTATTTTACTCAAAATTTCGATTTTGTTTACTATTTTGAAGCTCTGGACATTTAAGAATATTTCTTTAGAAAGCAATATGTTAAAGGATTTGATGGCAAATAGTGCCAAATCTTAAAATGCATACATCTTGTTTTCGATTAAAAATAATTGCAGCTTAAATTTGTGTTAAATATGAATTTTGAAAATATCAAAAAAATATTATTTTATAAAGAAAATTAATGTGAAACTTTTAAAAAAATCCATAAAGAATAAGTTATGTAATAGTAAACACTCAAGTCATAAAGGAATGCCAAATATAATAAATTTGTCGTATTTCCCTTTTGTAGTAATAGAAATAAGAAAATTTTGTTTCTAAAACTTGTAATAAATTTTCATGTTATTTTTGATTAATTATCTTTCCTCTGACAATATTTATTAAAATATGATTTACACTCGAATATCGTTTATGAAGATAAATGTTGATTCCATTTCGAGAAAGAACAGAATATACTGAAGTAATATTTTCGTAAAATTAATCACCATAGTCGCAAAAGAATATAGTAATTATTTAGAAAAATCTACATCAATACTGATATTCTTTATCATTGTCTTGTATGCACAAACATTCAATGCATCGCGAAAACTAAATTATCTGCTACATAAATTTAGAAAGCTTATTTATTCACAAATAATTTATTTTTAAAAGACATTGTTTTAGAAAACGAGAATAATTTACAGTAATTTATTGTATTTTGATTAATAAACGAATATCCATGGAAATGCTTAAAGCAACGAGACCGAACAAACAGAAATTATACATCGAGCGAAGAACTGACTGCGTATTTGCCATTGCTTCGTTATACAATGTGCAAAACATAAATATCAATGTGAAACGTGTGATACAATTTCCAGTAATGAACAACAGGTGTTTTTACTAAGATTCTAGAGACCTACATGTCCAGTGTACAATGGACATGGCGTAGCTGCCAAGTAAGGGCCGACAGGTGGGGAGGGACAAGAACAAGGATCGAAATATTTTTAGCACAATATACCAACAGTCATAGATCATGCAACATGGAATCCTTCGATGGGTATCCTGTCATCGTACAGGGAAGGAGCCTGCAAAATGATACCGCATGTTCCTACCATCGTAGCTATAGTAAAGATCCATAGAAACAGGCGGTCTAGCACCATTGCTACATATTTCCAATCTTCAATTACCTGGAATTCAGAACAATTTATATGATTTCTTTTGATTACAGACTCGGTTAGACAAAATGCTTTTAGAGGGTTATTATTTTTTTATATAATAGTTTTATGAATATGGTTTACTTTATATTATAGTAAACTCATTTTAAATTATAATGACAATATTTTTTGAATAAGTTAACTAATATACTTACCTACTATGGAAAACTTTATATAAAAATTCTTAAAACTTATTCGCCAATTATGAAATAAATCCGTGATTTGTTTATGGAAGTGATATCCTACACCCATGAATGGTAATTATTATATGACTAAGCACAACATATAGCTATTTAAGTTATTTTGTAGTTTACACTCAAATAGCATTTAATGAAGATTATTAATGGTTGAATGGACTATTATTAGATAGCATAATAATTTCTTTTTGTAAAAAGGTATGAAAAACAAATTCTTTTTTCTGGTAAAGTGTATAACACGTACAAGTATGATTAGATTTACGTTTTTCATTCGTAGACCTTTTTAATTTCACCTCTTGTTTACGAATTTTGTGAACAAAATGCACAAATTTAAAAATTATATTAGTGGAAATTTTACCAGGTGTAATGCAAATATTTCATTCGAATAGAAAAAATGTTGAATTTTGCATATTGTTCCTTCGAAATACAGATAACTCTTGGTATTTGCGACAATCTGCCATGCTCTTCGATTTGATTTCAGTGTGATACTTGTGAACAAAATTTGTTTTACTATTAGAGGAGTATATTCGTTCTTTTCTTTAATGGAGAATGTAACTTTGCGACAATACTGGTACATTATTTTTACCAGTGGTTTCGCCATTATCGAAAAAAAAGAACAATACATTTTCCGTTAATTTTCAAGTTAAATAACTACGATTCTTATAAAAATTATTATTCACAGGGATAGCTATAGTAAAATTATTTTTAATCTTCTAAAACCTTAAGCTGGTTGAATAAATTTAAAATTATTTTGTATGCTTTGCTCTTCCTTAGCTGAAATAATTTTAAATACAAAAAGTACATTACAAAAAGGCATTTTTTAGTTCTCAGATCTAAAAGCTAGTTTTGGAATCGTGCTTAAGATATATTTTAAAATTCTATATCAAATTGAAATTTAATTAAAAAATATTTTCTTCTTTATAGTTAGAATAATCACTTTATAGTTTCTCTCCAGATTGTTATTTGTTTATCGATTATTTCTGTAAACTTATTTTTATTTTCTATTTAAAAATAATAGAAAATCAGAAAAGTGATAATTTACCCATTTATAATAATATAAAACTTTTATTTTCTTCTGTCAGTTGAATTTCATGATTGTAAAACGCCATCTTGTTTTTAAAATATTGAAACAAAATAAATTATCCACATTTTATCTGTATTAAGAAATAGTAAATTACATCATAAAATGTGAATGCAAAATACAACTAGAAATAAGAGAAGAAATTGTAATACTTTTATTATAAAATAAGAAAAAATATGTTTTTGAAAATACGAGTAAAAATAGTACTTACCTGTTAAAATTATACCCCCTTTAATTCTAAATGTTTATATTCTGAATTTTATAATATTTTTAATTACAAACACATTATTATAATTAAAAATGTTAAGATAGTGTTATTTAGATTGCTGTTTTTGTTTTTAATTAGATTTTCGTCAATAAATACTTCAACTATTTTCTAATGTAATTGTTTCTGTTAATACTTTCAATTTATTATTTGTTTTAAATAAAAGCCATAGTAATTTATAAAATTTTCATTTTAAAAATTATGAAAATTAAATACTTACACTTTCTTCTTCATCTTCTTTTCTGATGTGTTCAGCAATGAAAAGAATACTTTCAATAGCCTTTTGAGTCTCTGGAGCATATGGTTTGTGACGAGGACCACCATTGCCTATCATCATGGGCTCAGGTTCCAAGCCAATATCTTCTACACCACTAGGACGACCATAGCTCACGTGTAAGTTGTCGAGAGGTGGAACAACTGGAGGACCATTACCCTCCTCTCTCTGCCTCCTCAACTCAACTCCGTTACACCCTCTCACTGAGAACTTAGCCGGGTCTGCCAGTTCATCATCAGAGGCATACATGGGTCTTCTCATTAGTAGAAGTCGTGGCATTATGTGAATGAACACCCTCCTCACCCAGGGTGACATTTGATGAGTGGAGGAGGACCTGAAATGAACATTGAGCACACCCACGGTCACAGATATGGACAACGTCACAAGGATCATGGTGAACAGCAAGTACTTGCCCAACAGCGGTACTGCTAGTGAGGTGGGAGGAATAATCTCCGCCAGAAGCAAGAAGAACACAGTGAGGGACACCAAGATGGAGATGCATAGGGTGACTTTCTCGCCACTGTCAGATGGTAGGTAGAAGACAAGGACAGTCAAGAATGATATGCCCACGCAAGGAATGATGAGATTGACTGTGTAGAACAGTGTCTTCCGACGCATTGTGATGTTAAATGTGATGTCTGGGTAAGGTTCCACGCAGCAGTCGTAGTATTCTTCGTTGTATTTGGCTGGAACAAGAAGGATGTCCCATTCTACGCTTTTATAAAACTCGCTCATGTCAATTCCGAGGGGTACAACTGTTGATCCTTCTTCTTGTTTCACATGATGTAAATCCACCTGTTGCAAAAATAAATTGAATAGAGATAATCACTTACAAGCTGTTTTAGTCTATATATCTTTAGCCCAAATAAATTCATCAAGTAACAGAAATTAATTTTCAATATAATTTAATTTAAAATGGAATTTAAAATTAAAACGATTTACAATGAAATTTCTTTTATACCAAAAAATAATTTTTATCGAATATTTAATCAAAAAAATAATTTCACTAATAGAATTTATCAGAATAAGAACTATCCAGTTTATGCTTTTAACACTTAATCAATGGAAATACTCAATTTTGCAAGTTCTAACCTCTTCAGTTTTAACTACTCCTCTCATTCTTTTCATTTATTGTATAAAAAACATACAAAAGGCTATATACCACACTGTTTCGCATGTTTTGATACTAAAAATCGTTATAATGAATCCTTTATTAATTAAAGAAGAAACTAAATGCTGCACAAAAACTCATCGGTGAAAAATGCAAATGAAATGTACATTCAAGCTCTACCTCTATTTAGCACTTCAATAGGTTTTTTTTATAGTAACTCAGTTGCACTTATAGAGAGAGACATGAATAACTTTTCATAGGTGTTGTACTCCAGAAAGCTTTCCTGTATCTAGCCTAAGTTTGGCTCTAACAGTTAATACTAGCAGTTGGGAGGGAATCTTCTGAATTTAGAACCAGAGTACAAATAGAATGCCCCTGAATACTTAGCCTACCACGCCCAGAAATATCATTTTACTAAGAGGATATTGCGCGTACGAAATATTTTATCTGCCTCAGCCGTCTTTAGTGAATGAGACGGAGATTCGGTTTAGCCGGAATTCGAACTCAGTATCTTCCAATCATGAGAAGGATGCAATAATCAACCAGGCCGCCATGACCAGAATTTTTATGGTAACGGACTATTAAATTTATTACATGTGTGAAGAGTTCAATGTACTACATATTTAAACTGAATAGAGAAAAAGATAAAAAGCTGATTTTAAATATAATGAAGTTTATAATGGGAGTTTCAATTATTCATAATATGGGTATCAAAATAAAAAATGTCTGATAAAGTAATTTACACCAATATTTTTTAAAAATTGTTTAATTATTTAAAAATTATATATATATATATATATATATATATATATGCATGCTTGAAAGATTTGTTGGCTATAAACTTTTACCACTTCCTACAAATTTATACTGTAAAAAAGAATGAGTTTATTATGTATTACAATGGAATTGCATTATTATATGCATAAATACTATGTGAATCAAGTTGAGAAATAGGATTTCTTGACAGCAAATACGCTTCTTTCTTAAGAAATAAATTATTTATATATAGCTTACCACACACACACATACATCCTTCATAATATTTATTTTTTAAACATTTGTTTTTAAAATTGTATTTATTTTTCAATATAAATAATTCTTAAATATTTGCTTTTCAAAATTTTTTATTCGGCATTAAATTACTGCGTTAAAAACATTTAAACCTATTTCCTGGTTTTTAACTTATAATTTGGTATTTTATATGCATCTTTACAATTCATTTATCTACTATCTTGATCCTTATAACTTTAAGCAAAGCATCAAGAACACGCTTTAAATATTAAATGGCCCTATTTTCATAAACTAGATTAAAACTAAAATGATCGATCTTTCAAAGTTTTTGACTTTAGATAATGTAATTTGTTTCTCGGAAAGAGTAAGAAGTCTTCTTAAATTTATATAATGCACATGTATTTAAAATTTATTTTTTATTCAATTTTATTACAATTTATTTTTAAGTTAAGTATTTCTTGAACTTTGAATAAAATAATGACTTAGTTAATATATTAAATATTCTTTAGCAACAAAATACAAACTCTCTTTGATCTTAAGAAATATTAAACTTATCTCCATTTAAATTATGTTACATTACAAAAAAAAAAAAAAATACAAGAACACTTTAAAATTTTTAAAATTTTTGATAAATAAAATAATCTTTTGAGAGTAAAATAATTACTTAACAGTTTATTTATAATCTTTTTTTTATGTTAATGATAAACAGTTTTAAGTTATTTTACTCGTAAGAATATTATTTTAAAATAGTTCATGATAAAATTATATAATGCATATTTACCTGGTAATTACTTGATATAAACATACAAGCAAAATAAATTGTAAATAACTAATTTATTTAAGTAGCACGATTAAAATCTCGTTTAAAAAATCATTTGAATCTTTACTTGTTACTAGACATATAACTTACAAAATTAATTGTACTCTAAAAATTTTGTAATTTTTATAATAAATGCTTAATTTTATTTGAAAATAACAATTAGATTTAGATAAAATTAAATTTGATGTTGCTCCACTTTGCGTTTATAAGATTATTAACCATTAATCATTCAGTTGTTCTAACAATCTAGAAAATGAGGGATACTTTTAACATGTTCTGCTGGTTAAAGTCATTAACAAAGTGTCAAAACGTACATTTATTTAGATTTTACATCTCATTTAAGATTACCGTCTTTAAGATAGTGAAAACGCGTGAATAGAGCAATCATTGCTGAACATAAAAGGATCTTGAAACTTCTGAATGACAATGCGCGTTTAACTAGCCAAACAGAGCTCGGATGTTTGAAATTCCACTTGAGGTCCTTAAGTACCGAGCTTCGTTACCAAAAGCAAAGAGATCCGTTATCCTGTTTCATCAATGGTTGCGGAGGAAATGCCATCAGTATTGAGAACAACTGCGGGACACTTTACTCAATCATTTACAACACAGAGTGATTTGTTCCTGATATAATTAATAGTCTCTCTTTCTGGAGATGTGAGCAGAGGAAACTTTAAATTAGTCCGGAAACTGATTTCCTTTCGCGCAAGAGAATAAATTCGTTCCGATTCCAAAATCCGGCTCCTAAGCAGCTCTGAAGCCCATAGATTGCCGGATTTCTCCGATGACATGTCCTAACGATGCATATCCAGTCATTTGTCACAGCCACTTATTGTCTTCCCTGGCAGGGTGTGGAAAATGGGCTCGACGCTTCTCAACACCAGAGATCTTGGCAGAATCCATTGCTATTCTTTACTTCGGAAACTTTTTCCTGTCTTCCTTTGTTTTGTTCTTTTCTCTTCCTACGCTGCATTGTTGTACATTATTATTTTTTGTGCGCCTTGACGTTGAAAGAGGGAGTTTCTTTATTTATGGCCGCATCTCTGAACGTTTGATAGCAACTTTATTTTCTACCAATCTAAAGGACGGTTGTGCTGGATGTATGCGCCTCTTGACGAAATGGGAAGCTTCGGTTGTTTTGTAAAAGGAAGAAATAAGAAATTTCTTCTTGGTTTTTCCTCCCACGTGCTGCGTTGCTATTTTGTTTTACTTTCGGTATATTCAATTTTTTTCACTTCATCTAGTATGCGCATTTAAATGCAGTTCATTTAGAATTTAGATTCCCTTTATTACTTCACTTTCTTAGGAAGTAACTTCCTTTGCTGACGTTTTCAATGCATTACAAGAGATAGCGTTAATGAAAGTTTCTTCTACCCAGCTAGATTAAATTTATGATCACTCACTTGCGGGACAAGAAAATCACTATTCTTATTTTCGTGATTTGCAAACTAAATCCATTGCTTCAGTAAAATTACCTGATTTTCAGTATCAAAACTTTTGATTTTATTGTACTTAATGTAGTATAAGAAGATTATTATGTAATATAAGAAATTTAACTGAAAAATGAAAAGTAATAAATTTTACAATAACATATTCCTGTAATATTTGAATATATTATACATTTTACTATAATTCATTTATTTGTATAAATTTTTCATGAATATAAACATGCATAAATTCTTATATTTATGCATTTTTATGTGCTTTAAATTTCAAGAGTTAAATTATATTCACTGTTATATAAATATAGATATATTTGATTGCTTGTAATACCATATATACATATAAAAGCACCTACAACGTATAATTTTTTCAGTAAAAGGTTCATAATAAGTCATGTTCATAAGACTCAACAGAAACAAAGAAGATTTAAAGCCTTATGCCACCAGATTTACTAGTTCAAAACAGATTCATAATTTATTTCTATCTCTTCATAAGCAATCAAATTTGATTTGGATAGTCACACTTTCTGTTTATTTTCGAAATTATATTCATCAAAGACAAACAATTTTGTTAGTTTATGAAGTGAATCTCCTTTAAATAATTATAACAGGATTAATACAAATATTTTGTAAAAAATATAATTTAAAGATAAGTAGCAAAAAATATAACTAACATAATTGTAAACATGTTAGAATAAAATTAATTAATTCCAATTTAAAACATTAAGAAATGCTTTTAGTCATAAATGATTTAAAACACGATGTTTAAAGTCATTATGCTTCAATATAGAGATGGGTTATAGTATTTTTTATGTTCTATCAGGGAATACTGTAATATCTTTTAATATCCTATCTTATTGAATTTCAAATGGAGACTGATTACTTTAAAATATAAACTCAGTATATTGTGCATTTTATTTATAAGAAAATATAAAATTAACTATAATTTATATCTATAAGAAATTAGTTAAAATATTATATTTACAATCAAATTTTAATAAATCACAATTTAAGTGTCATATTGAATAAGATACTTACATGAAAATTTTATTATGATTGCCTCTTTATAAAATATTTTTGAATCAATCAAATTGTAAAAATCCATGCACGATATATTGTAAAACGAAAAATTGTAAATATTGCACAAAGTTTTCAGTTTCTTATTTCTAATCAATTAATTGTTTTTAAGCAAACATCAGAGTAAGATTATTTTCATAAAGTGGATGTTTACAGAAATGCTGTGGAATCACTATGTTGTAAATATTTTTTCGCAATAATTAGAAGATCACTCATAAGTAGATCTTCTAGAGTTTGATCCTTCAACCTTAAAGAAATACCACAAAAACAATGTTCATTGTCTTAACATTTTGTCGCAAGGAAATTGCCCAAGTAGAAAATTCTTTTTAGTGTTTCGTAATGGTAATATTCCCCTAAAACATAATTTCTTTCAAAAGAATTGAAGAAAAAATGTTAAGGAATTTCGCATGTTTTAGAAATACAAAAGTTCTATTTACATTTTCTAAAAGTTAGATTTTCTTTTAGTATTATTATTTTTTTTCTGAATTCATCAAGAGGCAATTTATCAATTGCAAATTTTAATGTATTTAAATGTTGCCAGCATATTTTGCCAATTTTAAGTAAGAAATTCGGAACATGCATTTTGAAAATATGCAAAACTGTAAGAATTAGTCACGCAACAAAGGCCGGCCAAAAATCAAACCCAACTGCTAAATTCCCACACTCATGAAAACTAGTTTCGTTAATAATAAAATATTAGATTTTTTCAGAATGTTGGCACAGATTATATCTGCAATGTAAAAAATAGTGTCATTTTTTACAGGTTATCCTTAAATTAATAACAGCCGTGTAATACATAAGGCGCTCAAGATAATTACAGCAATTAATCAGAACCACTAACGAAACAGGAAATTACTTCAGAACTTTGGACCATTTTATAACACCCACGAAATAGCTTTATTGTTTGTTCTTTTTCCACTCATTGCTTTTTCTCCCTTCCCTTAATAATGAATGCTTAAAATGAGGAAAAAAAAATAATTTGGAAATTGCATTTGCTTTGCAATCAGATTTGCCATTTATCTTTCGGGCCAAATACAATGAATCCCCACGCACAAAACTTGAAGGGATTTATTTGATGAAAATTACTTTTTTTTTTTTAATAATGTAATCAATAATATAAATGTCTCCTTAAAAATCATTTCCTAATTGAAGTGAATCTTTTTTTTTTTAATCATTAAAGTGATATAAGCAAATTTTCATTTATAGACCCAAAAATTAATGAATAAATGCGTTGAAAATTACTAAATTTCTCATCCGGCCAACGAATTATTTTTTTAATTATATAAATTACTTTCCATACTCAATTATTTCTTTATTATATCTAAAGGAAGATTGTAGCTATTTTACAGAACTGAAGATAGATTTTCAATCGATTGGTGCTTATATAATCTGATTAATTGATATGAATCCATGTTGAAGCCTACGGTAATCTGAAGTTATCTGCTTATTTAAATAACAGCTTTTAATGAATTATGCGTCAACAGTTTGAGCAACAAAAGATATAAAAAGCCGGGATCATCATCAGTGAAAAACACATATAATGATATTTTTTTAATTTAAACAAAATTGCTTTTTCTGTAATCTCAGCAAGACTGATTATTTGTCGAAAGGAAGTCTGTTCTAAAATCGCATACCTCAGCATGGCGCTCAGTTTATCAAGATAGCTTGAAGCACTATTTCTTTTAATTAGAAATGCATCCACTTAACACAAAATGAATTAATTGCTGTGAAATCAGCAATATTTTGAGCAATTCATGAGGAGATTAATAAAATCTTTCTTTATTTTTGCATAAAACGCCTGATGAAGCATTCTGAAATCCAGAAGATTGCTGTTCATCTTAGAGCTGCTCCAAAACATGTTTTTCCTAGATATTCTCTCATTCATTTTTATCATTTCAGAGGATTAGCATGATAAAATGTGCAAAGTAAATATTTTTTATTACATATTGCCAACGATTAATTTCAAATGTGTGAAAAATATAAAAATGAAAAGCATTATAAAAATGTTTCGATTATTTTAATTTTTTTTTCCTTGGAAAAATATAAATGAAATCACTTTCTATGCAATATAATAAACTTGAAAAATTTAAAACTTAGTTTTGCAGAAACTGTGGAAGTATAAACGCTGACTGGTCAACGAGGCGTGTAATAGATTTTATGTTTAAAAACATTGTTGCTAATTTTATTATGTTGAGAAAAGAAAAACACTTTAACATTGATACTGTGGTTAATATGGTATTGTAACGGAATTAATTTGTCATACTGTTAGTGGCAACAAGAATTAAATTGCTGTTGAGTGGCAACAAGGGAAACAAATTGGGATTCAAATTCCGGTTGGCATGAAGAGAGACACTGAAATGCATTGCTTCTGAACGAAATGTTAACTTTGGTGTTCTGTCTGCTCTTATGAATTTTTAACTGTTCTCGTTTTGTGCTCCCTTACTAAAAGTAATGTAATAAATTTTTAGAGGTAGCCGGACTTAATTTTATTCTAAGAATGGTTATATTAGGAATCGGAATCATTCCGAATACTAGTATTTTTCACAAGTACCTCCAATCTCCACAGAAAATATAGAAGTTTTGAATACATTTATGAAATATTCAAAACATTTCTAATTCTGTACAGTAAAGGAAATTAATAAGAGTTAGTGAATAATTTAAAATTAAAATTTGCAAGTTAAAATGAGAATCGAAAATAATCTTACTCTGAAATTATCAGTACTTTCAAATTGAGATTAAGAAAAAATTATTCAAAATTTTTATCGAATTCATGTTTTGATAAAAAAAAAAAAATAATAATTATCTAAAGGAGCACGAAATGAAAAATAATTTATTTATCTAATGACTAGTTTTTAATTAAAATTAAATAAAATATGTAAAATTAACATCATGCACTTATAAATATGAACATTTTAAAACCCAGTCATTCAGAAAAAAAAGAATTATTATTTTAAAATAGTTAATGTGACCTGATATTTAAATATTAAATCTTGTGCAGGACTTAGCATATTTTTAGATTCCTAAGTTTAATTACCCGACATTGGTTTTAAATTATTATAAATATTAATTTTCGTAATGTATTAAAGAAATTAACCGAAATACATATTAATTTATTAAAATAAGTTTACATTAGACTCATTGCAATAGATAATTGCTTGATATTCATAATTTTTTTTCAAGTGAAATTTAAATAAAATTCCATCAAAAATATTCTGATTTCAGTTTTAAATGAATTTTTAATAAGTTATGAAACCATTTCGTGTGCATTCAATAAGCACATTCTATTTTCATTATTGATGCAAAAATATAATTTAGGTTAATTTGTATTTCCACTCGGGAATTTAAATCGAAAATGAAATTCTTTGAGTGAAATTAATTTATATATAATTAAACACAATAGTTTATTTTTATTTACAATAAAATATAAGAATTTCTTTTAAAAAAATATTTACTTTGCTGAAATACATATTTAGTGACGAGAAATATGTCCATTATATGAATCAAATAATTTCAAAATTATTAAAATTTAAATTGGATAGATTTTGAAATTAAAATAAGAAAACAGCAACAAGATAGTACAGACTATTTTTCTCTAGATATATTTATTAAGAGTACTAGTTTTGTACTCTGAGAAAGTATTCGAATAGACAATTCTCAAAAATATTTACGACAAAAATATTGGCATTATTGTTATGCTTCAGATAAATTTATGTATTTTTTTTTTAAATTGTTCTCTAGAACTTAGACACAATATTTTAAATGCTCTTCAATGAAGGTTGGTGTTAAAGTTTAGAAATTCGCAAGACTAGAAAAATATTCATTATTAAGATTAGTTGTCAACAAAATTTAGATTCGTTACAATTCTAATTTTTATTTTTTTGCTAAGGTATTATTTGGATACATTTTGTAAATTTTACAAAATACTTACCAAAATCATAATTTCCATTTATACATATAAATCATTTAAGGGTATTTTATACGAGAATTCCTATGACATCAAATCAAAAGAAAAAAATAGAAGGTTCGAACAAAAACCAAAATCACGTGATGCCACGATTGGGAAATCCAATCGCGGGAAGTGGTTACTGAATGAGAAGGAATCTCTGACCGTTCTTTATGAGTGATTAACTCTCGCTAAAAAGAGATGTAGAGATTTTATTGGCTGAACCTCACACCTAATGCGCCGAAATCACGTTTACCCCTATCTTCTGCACCTTCCCCTTCATTCAGAGGCGTGACCTTCTGATAGTTTTGCCCTCCCTTTTTTTCATTAGGCTGCTGTCATTTTTCCAAGCCACCAGTGGAAGGCATTAAGTGTTTTTTCTTTTGTTGTTTTGATGGTAAATAATTGAATATTTTTTTTAGCTTTTTAATTTTTAAATCTATTTTAATTTTTCACATTTCTACTTACTTTGTCTTACAATTTTCCCTATAAATGTGTTTCCTACTTGTGCTTAAAATAACACATTTAATGCAAAGATTCTAAAAAATTTTACAAATATTGTCGTTCAATTTTAGACACTATAATTAATATAAATTAAAAATCTCGAAATTTTCATTTTTTCTTTACATGCCATGCATATCGAAATAAAATTAAAATTGTATAGATGTTGCGTTTAAATTCGGGAAATTTAAATAGATTACAAGTTCTTATATACACACAAACGTGCCAACATTTAAAATTTAAAACCATATATATCTTTTGGTACCGAGGGTCACAATATATTTATTTACAGTAAAAATTTTACTTAAAATGAAATAACTCTGACATAATGTGACATTGATAAATATATTCTCTAGTAAATGAAAATATTTTAAATAAAATGTGTAATTGCTAAAAACTTATGTTAGAAATATTTTCAACTTAATGAAATCTCAAGAACTTAAATGTGTATGTCATGGACACTAACAGATTTATTATTTAATGATTAAAAGCATTATCACAGTTTAGAAAGGATATATTTATTTTAAATGATACTTTATTAATCTTCAATAACTTATGAAAAAATCTTAATTACTTATGAAAAAATCTTACTTATGAAAAAATCTAAATCTTCAAAAACTTAACTGAAAAAAAAGTTGATGAAAATTGATTTCAAAATTAAATTTTCTTTAAATCAACGCCATATAGGTTTTTTCTTTACATATTAATTGATTATATTGTATAATATACGTGTATATATTACTATAAAATCATTTTGCTTTTTCCTTAAGCTCTTTATTTATATGCAGATTAGATCTCCAGAAGCTCAGTAGCTTTACCGCTTCTCATAAATATCAGCAAAGTGAAGCATCATTTGCCACAGATTGTCCGTGGCAAATGATGCTTCACTTTGCTGATTGGGTGGGTGACCACGACTTCACTGAGATGCTGCAACTCCGTGGGCTGGCAACGTGTTCACGTTGAAGTCACCAATCACAGTCATCTGGCGTAGCGTGGATGTGGTGAGGGTGGTGCACATTTTAGGTGTGACTTCTTCAACAAGTCGTAGGTGCTTGGTTAATATTCTAAACCCGTTAGCTTTAAGGTAACATCCGGGACCCTTTAGCGCCCCTGTGTTGTATGCAATCACATATCAATTATGCTCAAGAGACTGGACAGGACGCGTTATAATTTCACATTAACTTGTCAGTCTGTACAATTTTATGGGTCAGCTATAAGCCCTTGCATGAGCCGAACCGTACAAGTTGGCAGCAACGTAGATTATATAAGAGAAGATATTAATCATAATGGAATGTAAATTGTCTATATATATATTGGTAAAAATCCTCTTTGAAGTCTTTTCTTTACAAAACTAATAGCGTCATATGGTTATAATCTAAGTTTGTGCTAGTAAAAAAACAATATATGGCACATAATTGTATGGCTCAAAAGGATTACAGCAAGATTCGATGCAGAATTAGCATTATAGCGAGAAAAAGTTTGAGATGCCGTTGAGTTAATAAACACTGTTTTAACTAATATAATTCAATACTATGAGAACATTAAACTAAACTAATGCAGCCAACATTACCTCATATCCGTCATATGTCCACGATCCAAACTTCATGAGACATGATTGTTCATCAAAAGGGAAATATTCAACATCGATTTCACATGTGCTTTTGTACAAGGCTGGTGGCTTCCATACTATTTCACCTGAATAGTACACTGTCGCTTTTGTCATCAGAGTCACTTCGTAGTTTCCATCGGCGCTAAAATACCAGAAGATTATATACATAATTTTAATTTTAATTATCATTTTTGTGAGAAAATTGAATTAAGTGCAGACTGAAATCATTCAAAAATTAAATACTTATAGAGTATTTTAAAAGGAATACATAGTTTTGTCCTATCTCCTTAAATTGCGACGCCTGTATCAGGGAAATGTAGATGCTAAATGCCTTACATCGAAAAAAGAATGCCAAACTGGAAAAATCAATTACAAATTTGCGAGTGACTTAATATCAAACAGCATCTTGAGTACAAACATGCGAAGAAAATAAATTTTTCGTTGATTTGTTCTCAAATTTTTATAATGTTACCTAATGCAACATACCAGATATTTCCATCTTCAACGAAACGTTTGAAATTTATATGATAGAAATATAGTATCAAAGGTAAATTTGCAAAGTAAGCATACTATTTTCTCCTTCTGCGAGTTTTCTGACTTAGTTGAGCAGGAAATTATGCACAAATTAAGTGCTCTCATATTTTTCTTCAAAGTTCTGTACGCAAGTTGGTATTTGGCATTAAATTGCTGCTGCTCCACTACTTTATATTTGACTTCTTACCCGAATTCCAATTATTTGTTGACATTGGATAGTTAAATTCAGAGTTTTATAAATACAGACTTTGCTGAACGATTCGTCTTGTCTTATAACACGTTTCTACGCTTTTAAATATCGATACTTTTACATGATTGTATCTGATGGAGTTGAGAAGTTAAATGTGGATGAGTAAATACTTATGACACTATGAAAATGATAATACATCAGAAATTAACTGTATCAATAATGTACAGTCCATTACATTGAACAAAAATCTCCTAAATATTATTAAAGTGTATCAAGTCCATACTCTTCCAATGTATAAAATACCGTATCATCAAGATATCAGTTATATCAAAATAGTTATATATCTTGATCATAAAAGTTAGCATTATATTATGCGCCGATATTCAAAAATAAGAAAATTGTCTTAGTTTACTCGAACTTCATAAAAAAGAACTAATTAGAAAGCAAAACTGCTGATTTAAAACAAAGATACAAATATTGCGTTTTGATTACTTTAATATGTACTTTGTGTACACACGAGTTATACTCGTGTGTATATGAAGTTATTATATAGGAACAAGTTTTCTTAAACTTGCTTGGCAAATTCTATATTTTATGCGCTAATATAGCGAAAGCAAAATTTCTCACTCATTTTAACAATCCATTAAATTTAAAATAAAACGCAAGATAGCTCATTATTTACATTTGGATGATAGAGAATGAAATGACGAATTGTGTGAAAGTTAAAAACAATCACGCTCAAGAGTAGATTAGTAAAGTAGTTAACATGAAGTAGAATTTTGTATTCAACTTATGGAAATAATTTCAGGGTGCTTGATACTTCAAGGAAAATCCAGAGTATATAAGTCCCAAAACTAAAAAAAGATCACTATTTGTTATGAATTTTTGTTTAAATCGAAAATTAACTTCTTATAAAGTTTTCTTAAAGATTACTATTTGTAAGAACATTTATTCTTTACGTCTTGTTCATTACTTGGAACAGGACAGCGTTTGTAGGACAGAGAATTATAAACCTTTTGTTTTGAATCCTAAATAAATACTATTATTCCATACTTTCGTGTTATATAAAGACAAGTATGTCAGAATATTCTCGTTGTATATTACGAGTTTTAGGTTCAACCTTAATCGTTGATTCTATGCATTATTTTACATAGGGAGAACAGCAGAAACTACTACCAGCTCTTTGATGCTTAAGAAATTGACAATTTAGGCAGAAAAGTTTACGATTAAATGAGCTTTCATTTAGATTGCTACACACTTCGTTATGTCATTATAAAAGGAAGTGTGGAATACGAAACATTTAGCAGCAAATTCGAAAATTCTTTTCGCTTTGTATCAACATAAATATCTGTAAAGCCATTAAAAACTTTTCCATTTCATGATTTAAAATGGTAAAAATGTCAGAAAATTGTGACCTTAATTTTTTTTTTTTTTTTTTTTATTTATTTTTTTTTTTTATTATTATTTTACCACGTTTTAGTGTATGTGTGTGGAACAGTTAAGAAAACTTAATTTTTCAAGAAAACGTTTTCCAATGGCACGAGTAAAGTTAACTCTAAGACTTTAGGCATATTCTTGTCTTTTGATTTCTCTTGAATACTTCCTTTATATATCAAATTAATTTAGCAAATTGAAAAACCAGTTAAAAATTCATTAATTTCAACGAAGATAACAATATCTTAAAATAGATTTTTGACCTCAAAACTCAAGACTTTTTTTTTAATTTATTTTTATAATATTATATTTCTTCTACTGAAAAGATTAGCTTTCTTTAAGATTTTTAAATTTTTCGTTCTGATTTATTTGTCAATAAAATTAATAATATACTGTAGATATTAAGTTTAAATTAATAATGAAAAATATATTTTGATTAAAATGATTAACTCTTGTTAGGAATGAAAATGTGTAATTCATATTTGCATTGTCTATTCAAATTTATTAATATTTTACTGGGTCATATAACTCAAATACAATCAGTAATGGTTTCTTAACCTTTTCTATGTCATTGAAAACTAAGTTTATGTACCCTCATATAGTGAATGCTAAATCTGCATTTAGTGAGCTAATTTAGGTATTTTAAGAATGTAGCACAAGTTCTTACTCGTGAATTGTAAGTTCATTTTAATCAAGCCTATCAAACACGAACTCATAAGCTTCGACACTAGAATAGTTCTAGAACTGTCATATTAAGTAGTTATGCTCATGTTATAGTAGATTTAGTAGAATAAATTAGTTTTCTTCTCTTTATCTATAGGTTGGATTTATTTATGACGTATTTTGTATTTTCTCTAACATTTTAAGCAAACAAAAGAAATTAATTATCTTATACGCAAGATTTTTTTTTTCAAATAAAATAATATAGTACTTATGAGAGACCAATTTTTTAAATCTTTTAAGTTTAAATTTTCTTATTCTACCAGGGATTAAAAATATAAAAAAGAAAATTACATTTTCAGACCATAGTTGAATAGCTTAAAGGAATTAAAAATCAAATTTAAGAATAGTTTGTGCAAAAATGAAATGAACAAGTAACTGCGAAAGTGGTTTCGTTTTTAAACGTGATGCATCGAAAAATTATTCACATACTTGTTAAACAGAACGATGTCAGGCAACCAAATGTGCTCAGCTGGCACGTGGATCATTTCCACACCACCATAATCCTCGGGATCCCATTTCAATTTGTAATCATGCCACGTCTAAAAGACAAAAAAAAGAACATAAATAATACATTTTTGAAAAGCAAACTTTTAGAATAAAAGAGCAAAACTAGAATTCGTTTTTTGCGATCTTTCATCAGTTTGAAAAAAGCATGAAGTGTAGTTAGTTACTCATTATTGCTGAAAATAGCTTTGAGTGCTTCAATGGTTTGTGATAAGTACATAAAAATTTTAAGAAAATTACATAAATATTATAAAAAATAAAATTTAGATAATTGTAATATGCCACAGAATTTTTCTTGGTTCAAAGAAAAGTTAAATTTATTTTTAGCAAGAAACGAAACTTAAAGTGCTAACTTAATTAACTTTTTTTTTTTTTTTTTTTTTTTTGTCTGAGTACATTTTTACATCCCTTTTTGAATATTTAATTTTTTCAACCTCTTAATGCAATCTATATTACAAAAGCTTTAATTAGAAAAAGGAAATCTTGGCTATTAAGTTGCTTAAATGTTTAATTAGAAACTCAATTTTAAGGATCTTAAATTATTAAGCATTGCTCTGTTTTCTAAGTAACTGGAAGGGATAAAATTGACATGAAATTTATGTAAAAAATTTTTTTTTGCTTAGTTCCTATTATCAGCATAAGCTGTTGAATTATTAATAAACAATAATTTACTCTCTTATCTTTGAAATATATACTTTTAATTAGAATTCAACTTAATAAGATTTCACATATAATATTCAATAAAGACATAGTTTGACTATAGTAATAATATCTCTAGATTTTTCAATTGGTATTAATAAAAAAATTTCAGTAAGCTTTAATTGCATAACATTTTAATATTACAAAATTACATTTATTAAAAATTCTACAAAGTTTAATTAAAAATATATACGTTCATATATAAATGTTATAAAAATATATTTATTATAAATATTTTTAGTGAACTTATTATGTATGCTGAAAAAGTTGACAAGTTATTGTGTTCGACGAAATTTTGAATTCAATATGGAAAGAGGTTTGGAAGTAAACTTTAAAAGGAGAGAGATTTCGTTTGAATTTTATCAATAGATGGGGAATATTATTTTAAAATTGAAAGAAAATAAAAATATTTATTTAGAAAGTAAAGAATGGAAAATAATTAAATCATTAAAACATTCCGTGATTACAAAAGACTGCAGTTTATGCATTAGAATTTGTTTTAATTTACTTCTTTATTCAGCGATGTTTAAATTTAAAAGAATATTTGTTTTTATTTACTTAATTATTCTTTAAAGTATTTTTACACAATATACTTTTATTTTTTGCCTAAGCATCCTTAAAAATTAATAAATATCCATTTTTAATCAATTCTATTGCAAATAATTTTTGATTTATACAAAACTATATGTTATGATTTATGATTTTTCACTTGTGATTTTGAAAATAAAAATAAACAATGAATGATTAAAGAAAATTAGTATTACTGTCACCGATATCATTATTATTTCAATAATCATAGCATAGTTTAATGGATATATATTTAAAAATTTCATGTTTTCTTGAAAGTATATATACATTTCATAGCAGTAAATACATATCTCAATTTGAGAAAGCTGAATCAAGGTGATTAAACTCTAAACCATCAGAAAATATACGTATTGATTTTACATTATGAATAGAATAAATATGTTGTATAGAGTAAAAGCTAAGTAAAAATCATAATTAGACATTAAGTGGAAAAATTTTAATTTATTCTATAACCAAAATTAAACTGAGCTAAGTTAGATTCATGCTTCAATAGTTTAGTAAAGTCCAAAATTCACGTATCTCATATTTTCTCTTAAGGTCATAATTTTATAGTCTAGGATAGTTTCACAGTTTAGGTCATAGTATGGGATGTTAAATAGTACGATTTATAGTTAGATAGTTAGGCAGAAATGGGTTGTCTACAGAGTACATTTTGCACAGTTTAATTAAATTCTTTAATTCTTCTATTTCGACAAAATATGAACATAGATATATAGTTAGAGTATTGGCATTTTGATATATATTATTTTTAAATGTTGATTAAAAACTAACACTTTTGATTGTTTTAGAAAGTTAAGAGATTTATTATTAAAAAAATTATTTAGTTTGATGACAAACATCATTTCGTATTCATTAAAAGAATAATTTTCATTAATTATAGAATATTTCAAACCAAAGATTGTAATCGGTTTTATTAAACTAATTCAGTATTTTATGAAATGAATTTAAAATTTAGTTAAAATATGTTTCATGAATATTTACTTCAATTTCGTAAGTCAAAATGTTGAACATTAAATTTTTTTCAAATATATTTCTCATTTATAGACATGAAAAGGTAGAAATTTTGAATTTTTATTTTTATTTCTATAAAGTAAAATATTGGAATAAAATTTTTTAAGCGTCTGCCATTAAGTAAAGCTTATTAAACCAGATGTTAATGAGGATGACAAAATATGGCTTTTAAAATTGAATAATAAGTCATTAATAAAATTAAATTAGTTTTATGTTTTATTTCTTCATAAAACTAATCTTCATGGAGCTAAATATTATTTTTGCGATTTTTCTTAATTCTCTATTAATGTTTTCATTTTTAATTCCTAATAAAATAATAAGGCTTTGAAAATATTGATAAATAAGTTTTCAAAAAGACTAAACAGTTTCTAAGTAATTAGAGGCTATTCTCTAAATTAATGGGATGTGTCCGGTTGTTCTGTAACAAAAATTTTATTAAATCCAACAAAAATCTACAATAGATAATTTGAAGCTCACTGTGACTTAACGGAAGGACTGTGCTTTACAACAAAAATCCCGAGTTTGATTCCAGCCACTATTGAATAATAATACGTTGAGTTTCTGCATGTGTTATCTGGTGGGTGCTTGAGAGTTTTCTGGGTTTTCTCCTTTGCAATGCTCGAATACGTCTCTCTATAAAAGTTTTCCACTTATAGAAGTGCTTCACATAAGTGAAAAACGTAACTTAGAATTAAACACTTAAGTGTTAAGAAGGCAACTTACATGATGAATGCTAAATGCCTTGCAATATACCAACAATGCTTTAGGAAATTAGGCTCTTCACTACGTAGTATCAAAGAGAATTTTCGAAGTTTCCTCCCTTTTGACACGTGAATACGGTTTACTATTTAGGAACATCCCTTCTGGAAAGCAAGTATGTATAGACATTTGATCGTTAAGTATCTCATTACGGATTTCTCAAAGATCTTTTGAATTAATTCAATAAGCGATCTTATCCGATCCGGTAATTTGTATTATTGTTTGATTAATATTTAAAACACTCTAGTTAAGTATACTATAGATTTCTTTATTTGTTGAATTTTATTCAAAATAATAAAATAAATATATATTCATGAATTAATTTCTTAAAAAAATGGATATTTAGTATGCTTGTTTAAAATGCTATAATGGTTAAAGGAGGCATCTAATAAAATTTTATTTTATATAGATGTTTTTAAAAGATTATAGTTTTTGATAATTTAATACGAGTACTAATTTGACTACATTAATCTGTTCTACTAAGCAAAAATTTCATGAACACCGGTGTCACGTGATTTTCTGAAATAGGAACAACGTCGAAAAGCTTAGCAAACATTTTTCTTCTGCCATTTATTAATTTAGAATTTTCTGAACTTCATTGCTTGAATGGGTTAGGTAATATTAATGAAAACATTGAATATTGAAATCAACCTAAATAAATATAATTAGAATGTTAATGATTCTCATCCAAAAATCTTTAAATTTAAACAACAAACGTTTATTTTAATTGACTTTTTATCTGTTTATTTTACTGAGATGAATTTTAAGTTTATTTTAAAAATATAGTTTTCCTTTCTATGTGGTGAAAATTACAACCTCTATTAGGAACATATTAATTTATTCAATATAATTACAATATATTTAGTAAAAAAAAATGAAAGACATTCAAATTCATCTTATAAAATCTTCTTTAAAAATCCCACCTTAAATACGATTTGCTTATTATTTTTTACGATATTTTTGCTATTTTTTAAAGTGATAATGTATGAAATATATGTTAAAAAGTGTGCAATTTTTATGTCTATAAATAATTAAAATTCCTAAGAGAATTTATAAAATATGAAATATATATTATAACGGATATGCCTCAACTGAAATTTCAACTTCCCTGCTTATATTATTGCAGGAAGTTGAATGTTGAATAATTTTAGCAACTTTTTTCTCCTAATATTATTGCAATAATTTGGAGTTTAGGAATGTTATTGCGGATATGCCGCAAAATTGAAATTTCAACTTCACTATTAATTGTCATACAGAACAGAGATATGAAAATTTTTTTATTTCAATATTCCATTTGAAGTTAAGCAAAATATTTAATTTTTCTGTTAAATATTTAATAAAAAATTTTACAGATTTTTAATGTCTTTCAATATTTAAATTATCAAATATGTATTTTAAATTTTCTTTGCTCAAAAGAAAGAAATGTATGCAAAACCTTTGAAAAAGTAAACATTTCATAATTTCGTTAAAAAATAGACATGAATTAAAACAGAAATTTCTGATGTATTTTTGACAATGTTGAATGGATAATCAACTCAGAGATTTTAATTCAAACGCAAACAAATTAATTGTAGCATGAGATAAGTATATTTTTTTATTGTTTACAAAAAGAATAATGTATCATAAATGTTTAGATATACATTTTTGAATAATTGTTTCTGAAATAATAGCAATAAAAATAGAATCTGTGCAAAAAAAAGTTTCCAGAAAGTTTTATACTTATTTAAAGTTTTACGAACAAAATGTTTCTCCATCTAAGGAATAATTTATTTAATACATACAATAAATTAAAGAGAGAATTCAGGAATAGAGTAAAAAAATGTAGTAAAACACGCGTAGAAAACTTGTTAAGCCCTTTTAGCCGCAACAGCGCCTCCTTAATGGAATTATTTTTTGGTTGGTTTCCAAAAAGAAGAGGTAGTGTCTGGTACTTCGGAGACAAATTTTACATTTATATCTCTGGTTCCAAATTCAAAATATTAATCAAGTCACTTTATGTTGATTTCTTGGAAGAAAGGTAAGCGGTGGCTGCAGTGTTCTAATGGTGACTTTTTATTCCAACACGCACATGCTGTTCCAATTTTAAACTTTTTAAAGAAAGAGTCTTCTTAAAACCATTAAATGGAGCAGGTGAATTTAAAAGTATTTTTCTAGAAGATGGAGTGATGGTATAAGATGTATTAACAGTACTAGCATTTCTTGTACTTCTGTACTATATTTTTAAAACTAAGCATTTAAAGTATTTTAAAGTATTCATCTATAATAGAATAAAAATAGGAAGCAATGTATATATAGACTTGAATATATGTTTTGTTTCCAGCACAAAATTATTTTCGTATGTTTATTCCAGAATAAATTGTATAATTTTATTATGTAGTATATGCTATATATTTTCACCAATAACTTTTGATGTTATGGCAAAAAAAGTTCGGCTCATACAATTTTAATAAATATTTTAGCATTTATTTTAAATATTACAATTCGAAGAAAGGAACAGTTTGTGTTAACCTAATATCAAATATGCGTATTTAATTTTATCATTCTAATTTGTTTCTTTTATCCATTTCTTAAAGTAATATCTTTGGAGATCTGAGATACTTAAATTAATCCAAATAGATTGTTAACCGTTTTTTGAAGTCCCTTTGCTTTTGTAAGCGAATGAAATATAAACAAATAAGCACTAATTTAACAGTAAAAAAATATTTTTTTAATTTACTAAGACACTCAATATTATATCTTTTTCTGAGAGACGTCAGTGAAATTAAAAATATAAAACACAATGTACAGAATTTGAATATATTATTTAAGTATATAACTTGAGTTATGTTAATTCTGTTTTTCAAAATATAATAAAAAGAAGAACAAAAATTTTATTTATGAAATTTCAGGGAATATTTTTGTTAAAACAAGGTAAATGTTCAACAAAATACAACTCGGTTGGATTCAATTTACAATTTTCATAAATTTTATCCCTTAAATTTGTATAAGTTTTTATTTAAATCAGACATTTAAAAAGAACAAAAAAATGTGCAAAATGGTACAAATAGATTTACATTTTTTTTACAAGTCAAGTTCAAGCTTACTGTTAAACTCAAATGTCTTGCAATAAACATTATTCTGAATTATTTGAAAAAGATTTTTGCTAAACTTGAAATGACAGAATACGTCCCTTTAAAATGTGATTCTGTATGTTACATTTTTAAAGCCCGTGTTTATGCAAATGATCGTGAAATATGAAATTCAAATTGAGGCAGAACAAAGTAAACAGAAAAATTGACTACGAAAAATATATCAATCATCTATACCTTCAAATGGTTTTCTTATTCTATTCGAAACGTGAAATGATATTTTGAAAATTCAGGCTACAAAAAATGTGATGTCTTTGTATTATTGTAAACTGAATCATTTTTCAAAATATTTGGATAAACAAATATGCATACATATAGAATTATTATCGTTCACTAAAATTGACTTATCGAAACACTTTCTAGTCTTCTTACTTTCGTTTTTATCAGTTTTATATATTAATTTTGTATCAATAAATTTAATCTTATGGTATATTTTTTTTAAGTTTTTCTGACGATAGTACGTATTATTTATATTTTTATTAATGAAAAAATCTATCAATATTTATTGGTCAGTATTATTTTTCATAAGTTTATAGGAACACAAATTATTTTCTTCCGATACATCTTTAAAAAAATATGAGTAGATAAGTTTTTTTTTTTTTAAATTTTAAGTAGGACATTAATAACCCATATAGTTATGATATCTTTTTTTTACGATTCTACGAAAAATAAGTTTGGTTCTGACACGTGGAAGGAAATCTGAAATAGATTTTTAATATATGTCAAAAACTGTTAAAGTTTGGTTCCAAGTGAGGATTCTATTTCATGTGTGATGAGATCTCTAACTTTATTATACACTTAATATTGACTGATTGATTAATGTTTTACAATCTTAGGGTACTCCTCAATGTGAATTTCTTGTTTGGAGACTGAAATATTTTAAACTTTTAACAAGAAACATTATATTAAAAAAATTGAAAATAAGCAGACCACATAAATTAATTTGTATACATCAAACAGCATACTTCATGCAAAAAATACTATTGGAAATTAAAAGCTTTAATGTTTGAGTTTTATTATATGGAGCGGAATGTTAATAAGTGATTCATTGTCTAATAACGGGAACACCTACCATTATATATTTCTTCTTTGAAGTAATGTTTGTCAAAGTTAATACTTCTGAGTTTCCTCCTTCAAGACAAGGCATTCCAAGTAAGCTTATGACTAAGAATTTCGATTGCCAAAGGGGATGCCAAAAATAAGAAAAGTTATTCTTTGACCACTTAAAATCAATTGTTTAGAATATGAGCTGTCATAATAACCTCTTTAAATATATCTAGTCTGTCGAGATTTCTAATGAATATGGATATTTATGATCAGTCAAAATGTTTATAAAACTATAACTTGTCAAATCTAATTGTCCTTACATTCGATACAATTATAAACCAGACACGTCAGGCATGCAATTTGTTTCCAGTCATTAACATTCGATTACAGTATTAGTGGATTCAAGCAAATGCATTTTTGTCCTGTACTGTCAACAAGAGTACATGTGGGCGAATTCAACTCCGAACTTCCCTATCAACATTAGTCCACAAACATTTACTTTCTATAAAAATTCACAAAAATTTGAAGAAATGTTGCATGTTAATTTTGTTTGGAAATATTCGTTATTCTTTGATGATGCCGTGCTTCTAAGATATTTTCTCTAGACTTTCAAGGTCACTATCTGAGACTTGATGCTTTACTGGATTATTGATATTCATAATACACTCGTAGCGAGAGCCATATTTTATTTGTACCTTAGAAGTATTACGTCACATGTATATCTACTATAATATGGGCTCCAAGTCACTTAATATTACGTAACTTGCTTTTCTAACAGCAATAACTGATCTAACAGCTTTTTCAATCATTTGTATCTTATATAACAGTGTCTACTACAACGCGTCGTTGAATGGTAGATATGAGATGCAAGCCAGATCCGATTTTTCTGTCACATACATAAATAGTATTTCAAATGAATCAATTCAATGATTTTTCATCGAAAATTTGCCACTAGTTTATGCATATTCTATTTAAAAATCTTTTTGGAAGACAAATCTGAATGAATGTTTAGTAAATTGCAACAACTTTCAATAATAATAAGATTACGTGATTACTAGTAATCAAATTACGTGGCTTGATAACAAAAACTAGGTTTTTCGAAGTGGCTGATTTATATTTAGGATTAGAGTTTGCTGGATATTTTCGATTTATTTGAAGTTTTACTCTTACTATGATAGCATAGAGTTTGTATATGTGATGGTATAGATTAGTATGATACAGGATATAATTTTAGGAATTCTACTTAGGAATATATTCATTTATTCCTATCTTTGTATCTCACAAATGCTATCATTCTATGAAATTATCCTTGATATCATAATTCCATTAGTGTTAAAAATATAAACCTCATCATATCTTAATTATTTAATTACTCACTTAAATATGTCAAATACTGAATACAATTAATTTTAAGAACATTTGAGAAGGTTTTCATGAATAATCTTAAAATATACTTGATTGACTGTCTAAAAATTAATAAATATGTAGTACAAATAAATTATAACATACAATAAATACATTTTTGTGACATTTATAACAATGCAAATAATATTTTTCTGCTTACCTGTTCAACCCACACATTTGTTGTCATAACTTGATGCTTCAGATTCTAGAAAAAAAATAAGAAGAATCAGTAATTTAAATTAATTACTTAGATAAAATTTTTTTATTATTTGTATGTGGTTTTTGTTTTTTATTTTTATATGCACATTAAAAATATAATCAATTTAAGTAAGTTTTAAGAACACACAAGTTACTATTTTAATGGCATACAAACTCCAAAAAATATTTCTCTAGATCCTTGTTTGAACTTAAACAGCAATAATCATTTTAAAATTAAGTAGTATTAATGCATTTTATATACTTTCTATGGTATATAATTTTCAGACATAAGTTTAACCTCATCATGTTGTTTTCGAATTTCCATGAAATTCTAATGTATGTCTAATGTGTATCATAGGTTACTCACAAATATCAAATTCAATTTTGAAGCATTTTGTTTTCTGTTTTTATTACAGATTTTAAAATAAAATTAAAAAGTACAGTTGTTAGCTCTAATTTATATGAATACTTTTATATTTTTTCGATAGTATTTTAAATATGTCAGCAACCGCATAAAAAAACTGTATCAAAAGAAAAATAAATCCCAAGTAATTACTTTTTTTATTTCATTTGAAATTGAAGGAAATATTCAAATGTTTAAGTAAAATACTATAACTTATAATAATATATAACTTACATGTATTTAAATTAAAAAATATTTTAAGAAAGCAAACGAATTTGGGAAAAAATATACTGTTGATGTCTTGGGTAAATAGTAATCATAGTTAGTTAAGAAAAAAGAAAGGACCTCTTTTAAAATATTTAACATTCATTTAATTTAAAGATAAAATTTACTTCCATATGAATCTTTTATAGCTTTTACTATTTTAGTAAAACTCAAATTTATAAATTTGAAACTTTAGAAAAATATATAGTTGGAATAAAATAAACTACAATTTTTTTCGATGTTAAAAAATGAAATATATTTTTATCTTTTAAAAATATTTCAAGATCAAGAATAAATCTGAAAAAAACGATAATACAAAAGCTGAAAATTCGTTGAGACAAAAAAGTTTGAAACCTTGAGGCAGAGGAAAAAATAGAGCCTCAAAAGAAGTGCAAAAATGAAAATGTGTGGGCGAAACATGAACCGGAAAATGAGCTTGATATTAAAAGAATCGAAAGTGAAATACAAAACTCAAGACAAAGAAAATGATATGAGGTTGGCAATAACAAAAAAAGATAACATACAAGGTCGAAGATAAATTGTCTTTTATTGGTCTCTAGGGAGAATCGGAAACTTTTTCCTTCCTTTTCTAACAATAACTTAGAATAACTTGGCCATGCCTCTTTTACCAATCGCATAAAATACATATTATTTTTACTTACGGGGCTCTTATATACTATACATTTCCACCAGCCACAATATTCCTAAAAATTAGATTTAAGATGAAGGTGAATACCATTATCCGAAGTAGGTCAGTGCTCCAACAGGTATACCTGAAAAGTTGCAGAGTCTTTTTTTTTTACGAAACGCGTTTTTCAAGACTTTGGAATTATGCGTTGGATTACCCAAGAGAACTGTGCTGCTTTCCTTCATCGGGAGAAGACATGATAGCAGCATTATTATGACACCAACTTGGAGAGAAGCCAGGACGAGAAAGATGCGTCTAAGCCCCGTAATTTATGCCTCCCTCAGTGGTTAAGCCGAAGTCATTTCCATAAAAAGGCATAAAAAAAGACAATACATTCTGAGATGATGACCAGGATAGGGCTTTTGGTCTTGTAAGGAGATTATATTCATTTTGAATATTGCACCAGGGACACGGCTTTACAAGCCACGTATGATATCTTTTGCGGTGAGTGTGAATTATGATACGCATCCGGGTAATGTATGATCGTAAAACATTCGAACACATGAGAGTCATTCTAGACGTATTTAAATGCATTATTTTTCATGCGATGTTCGATATGGCACTGCTCTTTTACAGAGTTAACTTAACATTATTATCCAATATGTTTCCCTATGCATGGTAATGTGTATGATTTGTTTTATAGAGCCAGCATTATAAAATCCCCACACATTTTTTATATGTGTGTGTACACTTGTTACATAATTTTTATTTTGTAAATAGAAGAAATTAAGCTATGAGAAATATTATTGGCAATACATTTATTTTAAATAACTGATAAATGTACTAATCCTATATTTTTAAATATCCATTATTAAACAGCAAATAATTAAAATAAACTTTATATTAACTAATCTAATTTATTTCTAAAAGTTTTCTTTTAGATTATGCAACATATGCATATTTATTATTTTTAATTTTTGTTTTTTACATGAATTAAAATAATTGTTGTATTAAAATGATTAAGAAATGATTTTAAATTATTTTTCAAAGCAAAATTTTTATTTAAAGTTATTCTTCATAAATACAATTTTTTCTGGTATTTTCCTTAAATTACATTTTTACTTTGATTATACTATTTACTCAAAACATACTGATTCTAATAGTTTTTTTTGAAGTATTCTAGTTTTTTCAAAGTATAAAAATTTATTTGAACTGAAATAACTGATAACATTTAGACATTCATTATAAATATTTATTTTTTGTCTTCAAAACAAAAAAGTCTTTTACAGTTATTCTTATGTAAAGCGTGAATGGCGAGTTAAAGATATCTAAAAAGTTCTGTATCAGCTATTACATTTGTTTAATTGTGACTTTATCATTTCCAAAAATCTATAGAATTTTGTAAACCTGAATTTAAATAATGCCCTAAAAATGCACCTAAAATTTGATATTAGTGCAAAAATTATTTATAAAATAAAGCAATGAAACTCATGTTTTAAGTACAAATACAACTTTATCAAAAATTTAAAAAAAAAAATAGAATTTCGTAAAATATGCGAGAAATAAATATTTTCTGTGTGCATACCTCGTTAATAGCCGAATATTAAGCTAGCCTATTGAAATTCAATAACTTTAGAAAGAATGTAAGTAGTTCATTCTTTTTCAAAGCAACAAAAAGTGAAATTGTATTTGCTTGAGAAATAATGAACCTCTATTCATTATTATCTCTAATAAAAGAATTTTACAAAATTGTAAGAAAAGTTATTTGAATAAATAGCTTTTTAAAAATCTTACACTGTGATATATTCATTACATCAACTATTTCTTATTTTTTCATGTTTCCAATTTTCTTATCGTAGTTCTTCTTTCTTAGTTCTTTTGTTGTTCTTTATATCGAATACTAAGTTCGCAGATGTATTTCTTAAATTTGGAATTTGGATTGGAGAAATAATGTCTTTACGGATTTTGATAACTTATCAAAATATGCATATATAATCATTTTTAAATCTATATGCATTAAATAAACAGAAGACAGTCATAGAGTAACATGATAGGGATTGTAATCCATATATATTGTAAAAGATTGAAATAGAAATCTTACTCTAAGTATCACTATCATGCACGTTATATATAGTTTGCAAGTTAGAAAATTATTGTAAGAAAAGAAAACACCAACTTGTATATTGCATTAATAAAACTTTCCCAATATCATTTTATATCGTATTTTAATAGATTGTGATACTGTTATAGATTATTAACTATTACGTGAAAAGTATTTGTCTTGGTATTTTCCCTTATTTTGAAATTTAAGATCACTGTGTAACTATCAGAAGCTACATTATTTTATTGCTTAATTTAATTAAATTAAAATTAAATTAAATTAAAATTAAATTAAAATTATAACTTATTGTACTAAAAATGTACAAACGCATTATGTTCAAATACTGGAAAATCAGTTCTCCATTTATTAATGAGAAATTTATTTGATTGATGCATACATCTTACTCTATAAAAATCAATATACTTGCATTTTTGTTCAAATTTCAGTTTTTCTTAACCTAGTTGAACTTTAGAGTTAAAATAATTGATAATATAATCTATCTCTTGTTTTACCTAACATTTTATACAAAATTTCTTTTTTATTCTATTATTTACTTAAAAGTATTATAAATATAATAAATTGAATTATGTTAAAAATGTGATCTATTTTTTTAAATTTATATTGATTGTTTTTTAAATATTTTTAGCATACGAAAAACACAGTACTATTCAGTATTTAAATATAATTCATTAAAAATATTACAATTAGTTAAAAAAATTATTTTAAAATACCTTTATTGAAACTTTAATGCCTTCACAAAAGGTATTTATGTTAGCATTTGAATGTATTTTGTTTTGGCAAATATTAATTCCTCTTAAAGACAAATGTAAAATTTTTGGATAAAAACCATTTATTTCTCTAATAAAAAATAAAATTGTACTATTTTGGTGCATAAAACTTTTCTTTTTTGCAGTGGAAATAAAATCATTTATTTATATTTTGAAAATTAGACATTTGTATGAATATTAAATCCATGAAAGTTCCCTAAGCAACTAGTTTGTTATTAGAAGCGTGAATAAAATGTCTACTTGGTTTCGAAACAAAAATTTGATATATATATCTATGTACATTCGGAAGAAAAAGGAAAAAATAAGAAGGAAGAGAATGAAACACAATTCATCTTAGGCATCATCTCCAGCATCACTTGCCCACAGCCGCCATTCTATGACACAATTCAAGTGCAGGCGACTCGAGAGGCGGTGGTTTCTGAAACTAGAGAAATGGTTGCTCGGAAAGTTTCAGATGCGGGAAAAAATGGTTCGAAACAACGACGAGACTTGAAGTTTTTCAGGGTGGTAATTCGTCATGTCAAGTGCCTGAGAAGTGTCGGACAGGCAAAGAACAAATATCGTTCTGTAGCTGACCGAAACAGGAATATTTTTGTGTGTATTGGAAGACAAAAGAGAAGAAACGAGAGGATTCACAGACTAATCGTTGGAATTGTATTCTGCGGAACGCAGCTGGTATTTTTGTTTTCTTTTTGTTTTTATTTGTGGTGCAACAAAAAAGAAGTGAGCTATTGTTTGGTTGCACACGTCATTGGATGTTTATCATAGGGTGGGTTAGGAATAAGTTGAGTGGCGTGAGTGTGTTTTGTTTGGCTGGATTGCGTGACAGACTGAGATGCTTTGCTGCTATTGGCCAGTTTATGCGAAAGAAATACAGAAAGTATATATATTTCACCAATAATACCACAGTTTAGTGGGTAGAAAATTTTGTGATAAATTTTTTTATATATATTTTTGGTGATTCTATGTCCGATTCATACAAAAGTTTGGATAAAATAAAAGTGCAATAAAATATGTTCAATATTTTGATAGTTTTGGAAATATATTTACAGTATATTATTATGGAAAACAATTTACTGAAACTTTCAATAATTAACTGAACAAAAATATTTGCATTTGTGTTTACTGCAAGAATACATAATTAAATAAAGTATTTGTAGTTGCATTGATTTGTTAAAGATAGTTCTATGATCAAAGTGATGGATACATTTAAATAAAATAATAATAACACATAAACATTACTTTTTTCAATTTTGACCCCAAGCTCAATGGAAAAAGATCAGACCAAGAGTAGTATTTACCTGATTTTATCATCAATAAACAGAAATTTGACTATTTGACTGAATTAGGATCAAACCACCCCCAATTTACCACACTTTTAATATTTCTATTAACTTTGCAATTGTTTCTATAATAAATTTCATAAGACATTTATTAATTATTTACCCTTTACTTATAAAACATTTCTATAACTATATTTCTAAAACTTTTCTCTTATAGTGGCATTATAACATTAAATTCTTAACCCATTTCGTCATTTGTGCCTTATCATTACTTATTTTGTTAATGAAAGATATTTAACTGCATTAATATATATATA